>CM032456.1:76581642-76729142 GCA_019049505.1 Pachyrhynchus sulphureomaculatus
TGCACGCTCGGACACGGGCGTTCTTTCAAATATTGAATCACATATGTTATATGTATTGTACTGATCGGACTTTCTTTTAAAAGATACTAGAATAAATTTTTAATAAATAATACAAAGTATCGCTTTAATTAATTACACAGAAGTTTTCGGATGGTTGTTGCTTATACTTGATGGAAATTCATTATAAATATATAAAAAAAGACTGTTTTTAGTCAATTTCCACTAGTTTATTTATAAATGTGATGACGCGTTTCGCTGTCGATGCAGCTTCTTCAGATCTACATTTTACACTATGTAAAATGTAGATCTTAAGAAGCTAGTGGAAATTTACTAAAAACAGTCTTTTATTGTATACATAATTTTTATTGTATATATTGTAAAAGTATCAAGATTATTATAAATAATACGTGATTGCGTGCGGCGGGAAGCAAGCAAGAAACCACGTGCCACATTCATTATACCCTGAAAATTAAAATATTTCACGTCTTTCTCTAACATAATGCTCTCTCTGTCTTCTCGTAAAATAAAAATACCTAGCGTTTAAATGTTTCAAGTTTACCAGAAGACTACTCTACGCGCTAGGGCTTTGTAGGTCTTTTTCAAAAGGATTATGCTTCTAAATTACAATGATTTTGTTTATATATTGAAACGCACTAATATTTTACTTAGTGTTTCTAGGGTTATAAAATTATTACAAGGGATTTCTTCAGAAGGTTGTCTATACACACAAACAGCTTGACAGTCCTGACCCTTTATCTCTATATACACCTAATTTTTGTACGATGAGTTGTTTGTCCTTGTTATTTACTAACATATTACTTAAATTAGGTTTGTTACGAACTACTGTATTGATAATTTGAGATTTAAATTTTTTGTAATTTTATATTGGGATATTGGATATGTAATTCAAAAATTTAGAATTAGTGTCGGTAAATCTGGATCGCTAAAAAACTCTCTCTGTAACCATTATTTTTAGCTATTTGTTTTATTGTTTTTATTTCTACATGTTTTTTTTTTAAAGTTTACTGGACTCATTATATTTGTGATGTTTTTTTTATATATGGAGCAGTAGAAAAATAAATCTAAATAAATTTTTATCATATTTAAATATTTAAATTCAATAGCCAAAAACATCCAGTTTACAATAGAAATAGAAGAAAATATGCAGATAAACTTTTTACACATCAAAATAAAAGATCCAAAATCACCTGAAATTTACTATTAATCGAAAGGCCATAACCACTGATACTATCATATATAAAAACTCTAATTGGGAAATCAAAATGTCACCGTTCCATGGTTTAAATAACAGGTTTTTAATCCTTCCACTAAGTAATGATGATTATAATGTAGAAATAATAATAAACCAAATAGCTAAAAATAATGGTTACAGAAAGTCCACAATAGACAACAACGCAACGCAAAATGATCCGAAAAGAGTTTTATAGCATTCCAGACCAAAAAATAGTTATAAATTTCTGAATTACATTTCTCTCGCATCGTTGTTCGGCTCCGAGCGTCTTGAACTCTATTGCGTTGTTACACAGAATTTACAACAGTCCTCCAGGCTTCTCTACCTTCAACACTTCTCAACAACTCCGGTAACTCCAAGTGCATTGTAGACATGATCTGATCGATGTATCTGCTGGAAGATCTACCTCTTTTTTTTTTACCGTCGACTTTCCCCTGGATCAGCTGATTCCACCTCACTCCTGAGAATTGTTGGCTCTAGATTTCCCATATTCAGTTGTGTACTATGTTTATTTGCACTTCCTATGAGAATTTGACAGTACTCGCACCATCTTTCGACTACTTATACCTACCTACCTAATATATATAAAATTTTCAAAAAAATTCAATTCTCAGGGTATCAATACAGTAGTAGTGTAACAAACTAATTTTAGGTAATATGTGAGTAAATCACAAGGAAAACAATCGATTCTACAAAAGTCAGGTGTATATAGAATTATATGTTAGGACTGTGAAGCTGCTTATATTGGACAAACCGGTAGAAATTTAAAAACCAGACTAAAAGATCATTACCATTCCGGTTTAAATAATATTAAGAATATGGGAATATCCACTCATTGTATAGAGAAAAACCACTTTATAGACACAGGTAACGTCTCATTATTACATAGTGAAAAGAAAAGCACACGGTTAGATCTTTTGGAACAAGTAAATATAAACAAATCTTTGAAAACTAATAAAACCACAAATGACCAACAAAGTTTCCAAAGTCCACCCATTATAGGCACCTTTCTCAAAAATTGTATAAAATATTAACGGCTCAAGAATAGTAAACATAAAACATAGTAGCGACGCTCAAGAAAATTTGTAGGTCCTGCTTTTATTACGCATGCTCCCCTTATCATACCAACAACATGGCTGCCTGCGCGGTTTCAGGTTGTGTTTATATCTGGATTTCAAGGAGAATCTATTGATAACGCGCTCCGAAATTCATTATTAACAATTTTCCAATAAGTAAATGACTCGTTTGACGTTATAACTGAAACTAATTATAAATAAAAAACCGGCCAAGTTCAAGTTGGACTAGCGCAATTAGTGTTCCGTACGTTCATTGCTTTTAAAATAAAATTTTTTGTTACAGAAGTATAAAATGCTCAGTGACTTCACAAAACACATCCCAAATGAGTTTTCAACAAAGTTTTTTTTTCCGATCTTTACTGAAAACCGATTGCCTTGAAATTTCTATTTTTTTTTATATATGTATAGCACTACTCAGTATATATCACCACTACACCAAACACTTTATTTTTGCACTCGACGCGCGTTTCGCTAACCATGTTAGCTTCATCATCGCTCCTGATGAAACTAACATGGTTAGCGAAACGCGCGTCGAGTGCAAAAATAAAGTGTTTGGTGTAGTGGTGATATATACTGAGTAGTATCATTGTGCCAAAGATTCCACATTCCCAACTTAATATATACAGCAGATAAATTATTAAACGTAATGAACTCGTGATAATTTTCGTTTAATCTACACCCTGTAGAGAATATTCCAGAATTTTTTCAAAATCTTTTGAACAGTACCTTTCGAGATAAGTTGGGGACAGTGACTTTTGGCAGTTTTTTAAAAATAATACAAAGAGAAATATGCGCAAGTATTACATTATACATATTTTTGAACTCGTCTTTTTACAAGCTTTCAGTTGATGCTCCACTCGATGACCTGGTATTTTTTTTTTTCACTTCCGATTTCACACCTCAAGACTAACCCTTTAAGTCAAAATTTAACTTTAAAAACTACACAGCTCTCATGAGGCCATCAATTCCTATTTTAGTGCCAAATTTCAACTTTCTACGCCAAATAGTTTCGGAGAACATCGGGTGTGATAGACAGACGGACACCGGAGTCATCTTATAGGTGTTCCGTATGGAACACTAAAAAGATGTAAAGAGGAAGTTTTTGTTGTGCGGTTAGTGCTTGTAAAAATATATGTAAATGTAATTTATTCATAATTATTTAGTGCTATTATGCAATATATTATATAAAGACTATGATAATTGTGTTTTCATATTAGAGATACATTTTATTTGTAAAATAGTTGATGTTTTATTATTGTTAAGTAATGATATATGTTATTCTAATTGTCCGTCCCCCCCCCCCCCCCCGGACAATATCTCTAATAGTTACGAGAGATATTTAAATGAATAACGTGCAAAAAGCAGTGAAGCCAAACATATTTTTTCTTGAATTTTTTTTGCCTTTTTCCCTGTTTTTTGGTAAATTTGTTTTAATAAGAATCTGAAAAATGTTTCTAAAAAAGGACATTTCTCGATTTATCTTCCTTTCAATCAGCAAAATTCATTTTTATTCTAGAGAATAGGATTTTTCTTGAAAGAAGGAATTTGAATATTTCAAAAACTCGCAGGCATCATACCAGCAATATGGCGACAGGTCATGTGATCGTTACAAATTCGAACCCCTTGAGATTTGCTCGGACTGTCGCTATTGTGTTTTATGTTTACTGTGACTCAAGCTTTTCCAGTATATGTACAAAAATATGGCAAAAATAAAACAATTAATTCCTAACTACATGGCAGAACTGCTGAAATCAGAAGAAAAAAGAATCGATAGTAATCTTTTTTACATTTAAAATACATTGAAAATAGGTTTAATAAAAAATGAATTAAAATAAAAATCAGGTACTGGAATAGGTTAGACAGTTAGTAATGTTCCCAATTTTAACATGTTACTTCATTTTTATTCGTCAAATAATAACTTTGATTGTTCTGGCCTTGCATGATTATATTCCAAACGTATTTGTCATAGCATTTTAATTGCCAATTTGATGAATTTTAGTCAACAACGTTGACCTGAAATTTGTTTACTCGTTATCTAAAACACAACTTTCCGGATTTGATACGTAAATCAGTATTAAGTGGTATATTTGCCCAAGATAGGTTAAAGTGACAATTTAGTTGAAAGCTAATATGTCTCAAATTACTAACAAACCAATAAAATTTTATTATCGGGCTTTTTATGGACACAGTACACCCGCTACATATTATATTCGGTGGGATACATAGTCCCGGGCAATTCATTATAGAGGGATCCTCCTTTTGAATATATATTAGGAATGAAGTATAACTATATGCATTAACCAACCTATCATAACTAAATTTATTGTGTTAGACCTTTTACAATATTGCAGAAAAATATTACATTTTCATCAATAAAATTACTTAACTAGCCATTAAAATATGTTACTTACCCCCAATATGCGACTACCTCAAGAGAAAATAAAAATAACACTAAATAGGGAATCAATAACAATGGTCTTTTGTTATCAATAGATCAGAATTTCTGAATTAATTTACTTATTTTAAAACGTTAAATGACGATTTACCAGGAAGGTCTAGCATAATAAATATATATCTTGTATCTCTAGAACCATATTTTACTTTTATATATATATATATATATATATATATATATATATATATATATATATATATATATATACATATATATATATATATATATATATATATATATATATATATATATATACATACATATATATATATATATATATATATATATATATATATATATATATATATATATATATATATATATATATTATACACCAGTATTTTATTCTTGGAGTAAGCGGTCTTTAGAAAAGAACTAAAAAGTTTTTGACACCTTTTTAGCTACGCCAAGCTTTCGAAAATATTTCATTTTCTTCATCGGGGTTACAATTATAGTAGATTATCAGTATTTTTGAGATTAAAAATAAAGAACAACCCTAATTCTATTCAAAACATTAAAGTACTTACTGTCAAGTGGTGTGTGTTTGAAATTTACTCTTTGTGGGGGCACTTTATTACACTTATTCATCAGAAAAAATATGAGAAAACCTCTACATAATTCGTTATGTCGAGGTTTAACTAGTCGGTCAAGAATACCTGTCTCCTCTATATATATATATATATATATATATATATATATATATATATATATATATATATATATATATATATATATATATATATATATATATATATATATATATATATATATATATATATATATATATATGTATATATATATATATATATATATATATATATATATATATATATATATATATATATATATATATATATATATATATATATATAATATTTATTTATTTTTGAACATGCAACAACTATATTCTTTTTATAATTTTCTTGAGTTTATTGTTCATGAAATTAAAATGTGAGTGAGTGAGTTAACTTCGAGCGGCGGCAGCAGCAAGATCGGAGTATCGAGTAGCAGCAGCAGCGGGAGAGCCAAATGAGATTTTGGCGAAACGTCGTGCAAATTCATTGTTAGACGAACGGATTAACACCCGGAATTTTAATGTATTATATTCCATCATCCGTGAAAACCTCTATTGTAACATATATATGTATATATATATATATATATATATATATATATATATATATATATATATATATATATATATATATATATATATATATATATATATATATATATATATATATATACAGTGCCATTCATAAAGTTTGCACCATAGGGGAAAAATTTTTATTATAACAGTTTTTGAAAATTTAACTTCGAAATATTTTAGTACATGTTTTATGTTTAGCATTACATCCAAACTAGGTCATGACGTCACATGCCTTGCCTGTCAAATTTGACATTTAAATTTTAAAATGTGAAAAAATCGTATTTTTATTGAGAATATCGAAAAAAGTTTTAAAGAAAAAATGATTGTGTTGCAGTTTTACATTTATGTACCAATGTTCGGAAAGATTTGATGAAATTGACTTTTTTCAATTATTTTCCCTTAAAATGACAATCAACTGTTTTTCTACATAAATTGTATTATTAATTAGTTGATATTTCACTAAATGTTAAGAAAAAAAAAAATAATTAGGCCTTAAAATTAAGCTGAAAAACGAGTTCTGTCAAAAAGTTGTAGTTTAACAATGTAATCTTGGTGCAAAGCTGCAAAATTTTTATGACCGCTCAACTAATATAATAAATATTAATGTTACGTAATAAATTTGAGCAAATTTGTAGTTTTTTAAGTTTCTTAATTCCTTCTTCAATGCACAAAATAGTTATTTTATAAATTATATGGCGAATATTCGCGAGAAGCTCTTTCTTAATTTCATATACAGGTTTTGGGGATAGTTTATTCTAAATGTTTAACATATTTTCAAAAGGTCATAAACAAGATTTATGAAAATTGCTACAACGTTTTGCAATGCAATATTGCTGGAAAGAACATACAATCATGTTTTGCTATTAAGTCAAACAAAATTATAATATGATAGACTTTTATGGATCCTTGTCGCTGTTGCCATGGATTTCGTGTTTTGTTCCTTTGTCACATAAAACATCAAACTGACCTTAGTTTGTTCACTATTATTAATGCAATAATAACAGTTTTCTAAATTTTCTCCTTTAATAAAAATGCCTATTAAATTGACTAAGCAAGATAAAATAGAAATAGTTTTGATCGTGGCTGATAACTACAAAACTCAAAGAGAAGCTGCCGTCATTTTTAACCAACGACATCCATTGTTATAAAGCATACAACAGTAGAAAGAATTCTTACCATCTTTAAAAATACTGGATGTGAGGAGAATAATTTTAAACGTCAACATGAACATTGCGTTACTGAGTTTGCAGTTATGCAGAGTGTGATTGAAACGCCTTCAATTGCTAAAATATCGCACAATGTAGGTTTATCTTATAATTCAGTTCAAAGACTGCTTAAGAAAAATAGGTTTAAACCTTATAAACCAAAGTTTGTCCACACTCTCGAAGAACAAGATTATGATAGGTGCATGTATTTTTCTTTCTGGCTGCAAAGTAAAACTGAAGAAGACCCGTTATTTACAAAGTATATTTTGATCAGTGATGAATCTACTTTTACTTTTTAATTCTAATGGTGTTGTCTCGGCACAAAATTGTAGATGGTGGGCGGATAGCAATCCAAATTTTACAATAGATACAAGAGATCAATATTCCTTTAAAACTAACGTTTGGTGCTGTATAATATACAACCGTGCCAATAATTCTGTAATAACAGAATTATTGGCCCGTTTTTTTTTAGAGAAAATCTTACAGCCGCGAGGTACTTACAGTTTCTAAACATCGAACTTTCTAATGAACTGGAAGATTTTAGTTTAGAGGAAAGAATGAAAATGTACTTCCAACAAGATGAAGCACCTAGTCACAGCACCTTGGAAATTAGAAATTGGCTGGACGAAAACTTTTCTAGGAAGTGGATTGGTAGGTTTTCCTATGAATTACCGCCGCGGTCACCCGATCTTACGCCCTGCCACTTTTTTTGGGGGTATTTAAAAAATTTAGTTTATGCTCAGAGACCTTTTGAAAATATCGCACACTTAGACTATCCGCCAGTCTGTAAATGAAATCAAGCCAGAGTTCTATGCGAATGTTCGTCATGAAATTTATAACAGAACTATCATGTGCATTGAAAAGGAAGGAAGAAGCGTAGAAACTTAAGAACTTTTTTTATTTAGTAAGTAACATTAATTTTTTATAATAGTAATCTTTAAAAATTGACGTATCATAAATATTAAGCACCAATAATGCATTGTTAAATTACAACTTTTTGAAAAAAATAAATTTTACGGCCTAATTAATTTTTTTTCGTAACCTTTAGTAAAACATTAACCACTAAAAAGTATATAATATAATTTATAAGAAAATACTTTTGATTATCATTTTCGGGGGACATAATTGAAAAAAGTGAATTTTGTCAATTTTTTTTTTTCGAAAATTGGCATAAAGACGTAAAACTAAAATAAAATCTTTTTTTCTTTATAACTTTTTACGATATTTTTTTTTAAAAATCCATTTTTCCCAGTTTTAAATTTTAAATGTCAAATTTGATAGGCAAGGCTTGTGACGTCATGGCCTTATTTGGGTGTAATCCTAAACATAAAACATGCACTAACACATTTCGAAGTTAAATTTTCAAAAACTGTTATAATAAAAAATTTTCCCGTAGGGTGCAAACTTTATGAATGGCACTGCATATATAAATATATATATATATATATATATATATATATATATATATATATATATATATATATATATATATATATATATATATATATATATATACATATATACATATATATATATATATATATATATATATATATATATATATATATATATATATATATATATATATATATATACATATATATATATATATATATATATATATATATATATATATATATATATATACATATATATACATATATATATATACATATATATATATATATATATATATATATATATATATATATGTATATATATATATATATATATATATATATATATATATATATATATATATATATATATTTATTAAATTTCTTTTTTCTTGAACCTTCTCAATATATATGATTCAGTGCTTTTTATTATTTCCTAGGATTTTGGTTCTACTTATTAAAACAACTTATTTTATAGATTGTACAACCAACTCAAAAAAAACCATTAATAAACACGATATCACAAAACGTTTAATACTGCCCTACATAAATGAACTATCAGAAAGAATACAATTCGCCTTAAAGAAACATAATAACATGCCACAAAAGTCATAATAAATTAAGTACATTATTCACACAACTAAAAAGCAAAACACCAAAAATGAAACAATCAAATGTCATTTATTCCATTCCATGTGCAGAATTCCCGAAAAAATATATAGGGATGACGAGCCAATTACTACAAAACCGACTAAACAGACACAAATATACGCAACACTAAACAAACACACCAAAGACACTAAACATGAATTCAATTATAAAACGACAAAGATTTTAAATAGAGACTCTAACTACCAAAAACTAATAACGAAGGAAATGATCGAAATAAGACGAGATCCCGATGTTGTAAATAATAGAACTGATATAGCCTGCCTCAGCCATATTTATCAAAATATAATCCACATGAAATAAAAAAAAATAACAACATAAAAACCATCTATTTTTTTTTAAACCAAAGGCACGATTTATTTTAATCTCACCTTTACAAACTAGTAAACATCCAGTATTTCGATCAATAACGACCTGTGTATGAAAAATACTGAGTTTATTAGGTACGTACCATATACCAAATCAAATATTTCAGTAAATATTTTTTGTATTCATTTTAAAAAACAGTATAATTAGCGCACATATTTTTAAATTAGTTATATATATATATATATATATATATATATATATATATATATATATATATATATAAAAAACTGTTTTTATAGCGTGACGTGAATTGTACCAAAATTTTAAATTGTAAAATGTGTCCTGAAACTTTTGAAAAAATTTTAAGATACTTTAAGAATGCCCACAAAAAAATGGGCGAAACATCAGTAAAGACTAAATAAAATAAAATAAGTTGTTTTAATAAGTAGAACCAAAATCCTAAGAAATAAAAAAAAAGCACAGAATAAAATTACCATTTTTATAATTCCACATGTTGTAGACATTTTATCATGATGAAATTTGTACCAGCTTTTCTCTACATAAATACCAACTGAAATTTTCGTTAAAGAGGCACTCGGAAGAAATTATAACAAAATTTAGAAATAAAATTTATTTTAGTTCAAAACATGTAATACTAATTAAATTATATTATAGAAAATATGTATCCAATCGATCTCTATTTTAGAGAACATAAAATAATATAAATTCTTTTATAGACCACCCAAGAATGACAGAAGTAGAAAAGAAACTAGAAAAAAAAAAAACCGGTCAAGTGCAAGTTGAACTTGCACAATTAGTGTTCCGTACGTTGATTGTTTTCAAAATAAAAATTTTTGTTAGGGTGGTATAAAATGATCAGTGATTTCACAAAACACACCCCAAATGAGTTTTCAATAAAGTTTGTTTCCAATCTTTACTGAAAACTGGTGACCTTGAAATTCTGTTTTTTTTTTATATACCAAATAAATTATTAAAGGTAATGCACTCGTGATAATTTTCGTTCAATCTATACCCCGTGGAGAATATTCCAGAATTTTTTCAAAATTTTTTGATTAGTACTTTTCGAGATAAGGTAGGGGACAGCGATTTTTTAAAAGTAATACGAAGAAAAGTGTGCGCAAGTATTACATTATATACGAGTTATATATATATATATATATATATATATATATATATATATATATATATATATATATTTTTACTCGTGTTTTCACAAGCTTTCATTTGACACCACACTCGATGACCTAGTAAAAAAAAATTTTTTTCACTTCCGATTTCACCCCTCAAAACGAACCCCTTAAGTCAAAATTTATGTTACGGTGGTATAAAATGATCAGTGACTTCACAAAACACACCCTAAATGAGTTTTCAACAAAGTTTGTTTCCAATCTTTACTGAAATCTGATGACCTTGAAATTTTTGTTTTTTTTATATACCATATAAATTATTAAAGGTAATGCACTCGTGATAATTTTCGTTCAATCTATACCCCGTGGAGAATATTCCAGAATTTTTTCGAAATTTTTTGATAAGTACTTTTCGAGATAAGGCCCGGGACAGCGATATTTCGGGAATTTTTAAAAATAACACAACGAAAAGTGCGCGCAAGTATAATATTATATATATATTTTTTACTCGTGTTTTCACAAGCTTTCATTTGACACCACACTCGATGACCTAGTAAAAAAATTTTTTTTTCGCTTCCGACTTCACCCCCCAAAACTAACCCCTTAAGTCAAAATTTTTAATTCTCAAAACTACATGGCTCTGATGAGGCCATCAATTCCTATATTATTACCAAATTTCACCTTTCTACGTCAAATAGTTTCGGAGAAAATCGGGTGTGACAGACAGACAGACAGACAGACAGACAGACAGACAGACAGACACCGAAGTGATCTTATAAGTGTTCCGTACGGAACACTAAAAATAGATATGATAATATCAAGCAGTAACCACATTTGATCTAACGCTTCATTGTCGTTCACTGAACGCGTACGATCTCAACTAAGTTCAAGGTTAATTTTATCTGGATGACTGGAATAAAACCGTATATGAATAACAATTTTACCATAAATGATGGAAATCATTTAAGGAATTTAGTAATATAATCGAGATTTTTTTCTTTTCTGTAAGTTATTTCTTTTCAAATATTATAGAAAAACTAATCATGATAAATACTGTAGTCACGTGAAGGTGCACACATTGTAATAAATTGCAGTTTTAAATGTATTTCCAAAATCTAAAAGCAATGAAATATCGTATTGACTATTTATTGTCGGAGCTTTAGTCGTTTATTTTCAAGACGTAGGTAGCTTCACAGAAAGTCAATGAATATGTTTTCATGTTTTTCTAGGCCATCTTTGTAGAATTTCAAATATTCTTGATTAAATTTTAATAAAAAAAATCAAATCCTTTTATCGTGTTTGATTAAAAAGTTTTTAAAAAAGGAAACTAGCTATTTCCAAAGCGCATACTTTAGGCATTTCCAAAAAGCCAGAAGAATATCTTTTCATATTTTCAGTGTGCGATAGGAAGTTTTTCATTGAGTTTTTTCACTTATAATATTTCTCGGGCTTAGACCGGAATTTTTCTTGAGGTCACGTATATTTTGAAACTATCCTGACTGGTTCAGGGATAATTTTCGCAAATTAGTTGTGACAGGTGAAAGTCATTAATTTAAACAGGAGAAAGATTCCGCAAGATTTCACATCTATATGCGATAAAAAAATCTAGGGCAGAATGATATTTTTGAAAAACAGAAAAGGCGAGGAATGCAGTGGAATGATTACCATTGCTGTTGAAAATATTACAAAAAAACGTTAATCTAATATAAATTATTATGAAAAATAATCAATAACGAGCTTGAAAATTATTATTTTCCGAACAAAAGGTTATTCAGAGATTAATAATTTTATCGACGAGAGTTTCGAACTGATAAAAGCAGCTGGTTTCTAATTATTCCAAAAATATCCATGAACAATGCTAAGTATGGAAACCTAAGAATACTAAAATTTTTGAAGGAATTTTCATTCCCTAGTTTTTTGTTATTATCTAAGCCGTATATAATATTTGAAATATATATCTCTTTTTAATTTTTTCACCTAATTCCACCTAATTTTGTCAAATAATCTAGTCTAAATCCTTGAAGGACTGTCATTTTTTACTTAGTTTGCGAACAAGCCTTGAATAAGTTAAAATTTATTGTTATAATATAATATAAAACATCCTAATTGTTTGTAAAATATAGGTGTTACGGTAGAGAATCAACAATTCTTTTTGGTCTTCCTAATAATATATATTTTATGAAATCTATATGTCAAACCTGTTACCGGTTATTAGAAATTTCTGTTAAAAGAAAATTGTATGATATAATATTACCGCATTCTCTATTTTAAATTAAATACATTCATATGCTTAATATAATTTACTTAATTTAGAAACAGAACTTTTAGAATTTAATTTAGCCATAAATAAAGAATGATAAATGATACAAACTCTGTACCTCCATCTTAACTTTACCGCCTTCTCGCGAGTTAATATTTTTTAAATTTGCTTCATTACAGTTCAAAGCAAAGCAAGTTTGTCCACTTTACCATTAAACACTATCGACTGGTGTATGTTCTTCCATTTTATACTGCGAAAAAGAAAGAACACAAAAGATACAAAAAAACAAGTAATTCGTTTTAAAACAAGTAATATAAATCAGAAATCCCATTCTACTGTTCAGTAAGATGAATTAAATATAACATGAGATGAGGATTGTCGACAGAACAATATAACAGCTAGGCTGCGTCTCTAATGGACTGTAAATGCTGTTCATCAATTTTGGTTCAACCCTAACGAAGGGTTACTCATTTTCCTCTGGAAAATGCCAGAAAATAAAAAGAAGAAATATCGCTCGGTCTCTTGTGACATAAATTTTCATTCTGGTTTAAAATGCCGCGCTTCAAGCTGAAAAATTAAAATGGTTTTGCTTTTGTAGGGTTTTAATAAAAAAGATTTTTTGTGAGAATTATCAGGTTATTTTGTTTGTTTCAGGCCTTATGAGAACATGTGTGTGTGTGTGTGTGTGTGTGTGTGTGTGTGTGTGTATGTGTTTTTAGTATTAAAATTATAAATTGTAAAAAAGGCGTTTAAGGATTTATTGCCAATATCTTGTTTGAATTCATATGTGTATAAATTATAGCATACATAATAATTTGTTTGCGAAAACGATTGACAGCTCAAATACTAGAGTAAATCACCATATACGACATGTAGTGGGAAGAATAATCAATATAACTACGTACGCTCTATGATTTATATTACAAATGTTTGTATTGTAATTTACCTATTGCCCATCAGGTCGTGACAGAAACAAGAACATCATCAAAGTTCAGTTTCATTTATATAATTGATTTCATATTATTGATTGCGTCGACATTAAAAAAAATCAGAATGGTACTTTACCCAGTACCCCTTGCCAACAGATAGTTCTAAAATAAATCTTAAATTTAACTTTGCCTTACTAAAAAATTACTAATCCATGAACTAAAAGTTGATATTTAAATTATATATATTCACCAAAAGATTTATACAAATTTATAACTGAAACTTGTCATTTCCTTCTACTAGAAATAGTATTCTGTTAAAGATAAGTCGAGTAGAACCCATAGCGATTGCGCTGCCTAACGGTAATTGTTGGCAACTTGTTGGACAATTCCTCTGTCGGTTTGTGGTTTAAATCCGACCTCGACAGCGGGCAGGTATGGTTTTGATTTTAGGCTCTCACTAGTTAGAAATACAATTTGCTGTATATTAATACGATGTTATGACAGTCAGCCAATAGGTTCTCTGAGTTTTAGTTTTCTTGTCTATCAACCCTTGCTCGGCTGATGGGTTGGCAAAATGCGTTTTTAGATCGATTGACGGATGAGAGGAGAGTGGTTTGATGCTTAAATACGAACTTTGTTCATGTTTAGTAGTCGTTAAAATTTAGAAAATGAATATATATATATATATATATATATATATATATATATATATATATATATATATATATATATATATATATGTATATATTATCTCTCAATTTGCTAAAGTAGGGATATAATAGTATTATAATAATTTACAGAGAAGTTTAAATGTTGAAGAGCACATGCAAGTTTAATTAGGTTAAAAAGAACACGTATAATTAAACAACTAAAACAATTAAGTTTTAACTTCACCCTAACGTGGATACTTTACTTTATTATCTGCTCCTAAAACTGGGAACATAGGGTTTTTAAAAAGTCTGGATATTGTATTTCGGCTATAACACTTTCCAGTTATTACACTTTAATTCAGTTTGTTACTGCGAACTGTGGAAAATTAAAAGTGACTTGACGTTAAGTTGGACAGAACCCCAACATAATTAAACTTTATTACTGCCATTTTTAATTTGGCATTTTCCATAAGTATGTATTTTCGCATAAGACTTACATTCGCATATTTCAAGTGAACATTGTGGCGGAAAAAACTGTTTTTTATAAATTTATAATTTCAATTTCGGATCTACCATTTTTTGCTAATACTTTATAAAGAATTAATTAGATTGTTTTAAAATTTATAAAGTTTCTTGGATCAAATGATGAAAAAACTTCAGGGAACATTAAATTATGTCTAATATTTGTTTAAACAGTATACCTATATTTTATATGGAATATTTTTAAATTATTAAAATGTTAATAAGAAATCTCCCAAATGTGTAATTTTTTACCCACTCTCGTCCAAAACTTTACAAATTATCTCAGTAACGGTAGGCTTAATTACTATTTTTGACTGACTTGAAAATCGAGGTACTTAAACAATACGTATGAACGTAATATTGTTTAGATATTTTTTCTGTTCAATCGGATAGTTTTCAATTTGGGTCACAGTGAAAGGATAAGTCGAATTGCTTTTGTAGTTCAACAGTAGATATATATATATATATATATATATATATATATATATATATATATATATATTATATATATATGTATATATATATATATATATATATATATATATATATATATATAGATATATATATATATATATATATATATATATATATATATATATATATATATATATATATTTATATATGTATATATATATATATATATATATATATAAATATATATATATATATATATATATATATATATATATATATATATATATATATATATATATATATATATATTTATATATATAAATATGTATATATATATAGATATATATATATATATATATATATATATATATATATATATATATATATATATATATATATATATATATATATATATATATATATATATATATATATATATATATATATATATATATATATATATATACGTATATATATATATATATATATATATATATATATATATATATATATATATATATATATATATATCCATATATATATATATAAATATATATATATATATATATATATATATATATATATATATATATATATATATATATATATATATATATGTATATATATATATATATATATATATATATATATATATATATACATATATATATATATATATATATATATATATATATATATATATATACATATATATATATATATATATATATATATATATATATATATATATATATATATATATATATATAAATATATAAATATGTGTATATATATAGATATATATATATATATATATATATATATATATATATATATATATAATAAATATGTATATATATATATATATATATATATATATATATATATATATATATATATATATATATATATATATATATATATATATATATATATATATATATATATATATATATATATATATATATATATATATATATATATATATATATATATATATATATATATATATATATATATATATATATATATATACAGTCGACACTGTTTATAGTGAAAAACTCTTAACAGTGCAATTTTTTCAAGACCTAGAATATCTTACATACATAGCAATATATACGGATTTTTTTCTTTATATAGTGAAAAACTCTCTATAGTAAAATTTCGGTAAACATTTTGGTCTTTCACTATATAGAGTGTCGACTGTGTATATATATATATATATATATATATATATATATATATATATATATATATATATATAAACATATATAGCTTCTTTTTTTCTCATTTCGGGCATTTTTAAAATTTTGTATACGCCCCATTTAGCAGGTCTTGTTTGATGCCTAAACATTGGTATCAAAAGTTCATCTTTATTTATTAACATGATAATTTGTAGAAAGATAAAGTAATTGAATTTTCAAGTCAAAAACAACATAAACTGTTGCTATGTAAGACTATTGTGATAAAAGGTAAACTTAGAGCCAAATCTAAATTTTTATCTGTTACCAAGGTTGCTTTTCACAACCATCGAATTTATTAAATAATTCACTGTTATTAAAACGAAAAACACCATATCATTAAATGAATATTTTCATCAAAATATTAAGAAGATGGGCGCTGTATTACCCAAACAAATGTTTAAAACAGAACTGTATCTTTACATGCGAACTAGATGAGGATCACTCATTAATAATGGTTTTAAAGAATTAGTAACATTTAGGTCACCGCGCACACTGTCGCGCAACATGTGATTGAAAACGATTGGGCTGGAAAAAAAGAGCCAGTTACCAAAAAGCATGTGGACGCGAGGAAGGACGGCCATTTTGTATCGAATAAAAAATTTTTTGTATTATTTTACAATACATCGTAAAGAAACTATAACAGTTAACAAATGCTTTTAAAGGAAACGTGGTGATTATTAGCGGGTGTAAAATTTTGTAGCTTTAGACAGAAAATTGTTGGTAGTTATTTTTGTTAGTATAGTATATTAGTGCGTTCATTTTTTGTTTTTTAAACTAAGAAAGGTAAAGCTTCTTTGATTTATAATAAAATAAAATAAGAAATTGTGCGTGGCATATTTTTTATCAAATTTGACCTCAATTGTTTTGATAGGTATATTACGTACAACCATTGGCGTACAGGCTAAACAAACATAAATCAATTTCTCATTAGTTGTAGCGAAGTGCTATTTATTATACAATTTTTCTTCAGTTCCATTTGACACAGGGGTTTACAAGTTTAAATATCTCAAATGATTTATATATATATATATATATATATATATATATATATATATATATATATATATATATATATATATATATATATATATATACATATATATATATATATATATATATATATATATATATATATATATATATATATATATATATGTACATATATATATATATATGTACATATTTAGTCTATATTTTCGCTGCGCTTCTTTTTTTGCTGCATTCGGTCCTTTTCCGTAGGTTTGTTAGTCTGCGTCTGTTGGCAAGTTAACTCTAGAACGAAATGAGATGTCGATTTCAAATGTTGGAGGGAGACGTTTTTTATATTCTGAATGAATACTTTTAACAGGCAAATCCTCGTTTTGAATTCACATAGTAAAAAAATATATTTACTTGAATACACAAAGGGCTAAAGGAGTAGGGAAAGAAGGAAGTGGGGAATTTTTCGAGTATATCACGTTATGGGTTCATCTGACCGTTCTTGGCGTCCAAAGATCTGAAAGTTATAATATTTTTTTCCAATTTCAACCGAAATCCTTCCTCTGATAAATTTTTTTTCGCTGAGTAATGTCTCTTTATTTAGAATATCGAGTTTTAGTTCTGAGAGTAAGTAATCCTCTGGTATGAGGAAGTTCAGTATTTATTTAATAACATCATGTTTATGAGGGAAGTACTCGTAGTAGATTATTTTCTCAATTTTTTTTTTATTATAGTTATAAATAACTTCCATTGTTCAATTTTTTTATACCTTTTTCTAAAATTATATAAAGTTAATAAGGAAGAAAGTGGGTGGCTAGAATTATTTAATAATTTAACAAACATATAAACGCTACTTCAGATGCTGCTTGTTATGACTAGTCGTCTCTTGTTGCTTATGCGGTTATAAACATATAACCGACAAGATATAAATTGTGAAACCCATTTTGTATAAATGCAAATAATGAATATCATTGTTGCTGGCTAATTTTAAATTTAAATTAGAAATTGGCATTGGATTTTTTAATTTTTTTTTTGTGAATTCGCATAATTTAAATTCTCAGAAGCATGAAAATTAAAATAATTTTAATTTTTAATCAATGTTGGCGTTAATTTTATACAGGAGCATTAATATCAGTAATGTATTTGCCAGCTTTTTATATTATTATTATTATTACTATAACATCATGTACTGAATCTTATTTATTTGAATTACTCCATTTGTGGTCTATAAGAGGATTGTATACGGAAATAAATTTTTGTTTTTGTAATAAAAATTATGACGGCTCTATAAAATAAGTGTAAAATTATATTTTTCATTTGCGAATATCCGTGATTCGCATTTTGCTTATGTGTTCATATGAAATAGGCTTGGGTATGCAATTAACTCCAGTTAGTTTTAAAGCTAAAAAAATATCGTATGCATCGCATAAAATGTACCCTATTATAGCAGTGATGATGTATACGCATAACGGACAGTTTTTTTTATAATAATAATAAACTAGCATAACTTTAGAAATTGAGTAACACCGTAAATTCTAATTACAGATGGATAACACTGGTTAAAAAGTACAACTATACATATGCATATAAAATTTACTTGAACAACATAATTCAATCCTTAACTTACTGCCTTTGTATATTTTTCTTCTCATCTATAAAAATTGGTTTTACCTTAAATTTTTTTATGTTTTTATAATCAATAAACACTACCACATACCAATATTTCTCCCCTGAGTGAGCGTGATCAGTTTGCTTATGCGCTTACAAATTGTTTGTGTATATAGATTTAAAATCCCTTTTTTAAAAAGCTTTTGGAAGTGTTTGAACGTTTAAGTGAGGTATACTGTTATTTTTCATTGTTTTTCCTTTTTATGGGTAATTCTGAAAGCACCTCTGTTTAAATTAAAAATTTAAAACCTTGTGTAACATAAAAAGATCGGGTTTTATTTGGTATAATTCTTTAATTTATTCTTAAACATAAAAAATCGCTTTCAATTTCATTAGGGAAAGTCAAGGCAAAATAGCACCAATATGTTTGAGCAATGATTGCAAACTAGAAATAGTCAAATTTTCCTACATATAAAGCAGAAAAGCAAAGCATGGAAAAACAGCTTTACTATTTGTATCGATTTTATCGTACAAACAATGACAGCGTGACGGTTGGTGGTAAAAAAGCACCGAAAAAAAGCGAAAACAGTTTTATCGGCGGGAGTTGAAGCAGAAGAGACCAAGATTAACGCGCAAAAAAGTGCTCTTTCACCAGGACAATGCACCCTATTCCCTAGGTTTGGCCCTAAGTAACTTTTTTGTTTCTTAAGGGCAAAAATTTGCTTGCGGGGAAGAAATTTTCGTCGAATGAAGAGAAAATTTGTGCGGAGTATTATGCACAGTGTGAGGCAATTTTTTTCTGTGGAAATAAAAAAAATGGACTCTCACTAGACCAAATGTATTGAGCTCGGTGGAGATTATCTGCAGAAATAAAATTTTGTTTTTTGCAAAAAAATGTTATCTACCTTGTTTTTTACAACACGATGGTTGTATGATAAGTACTTGGCCTCGGCCAGAGATGGTGCTACTACTGTTTAAAAAATTATATTTTTCATAAACATAACCTTTCACAAGAAACCTGTCAAATTTTCGTTTATTTAATGATATGGTGTTTTTCGTGATTTAGTTTGTGAGTGGTAGCTATTTAAATAGAACAACGTTGGTGATTTTACAACAATGGAAAAAATTGAATATTGAGCATTAACAAAATATTTGTTTTTGAAAAAGAAAACGAATAATGACTTAAAAGCGGAACTTAGCGAAGTTTATAGTAACTTGGCACCTTCGTTATCGTCCATAATATATTGAACAATTGAATTCACAGGCGGCCGTGCAAACATTTTTGATGAAGAACGTCCAGATCGTCCAAATGAGATCCCCATATCAGAAATGAATAAAAAAATCCACGATATAGTGATAAATGATCGGAGAATGAAAGTGCGTGAGATTGCTGAGACTGTAGGCATCTCAATTGAATGAATGTAGAACAACAGCGATTGCTTACAATTGACAATAAACACGCACGTGTATCAACTTCAAAAGAATGTTTGGCGATTTTAAAGCGCAATCGGAATGATTTTTGGCGTCGCTTCATAACTGTTGACGAAACATGGATTCATCACAGTAAACCAGAGACCAAAGAAGAGTCCAAACAGTGGATTTTCCGTGACGAACCGGCGCCAAAGAAAGCCAAGCGACTTTATGGGCCAACAAAGTCATGGCCATAATGTTTTGGGATGCACGCAGCATAATTAACGTCGATTACCTTGAAAAGGACAAAACGATTAATGGAGAGTATTATGTCAACTTATTGGATTGTTTCAACCATGCTGTGAAAGAAATACGTCCTCATTTTGCGAAGAAAAAAATTATCTTTCATCAAGAAAATGCACGCGTGCACACTTGTGTCATCACCATGGCAAAATTCCATGAGTTAGAACACAAATTGCTTCTGTATTCACCATATTCACCAGATTTAGCCTTAAGAGATTATTTTGTTATATTCGAATATTAAAAATCGGTTGAGCGGAAAAAATGGCTCAAACGATGAGGATTACTGAAATAAACGCCTATTTTGAAGGGATGAAGAAATCGTATTCTTTAGATGGGATACAAAAGATAGACAAACGTTTGACTAAGTGTATCGAGCTAAAAGGATACTATGTTGAAAAATAAAATAAATTTTACACATAAAAATGTTTTTCCGTTGTCAAGGCCAGGTACTTATCATACAACCCTCGTAATTCATATAGGGCGAGTGCATAGTAAGGGACTGTCGCTTTTATTATATGGATTTAAAAAAAAAATTGCTTATATTAGTTACATATAATACTGTATTTCGTATTTATTGATTTATTCTGATCAACGGGCAGTCAGAGTTTAACCGGAAAAAAAAAACTTTTCCGATTAAGGAAAACCTTTTCATTGTGTTTACCTTATACTACCGGTAGAGCATGTTTTCTTGGTTTTTTATAAGCGTTATTTATGTCGCAATAAGTGTCGGAAGTGATACAGCCAAGGGGTAATAGTATGGCAAATTATTGCTAGAGAAGCAAGCTAATATAACCAACAACAACTAACAAAAGGTGTTGTGAAAGATAATGAAGACAACAAAATTTATTTTTCATGTAGATGTTTAAATATTTACGAGATTAAAAAAATATTTTTAATTTCGTAATTTAATTAGCTAAATAAATAAATAAATTATTAATTTGATAGTAAATAGAACTCTTATAAAAATATAGGATTTATTTTATTTCACCATCATAAGTAATAGTTATAAACTCACTACTCGCTCATGGAAAAATATGCTACTGTCAAAACATTACATTTTTTGAAATTCTTATTATTATATAATTCTAATAAGGCTTAACTCAATTTTATGGCAAAACAATGTCTCAAAGAAAACAAAATTAAGAATATATGATACCATTGTTAAAAGTAATTTAGCTTACGGCAGTAAAGTTTGAAGAAAACTTTTGCCTGCAGAACTGAACCCTTCAAAGAGCAGCTAGAGTTTCTAGAAGGGAAATAATACAGAATTAGGAAATAAGACGTATGAACAGATATAATACCATTTTAGAACATATACAAAAGAAATAATTAATATGGTACGGACACATTAATAGAATGGATGAGAGTAGAGTATCAAAGACAGTTATGCAGTGGACACCAGCAAAGAGAAAACGTAGAGGCAGACCACGTCATACTTGGATGATGGTAGTGAAGAGAGGTATGTCAGCAACAAATTTTAATGAGGGATAATGGAATAATCGAAAGGCTTGGGTAGGGATATTTATCCTTTTCTTATATCTTACAGGATATCCGCGAGGAAGTCATAATAAAATTTGATAGAGATGTATTATTCTGTTTAAAAAGGATGAAGCTATGACCTCAATTAAGTAGAATTCTGTTTAGGCTGTATCAGGGAAACTATGCTTAAAAGATTTTTTTTTATATATTGTGGCAAGTTTGAAACCCTTTCACCGAAAGTATTTATTGTTTTTATTTGTTCGCCTCCCCGCCTGAGTAGGGATCTTTACCCTTTTCTTATATCTTACAGGATATCGGCGAGGATGTCATAATAAAATTTGATAGAGGTGTATTATTCTGTTTAAAAAAGATGAAGACATGGCCTCAATTAAATAGAATTTTTTTTTTTTGGCTGTATCTGGGAAACTATGCCTAAAAGATTTTTTTTGTATATTGTGGCAATTTTAAACCCTTTCACCGAAAGTATTTATTTTTTTTTAATTGTTCCCCTCCACGCCTGAGTACGGATTTTTACTCTTTTCTTATATCTTAGAGGATATCGGGGAGGATGTCATAATAAAATTTCTATAGAGATGCATTATTCTATTTAAAAAAGATGAAGCTATGATCTCAATTAAGTAAAATTTTGTTTGGGCTATTATCAGGGAAACTATGCTTTGTCTTTAAACTATAGTAATTTAAACGATGGTTTTAAACATTTTTAAAACCGTCCTAATTAAAGCTAAACTTTCTTATTGTCCAGAAACTTAAAAATTTAAAATTTTATGATTATGAAACCTAAAGCGTTCAGCAGGTTGGAGTTATCAAAAGTAAATGGTAAATGCCGAATAACTTTGTTGCTTAAAGTTTAAAAGTTTTATTAGTTTTACTTAAGTAAGAAATAATAAAATCACGAGATATATTTTGTTTCGCCATCATAAGTAATAGTTGTAAATTCACTACTCGCTTATGGAAAAATATTATCATCATCATTATCATCATCATCAACTTATACGATCCTCTGCTGGACGAAAGCCTCCCTCAACTCTTGCCGCTTGTTTCTGTTTTGGGCTGCATGTACCCAAATTCCAGCCACTCTTTTGAAATCATCAGTCCACCGACTTTGTGATTGACCTCTACTCCGATAGGCTTCGGATCTTGGTCGCCACTCTATGATTCTCTTTGTCCATTGCCCATCCTTAAACCTAGCAACATGCCCAGCCCAGTTCCATTTAAGACGTAGAATGAATTCAACTTCGGCTTGTACCCCCGTTGTCTTCCTGATAATGTGATTTGGGATGTGATCTTTAAAAGTAAAGCCTTAACATTGATCTCTCCATCTTTCGTTGCATGACACATATTTTGTTGATGTTTTTCTTCAACATTGTGAGAGTATCGGCTCCGTACGTAAGAACGGGAAGTATTCATCTGTCGAATACTTTTCTTTTTAAACACATAGGAAGGTTAGATTTGAATACATAGGCCATAGCTGAATTTCACGTGTTTGGTTATCTCGTCCTATGCTGATTTCATGTCCCAGGTATTTATATTGTTGCACTTGCTCTATCTCTACATTATTGAGTTTTATAGTGTCGCTTAATACAAGATTTGTGCTTTTTGTATTTTGTCTATTATTAAGACAATGTCTTCGGCGAAACAGAGGTGATTTAACTTTTCACCTTCAATGTTAAGTCCGATTCTTTCCCAGTTTATTGATTTTAGAATACTTTCTAGAAGTGTTACAAAAAGCTTGGGAGAGAGCGTATCACTCTGCCGCCCTCCTGTTTCGATTCAAAATTTGCAGGTGGATTGATTAGTTTGTGCAAGCACTTCCAAAAGTCTCTGCTGATTTACAGAATTAAAAGCCTCTTCGAAGTCCACAAATATGAGTAAAAGAAGCTTATTATATTCTATGCATTTTTCAAAGAGGATTTTAACTGTAAGCAGATGGTGAAGTATCTCTTTTTTTATGCATGATAACAATAGTTGCATTATTCCATTACGATGGAGTTATTCCTTCCAGGAGGCATTTATTGTTTGTTTGCCTCTATTACAATATTGTCTTCACCTAGAGCTTTGTTATTTTTAATGTCCTTCAAGGCTGATGTGATTTCTTCTTCTGTCATGTCTGGGATATCCTCCAACCCCTGATTTAGGACTTTAGGACTCTGGGTGTGTTAATTTCTGTTCTTTTATCTTGTAAGGTATATATAAGGTTGATAAAATAATAATTCGATAATCTGTAAAATATTTCTTTTGTTTATTATTACATTACCATGCATGTCCTTAATCTTGCATATGTCTTTCCTTCCCCTTGTGTTCTTCCTTCTCTAGACTTTTAAGCTTTTATTATGTTCTACAACGTTTTTAATTTCCTTTGCATTTTTTGTCTTTTGTAGTTTCTCTCGATATCTCTCTATTTATAGTTCTGTATTCACTTGTAGTCTTATCTACCATTTCTCTCCTTGGCTGCATTAGCTGTTTTATTCTTTGATTTAATTTCCGTTCTTTTTGTTGTTTCGAGCAAGTTTTGTCAATGGCTTTTTCTATACTATTGTTGATGTTTTCAAATATGTCATCAACTGCTGTATCCTTATTGTGTTCCAAGGAGCTTACGATCTCTCTTCTACAGGGATCCACATCCTCCGGGGTTGTCCATTTGTTATGGTTTCTTTGAAGAATCATGTTGTTTATTTCCTGTTTGATGTTAATAAACACTTTTGCTTTTACAATGCGATGATCACTTCCAACTGAACTTTTGTTTAGGACATTTACATCTTGGATGTCTTTCCTGTTACTGATTATGAAATCTACTGCATTTTTTGTTTTACTATTTGGGCCAGACTATGTCCATTTACCATTTTTGTTCTTTTTGAAGAAGGTGTTTATTACATATAAATTATTTTGATGTAGAAAATCTATTAGTGTCCTCCCTCTTTCGTTTCGATCTCTTAGCCGATGATGACCTATTGCAGTTTCCTCTTCGTCCTCTTTGCCTCCAATTTTGGAATTGATGTCAGCGATCAACATCGTAAAATGCGTTTTTTTTTTCCGTCTTGCAGAGCATTAGAAATTTCTTCCTAATAGGTTTCTATTTCTTCATCCTCTGAATGGATGCTCGTTGGTGTATAGGCCTAAACAATTCTTAGAGAGTACCTTTGATTTATGGTAGTTAGATTATCAGATATATGACTCTCGTGGAAAAGTATGCTACTGACAAAACCTTGAATTTTTTAAAATTCTTAGTATTATATAATTCTAATAATGCTTACCTTAATTCTATGGCAAAATAATGTCTCAAAGAAAATAAAATTAAGAATATATGATACCATGGTGGAAAGTAATTTAGCTTACCGAAGTTAAGCCTGGGAAATCAACAAAAATATGGCTAGAAAATAGAAATGGACTACCTTCGAAGAGCAGCTAGAGTTTCTAGACAGGAAAGAGTACAGAATGAGGAAATAAGACGACATATGAACAGAGATAATACCATTCTAGAACACATGCTACAAAAACAATTAATATGGTACGGTCACATTAATAGAATGTATGAACGTAGAATATCAAGGAAGGTCGGAAGGGGATCTCACTTGCTGTTAAACCTATATATATATATATATATATATATATATATATATATATATATATATATATATATATATATATATATATATATATATATATATATATATATGTATTATATATACATATACATACATATATATATATATATATATATATATATATATATATATATATATATATATATATATATAATTGTTATTTCTTGCGAGATAATAGGTTGTATAAGAAAACGTTTAACTCAGTTGTTTAAACCCTTTCACCGAAAGTATTTTCTTGATGGATTGTGGATGATTCTGTTTTAAAAAGATGAAACTATGACCTCAATTAAGTAAAATTTTGTTTGAGCTGTATCAGGGAAACTACGCTTAAAAGATCAAGCACAGAAATTTAAAATTTGTCTTTAAAATATAGTAATTTAAACGATGGCTACAAACATTTTTAAAACCGCCTTAATTAAAGCTAAACTTTCTTGTTCTCCAGAAACTTTAAAAATTTAAAATTTTCTGATTTTGAAACCTAAAGCGATTAGCAGGTTGGAATTATCAAAAGTAAATGGTAAATGCCGAATAACTTTCTTGCTTAAAGTTTAGAAGTTTTATTAGTTTCATTTAAGTAAGAAATACTAAAATCTTAACTTTTAAAAATTATTTAAGGTTGTTTTTATAGTACTCGAATCCAGTATTAAAGAAACTTCAGGTCTATTAAATATTCGGTTAATAATAATACATAGAAAATGCAGTACTTTTAAACAGTATATAACCAAACTATACCCTTCATTAACAGTCCACCAAGTCACAGCCATTATTAATAAAAATAGATCTTTATTAGAATAATAAACTAGATTACTAAAATTTAATTTGTATTAGTGTCTATAGAGTGCACTAGGTGCGCTGCGGTACTGCGCAGTTCGAACCCGTCGACTTACGCATTCGTAGCAGCACACATAGGCTAAACATCACTTAAACAGAATCCTGCGGAAAGCCCTTCGGAAGTCCTTGTTAAAGATTGTGTAGATGACAGGGTTGAGTGCCGAATTCATATATCTGAAACAAATTAATATTTAAAATTAATTTCTTTATACGTGCCTGAAAATTTTCAATTTATCTTCATGAAGTGTTAATTTTAGCAGTTACTAATATACTCTCTGTTCAGAAAGCAACATAACTTTTAATAGAAAGTAACATACAGGTCAGTTACAATTGTGCAAATCATTTGTTTCGGTCAAAATACTATCGACTTCGACCTAGGGTTTGTCAAGCTCGATTATTTTTTATGTCAGTTTTTGAGACATTGTGGGCTGTCTTAGTCACTGCTGCTTTAAACATTACAGTGAGGTCGTATCTGCGTCCTTTCATCGGCCCATAAAGTCTAGGGAAGATAAAAAGCCACAGGGTGCTAAGTAAGGTTAATAGGACGAAAAACTGGTTTTTAAGCAAAACATATCCTAGAATGGCGAACCATGATATAGTCTATCAACTTATGGAGTAAAAAATTAATATGAAGGCTTACACTCTCTTTCGGGTGATTTAAAAGCCTCCAATTCATATTTAATGAAGCTCATCTACTATTACCTTTTTTTTTTAGTGTTCCGTACGGATCACTTATAAGATCACTACGGTGTCTGTCTGTCATACCCGATTTTCTCCGAAACTATTTGACGTAGAAAGTTGAAACTTGGTACTAATAGAGGAATTGATGGCCTCATCAGAGCCGTGTAGTTTTGAAAGTTAAATTTTGACTTAAGGGGTTAGTTTTGAGCGGTGAAATCGAAAGTGAAAAAAAAATTTTTTACTAGGTCATCGAGTGTGGTGTTAAATGAAAACTTGTGAAAACATGAGTAAAAATATTTATATAATGTAATACTTGCGCACACTTTTCTTTGTATTATTTTTAAAAAATCGCGAAAAATCGCTGTCTCCCTACCTTATCTCGAAAAGTACTGATCAAAAAATTTTGAAATAATTCTGGAATATTTTCCACGGGGTATAGATTGAACGAAAATTATCACGAGTGCATTACCTTTAATAATTTATCTGGTATATAAAAAAAAACAAAAATTTCAAGGCCATCAGTTTTCAGTAAAGATTGGAAACAAACTTTGTTGAAAACTCATTTGGGGTGTGTTTTATGAAGTCACTGATCATTTTATACCACCGTAACAAATTTTTTTATTTTAAAAGCAATTAACGTACGGAACACTAATTATGCAAGTTCAACTTGCACTTGACCGCTTTTTTTTAAATGTTAACTTCGCTCACAGCATACACCACATTGCCGAGTTGGAAATTGTTTTTTTTCGGTTGCCGGGATACACTCAGGGAAATGACGACCTGTCAGTCTAAGTGGTGTAGGTTGGCTTGAAGGTCGTCCTTTTCTAGAAGAAAATTCCGTGCGGTGATATTTTTCCATGATCTGTTTGATTAGATCCAACCTATAAACTAGTGCTGACTTTGTTCCTCCAGTTTTTCGATATAACATAAAAGAGTTCCACAGTGCCAAATCTAATAAATGAAAAAATATTTTTTTGTAATACTTTTTTCCACGCTTTCTTGGAAGGTTGTAGTCTGCTAAGTGTTGATCCATCCGATCAACACCGCCCATGGTGTCGTTATAATCGATGACAACTTTCGGCTTTATTATAATCTCTCTTGGTTTTTCTACCTCTACACAGGTGTTCGTATGAATGGTTGAAATCAAAGAAACATCTTTCTTGTCTTTCCACTTTAGGGCACAAACTTTACCTCTTTGAAAGGCTACAACTTCTCCTTTTTTCAGCTTCTTTTTTTTTAGCTCTGAAGGAACTTCTTTCCGTGTTAATTTTAGTGTTCCATAAACGTCGGTTTTCTTTGTAATAAGTAAATCCGCAAGCTGGGGGGGAGTTATAAAAATTATCCATCGTTATGCAATAGCCCTTCTCTAACAATGGCTTAGACAGCGTCATGACAACTTGCGACGAAATTGGTAGATTTTCATAGTCTTTGTCAAGGTTGGTTTGTTTTCCAGTGTAGATGATAAAATTCCATACATAACCACTTTTAGATTCACACAGCAAATAGGTTTTTATACCAAATCGAGCTCTTTTTAGTGGAATGTATTGGATCCAACCAAGTCTACCCTTATATAAAAGGAGACTTTCGTCAATAGACAGGTTTTTTTCAGGTACGACCAGTTCTTGAAACTTGCTAACCAATTTTTCGTATACTGGCCATATTTTATTAAGTTTTGGGTTTGGATGAGTTACTTCATCAAATTCATCATTATTAGAAAAATGGATGTTTTGATGGATAGCCTCAAATCTATTTCTGCTCATACAACTGGCAAAAAAGGGCGTCACCAAAAGAGGATCGGTTGACCAGTATTGACGCAATTCTGGTTTTTTTATAACGCTTTGTAAAATTGTCAATCCTAAAAAGACTCTAATTTCTTCGCTAGTCACAGGGTACCACATTTTTCCTCTTTTTTTTTTGCTCAGCATACCTGTTGGTTTCTGTTACTATATGGCCAACCAGATCGTCGTCAACGAACTGTTCAAAAAAATCCAACATGTTCCAATCATTGCAGGATACACAATTTATAGACGGTACAGCCGTAAAAGGGAATGATGGTGGGGCTGGGGAATCAGGTTGCAATTCAAACCAATCACGTGCTTCAAGTAAATCCGCCGAATTATCTGAATTCGAGCTACTACTTGAAATATTGCCGTAAGATGTATCAGAGCCACTTTCGTCTATTGGTTCGTCAACTTCTGACTCATCTGACAGATCATAATCGTGCCTGTCTATGATATACTAAGTACTTGAGTTTCAGCTACTAAAATGTAAATAACAGGTATAATAAATATATTTACTTATTGTAGACAAAAACTCACGTAAAATTTAATTCACAGAAGCAGCGCAACAAAACTTATCAAGTCGCAACACAAACTAAATTTACCCGCTGGCAGCTTATTTTGCCTCAAGATCAAATAAACAGTCGCAAAAATCCGACAAGACCCGAGGGGTTTGAGATAAATGTGTAAAAATGCGTATTCCCGCTTTTCACGAGGCAGTTCGGGTGATGGCGTATAATATTCATAAAAATTAGAGATGCCCGAGTTAGGCCCGGGCATAGGAAAATCGAAACGTTGACCGTGCCCGAGTTATCTCAGGTACAGTCGTTAAGCGGTTAATAGGAATTCAAAAATTCTTGATGCTTTTTTTATGAGCATAGCACACGGGCTGCAGGAGAATCCTTAAGGCGCTACAGAAGCGACGCATGTGCAGAAGCAATTTACATGGTCTTGAATCGCCGTAAATTGTACTAGGTCGGAAATACAGTCCTGGGCAAATCCTTCCAAAGGATGATGATGATGGTGATGATGTTTTGGTGCCAGGGCGCATCAACTGCGAGGTTATTTAGCGCCCATAAAGTGATTATTAATTTGGTTTAAACTTTAAAACGAATTTCTCTAAGATAATCACATATGTTGTTTTTGTTTGCGGCAAAAATGGTGATTATGTTGCTTATGGTAGAGGGTAGGTTGTACTTTAGTCGGATGTCTTTAAGGTGATTTGCTGTGAGTAGAAGCGAGACTGTTAGGTTGGATCCGCAACTTGGACATTTAGGGTCTTGTGCTCCTTCCAAGAGATGGCGGTGAGTTGAGAAGTGTGTCCAGCAGCCAGTCTTTGCAAAATGACGTTCTCTTTTCTATTGAGATTGTTATTATGTAGGGGGAGAAATACCGAGGATTTGAGTGGCCACAATTTATTGTTTGGATTTTCTAGATCCCATTGTAATTGAAATAAGGAATTATGCATAGATTTAAGGTGAGAGTTAAAGTCTGAGTAGTAACTCTCAGCCGTGATGGAAATACCGTTATCTATAGCTTGTCCAGCTAGTCTATCCGCTCTGTCATTTTCCTGGTTGCCTATGTGGCTGGGAAGCCAGAAATAGGAGATGGAACGTTGTTTGAGTTTTGCGGAGTAGAAGAGATCTAGGATTTGTCAGATGTAGTTGTAGGATAGGTTTCTGGTCTTGATGAATGATAAGGCACCGAGAGAATCGGAGATAATTAGGGTGAGTTAGGAGCTTGTGGTTGCTTCTTTGATCCCTAGGAGTTCAGCTGTAAATATGGAAACATAATGAGGAAGTTTGAACTTTCTGGAGGTGGTGGGCGATGTGAAGGCAGAACCGACTCCCCTGTCTGATTTGGAACCGTCCGTATAAAAGAGGGTATGTTTGGGGTATTTTGTGGCGACGATTTGTAAAAAGGATTTATTGAGAGAGCTTGAAGAGTCCACTTTATTATATTGCCGCATGGAAAGATCAATATGTGGTATAGGAGAGAGCCATGGGGGAAAAGTGGTTTGCAAAGGGTAGTCGTATTTAGGGGGTGAGAGATTCTGTAGTGACAGTAAGACCGAGATTCTCTGAGGGATCGAGTTATGTGGAAGTAGTTGGTTGGGTTTGTGTATATTAGATAGGTTCAATATGGTTTTGGAATGATGTTTATATATGGAGGATGAGTAACCAAAAGGATGAGGTTTTCCATATAAAAGATAGCTTGATAAGGGTTGTACGAGGACAAACTCAATATCATATGGATAAAAAGTAATACTTGTAGAATAGGTTCAAGTCGCCCACCGTTCATTAAGGTTGCTGGTGAGTTTTGGATCTCCAATAAGACGAGCAGATCTCTTCTGAATAGAATCCAATAAATGCAGTGGATGTTTGAAAGAAGAGCCCAAAACATGGAAGTACTATTCCATTGTTGGTTGAATTTGAGCTATGTACAGAATTAATAGTTGTTGTAGCATGTTAAGCTTTTTAGTTCGAAACAATATTCCCAGCTTTTTAGGTGCTCCCTTTGCGATGCATGCAACATATTCATGCCAAGACATATTTGCTTCCAAATTAACGCCCAGCAAATTGAGTGACGATGCCGCGTTCGACAACGTTAATTTTTTTAGAAAAATATGCCGCCTGAATTTTTGTAGCCTTAAATTTCGCTTGGTTACTCCCAGGGTAGAATAACTTCAAGGTATTTGTTAAGTTAAACGACTTCATGTGTGCGGATATTTGCATGACTAGTCGATGTTCGCGCGTTCAAAGTGAATGAGTAAATAAGCGTACTGTCACCTGCAAAGCTATAGATTAGAGACTTGGTCCTTTCCAGCTGATTGCTTCGGCATCTTATGTAGTGCTCTTGTCAAAAGTATAAATAAAAATTTGAAAAGTAATTAAGAATTAACAAAAAAAATTATATACAATATGGTAAATTAAAGAAATTAATTGAAAGTACTATATAAGTCATTTAATTAATTAATAATACATGAAAAACTCCCCTGGGGTATATTTACTTGACTTACTCATTTATTTGTTCTTATATCCAATTGTAAAAATCTATGAAGATGTTTCGTTAAACCATAGATAAAACATTGGAATATATACACTGTAACGTGGTTAATTTGCAAAGACAATAATTTACCATAAGTCTTCTTGAACTGTTTTTAACAACCAATTCGGAGATTTACACTGTCACGGTAAATCCGCCGTTAGTTCTTCCGACCATAAACTGCTTTCGACATCGAGTATCCTACCAATCAGTGACAGAGAGGCGCTTAAACCGCGCAAGATTTGGCACTACAAATCTGCTAAATGGGCAGATCTCATGGAATATTTTCGAAATTTCCCTTGGTTAGACGTTTGTTTTCGATCCGACGACCCATATGACTGCGCCAGGGAGGTTCTGATGTTATTTTGGCTGGTATGGAAGCTTTTTCGAAGAAATGCCCTTCCAACGGCAAGCCTTGGTTTGAGCGAAAATGCAAAGAAGCTGTTGCTTCTAAACATCTTGCCTACCGACAATGGCGTGAAAAACCTAACACCATAAATCGTAACACCTTTGCTCGTGTCCGAAACAGATGCAAAGAAATTATCGACGAAACCAAGGAGGCACACAATCAACGAATTAGAAACAAACTTCTGATCAGTCGCTAAGGCAGTTCGTCAAAATTTCACCAAATCCGCCATACCACCACTCACATGGCCAGACAATTCTATTGTAACAACACCTGTTGAGAAAGCGAACTTGTTGGTCGAACTCTTTGCTTTACATTCTACTGTCGATTTCCAAGGAATAACACAACCTACTATTCCCATAGTGCAGTCAAGGATGCTCGATATTGTCTTCAGACAGCGTATCATAAAACGTATTTTAATGAAGCTAGACACCAAAAAGGCTTCTGGCGCTGACGGAATACCTGCCATAGTTCTCAAAAACTGTGCGAGGGAACTAACACCAGTTTTTTGTAGACTTTTCAACCTATCCTACACAAAGGGAATATTTTCTTCCTGCTGGAAATTTGCCACAGTTCAACCGATACCTAAAAAAGGTAATAAGATCTTGCCAAATAACTACCGACCAGTCGCACTGCTTTCAATAATATCGAAAGTCATGGAAAAGGTTATCAATCAGCATCTTCTAAAATATTTTGAAGGATATAGCTTTCGTAAACACAGATCAACAGGAGATCTTCTGACTTATGTAACAGATGTTTGGAACAACGCAATTGAACACTTTGGAGAATCTCGAGCGGTTGCTCTGGACATATCCAAGGCATTCAATCGTGTTTGGTACGATGGAATGTTGGCTAAGCTACGCTCTTGTGGTCTGTCTGAAAAGTTCTGTTTGTGGCTCTCATGTTTCCTCAGAGAGCGTCCTTTACGAGTGGCAGTCTACTGATTTCTTTCTAACACCTTCACTATCAACGGCGGTGTGCCCCAAGGCTCCATACTGTCTCCTACTCTCTTTCCTATTTACATTAACGATGTGCTGGAAAAGACCGGGAATCCAATCTATAGCTTTGCAGATGACAGTACGTTTATCTCTTCATTCACTTTGATCGCTCGGACATCGGCTACTCAGACAAATATCCGCAGATAGCAGGATGTTATTTAACTTAACAAAGACCTGGAAGAAATTCTATCTTAGGGTGACAGTAACCAAGTGGAATTTAACGCTACAAGAACCCAGGCGGCAGTTTTTTCTAAAAAAAGTTAAAGTCAAAGTCACTCAATTTGTTCGGAGTTAATTTCGGAGCAAATATGTCCTGGCATGAACATGTTGCAGGCATAGCAAGGAAAGCTTCTCAAACGTTGGGGATATTATTTCGAACCAGAAAGCTTTACACTCCACAACAACTGTTAATTCTCTACAAAGCTCAAATTCGACCAACTATGGAATACGGCTCCCATGTTTGGGGCTCCGCTCCCAAACATATACTGCATTTGTTGGATTCTATTTAGAGAAGAGCTGCTCGTCTGATTGGAGACCCGGAACTGACCGGCGGCCTTGATATGCTGGAACATCAAAGAACGGCGATTTTAGCCTATTCTACAAGTATTTTCATGGAAAGTGTTCGAAGGATGTAGCCCGCTTAATTCTTCTCAGAGCGGTGCATGTTAGAAATACAGGTCGCGCTATTACTTCACATCCGTGTGAGGTTCAGCTTGTTACTCCTCGTACAACGCTTTTTAAGCAGTCTTTTATATAGAGAACTTCATCCCTTTGGAATAATTTGCTCAGGACTGTTTCCTACCGAGTACAATTTACAGCGATTCAAAAACAACATGAATCGCTTTTTTTTTTTTTCCGCACACGTGTCGCTCCTGTAGCGCTTTAGGGACTTCCCTACAGCAAGTGTGCTAGACCCCTAAAAAAAATAATATCAAAGCCGTTAATAAATATAATACAGTTCTAGTAAATATACAAATCTTGCAGTTTATTAGTCTAAGATAAAAAACCTTATACTTTAAAATTACCAAGACGAGAAGATATTATAAGTGCATTACAAGAATGTACCCTAAATTCTATTTGGAATAAAAATATTCCTTCACTAAGGCATTATGTTACTGGACTTCGGAGAATATATACATAAAAACACACTATATTGCTAGAATATAATAAATTAAAGTTAGTAGCAAAATGCAAGATATAAATTCATAAATTACTTACCCTAACCAAAAGGCTGTGGAAAAGGCTATGGGTGGAATTGTATAGGCCAGTCTTAATATGTACATAAAGAAAAATGGCAGCCAGCACGCTATAAAAGAACCCATAATAAGTCCTAAAATTAACGTGGCCCTTTTTTCCTTTTTCCTAGCTATTCGTCTTTTTTCCCGCTCAGGGTCTCTTGGTTTTTGCACTCGAGGCACTACGTGTTCAACTACCGGTTTATTTTCGGCCCCATTACTTTCTCCACTTTTCGGGGATTTTTTGTTGTCCGTCCGTCTGTTTTTCGTGTGTTTCGCGCGACCAAATATCGGTTTACACAGACGAAGTTTCAATGGCTTAACCGCTGTACACTGCGCCACTACGCCACTATCCGAACTGCTGGGATCGAATTCGCTCACCATATCGGTGTCGATACCCATTGATGGTTGACGTTGTCTAGCTAATGATGCGGCTTGCTGTTGCAGCTCACCGTTCACGGATAATGTCGAGCCTCGAAACTGGCAAGCTGCTAGAGTATTGCTGCGAATTGGTACTGCTGTGTACACCTGAAAAGAAAATCATGTAAAATATTATGAAATAAATGTAAACTATCTTGTTTATGTCCAACATAGAAAAGGACTAGTAGTGGTGTTTATTGTGAAAACAAAAATTCTATAAAAAAAAGTAGACTAATTTAAATTATTACTCTTTTTTTAAAATAAACTGCAATACTACTTCTGTGTATTCTTTGTTAATACACAACATTTATCATCACTACACCAAACACTTTATTTTCGCTCTCGATGCGCGTTGCGGTAACCATGATTGGTATTCAATTATCGCTCCTGATGATGCTAACGTGGTTAACGCGCGCCCAATGTAAAAATAAACTGTTTGGTGTAGTGGTGATAACTGTCGAGTAGTGTCATTGTGCCAAAGATTCCAAAGTCCCAATGTATTATTATTTGCCTATAAATAGATATGTGTACCAAATTCGAAACCGATATCTAATTCTATTTGAAAGTTATCATGTCAATAGATAGACCGAGGAAATTTGGAAACTATATTTTCTGTGATCTAGGGTCCATGAAATATGGAAAAATGCAAATTTAAAGGAGTTTCAAAACGCAGAATACTAAAATAGCTATGAAACTAGAAGTAGGTAGGTACAAGTATGTGTTCTCCATTCTGAGGTACCATTCTTAAAGAGAGGGCCTAACTAGCACTGCATCAGGTTTGTTAAACAGGTAGATTTACCATCTTAAACATTATAAACAAAATTCTTAACTAACTAATATCATCATGATCATCATTATCATCATGATCATTAGCTTATTTCATCCATAGTCGGATGTAAGCCTCCTCAACTTGTCTCCAATGAGCTCTGTTGTTTGCCTTCTTGTATCCAGTCGTGTTTCGCTAATCTTTTTATGTCGTCCATCCATCTTGTCTGTGGTCTACCTATACATTTTTTGTGTTCTCTAGGCCTCCATGTAATCATACGGCGTGTCTATTTGTTATCATTCATCTTTGCGACATGCTCCGCCCAATTCCATCTTAATATACATATTCGTTTATTATATCTGTCACTTTTGGTCTTCTTCGCATCCCGATGTTAGGAATACGATCTTGGAGTCTAATATTTAGCATTCTCCTCTCCTCACACTCTCACAATTTAAATGTGGGTTGTAACGTTCCGAACGCAGACAAAGCTAACGAGACTCTTCTCTCCAAGTCAACCTTTTTCGATTTTTAAGCCATATAAGCCAACATAATTGTTTAATCATGAAATAATTTAGTTTTGTTTAGAATAGCCTGCCTCTGAATATTGCTCTTGAATTAACAGTTTCGTCTGTTTCATCTTAAATATCGGTGAGGTCCTAAGCACAATCCTTTTTAATTCCGCAGCATTGCAAAGGTGGAGGTAATCCCCAAAATTGCTCTCTATTAAGAGGTTGGAAATGTTCAAATTAAATTTTTTACTATTATTTTTAGTTACCGTTGCACAGTTAATAGCGGTAGTAGTACTAAATTTGACTATAGTGGTAGTAGTACGATATCGTTGTTTCCCATCCGTGGACTCTCTTGGAAAAAAGTTTAAGCGGTTTTACATGATATGGAACTTAAGTCTACTCGTTATAACAACGACATTTGATATATGTAGACTACATAGGTCAACTATAAATTCGTTACTAGATGAATTAATTTTTGGACATTTTGAAAATTTAGTTAGCAAGGTGAGGAGAAGTATGAAAAAAATTGAAACTCCATCATGCAAAAAATCGCCTTATACCGCATATCACGCTCAATGGCCGCCTACTTTATATTAGTACATATCCCTTTGGATACCAAAGCTACCTTGCCACTTACATCTATTAATTTTAATCCCTGATTATATATGTTTATATATAACCAAATTTAGAAAGTGTTCAACTGGTAATTACCAACATTCTTGATTGACGAAAAACATGCACTATATCAACGATATTGTGAAAGCTGGTAGACTAAAGACTCTTTTAAACTTTGAAAGGTGATCAATACTACTCATTTAATCAATTCATTAGTAGTCGACTGAGTCAACTAATTTTGAGGATAAGATAGATAATTCTTAGTGTTTAAATGTAAATATGCGAAAGCTCCGTTATTAATAAGTTTTGAAATATTATTGTCACTATGATATGAAAGGAGATAATTATGTTTATCTTTGCTTGGGAATAGTTGATTAGCTCTGAATGGAGAAAAACTTACACACTTACTAGTTTTAGTGTTTTAGTGTTTGATCCTGTACTTTTAATGCCAGAAAAAAACTTACAAGTACGTTAGATAACTAGTAAATATTTTTTAGTGTATTATTTAGGAACTGTTACCACATACTATATTTCGCTTATAATTATTTATAGGAATGTATATTTAGGAGAAAATAAATGAAAATTTAGAAAGTCTAGATAATAAATAATGAATATAAAAGCCATTTCCAAACAAAAACAACGAAATATTTTAAAATTTGTTTTTACTGTAAAAACTGCACCAACATTTTTAGTTTTATAATATTTTATTTATTGTATACGTTATAAAATTATATTTTATGTACCCTTAGTTATTATTGTGGTAAAATTTTATGACTATTTACAATTTTTTGGAGGGTGTACTAAAAAATATACCATACCAGGGCTATTTTGAATGATTTTTTATCTAATTTTCGTAGTAAACAACTATTAATCTTAAAAATTTTCTTTTCTTTTTGTATCTAGAAATACTGTTATAATTATTTTTATTTATCATAGCGACATTTGATTTCCTCTAACTGGATCCTTATTTTTGATTTAAAAAAAAAAGATAGGAAAATATTGGTAAAGAGGATGAAAAGAATATGACCAGAAATATCTTATGCCGTGAAATAATGGAACTATTGAAAATATAGAAAAAGATATCATCTTGATTAGTATATTTTGGTAAAAATAGTTTCCGGTAAAGATATGGATTTATTACTTGGCAATCTTAATTTTTTAGGACTGGTATTATTATTTTTGTGTTTCTAACTAACGACATTTGTCAGCACAAGGATATCAGCATAGTTCTATCCTTGTCATTAAATTCGTTTTTTAAAATATATTATAAATTTGTCTTTTTGTCATTTATATACGATTTTTATTTAATATGGAATAATAACGTCCCATTAAATAATCATCAGTCATTATTTTATCATTACATGAATTCATTATGAAAATTCATAATTACTTTTTTACAATTTTTTCAAGTCCATAAAACTTTTCTTTAGTAAAATTTGTATTCATTCTAAAATGTTCGTTTGAAACTATTTTTGATCTAATCCCAAAATCATCCCTACTGGAACCTTCGACTTATTTTAATCATACTTAGTTACCCATTCTTAAAAAATAAGTACAAAAAGACATCCTAAAAATAAATGCGGTTAACTTATAAAAACAACACTAAAACCTAAAAATCTGATAAGGTTGATAATATTTAATAATTTTTTTGTACGAGTCTCTCATTAAAATGTGGTTTTATGCATTTAATGAATTAACAGAATTTTTTCAGGAAGCCTCAATTTTTTTCCATAAAAATACTAAACAAAAGACTTTTTCATGAAAGAAAACTCAAAATTTTAGATAATCTCATTAGTTAAGAGTATTCTTCCCAACTGAAAATAATATTTTAAAATTTTTCCAATTTCACTTCTTGTTTTGAGAACGACGCCAGATCCTAAGCGTCTACACATTTTTTTTTTAATGTTTGATACGGAACACTAATAGGATCATTTCGGTGTCCGTTCATCTGTCTATCTGTCTGACACACCCGATTTTCTCCGAAACTATTTGACATAGAAAGCTAAAATTTAGCACATATATAGGAATTGATGGCCCAAGTAGTTCTGAAAGTGAAATCTTGACTAAGGGGGTTAGTTTTGTGGGGTGTAATCGAAATAAAAAAATTACAAGGACATTGAGTGGGGTGTCAAATGAAAGCTTGTGAAAACACTAGCTCAAAATTATATATGATGTAATATTTGCAAACATTTTTCTTTGTATTATTTTCCAAAAATATCCAAAAACCTTGTCCTCCCTTCCTATCTCGAAGAGTACTGATCAAAAAATCCTTAATTCTTTTATTGAAAACACATTTGGGGAGTATTTTGTGAAGTCGCTGATCATTTTCTACTTACGCCGCAAAAATTTTTATTTTAAAACAATCAAAGTACGAAACCCTAACTGCGCAAATCCAACTTGCACTTGACCGATTTTTTTAATAAAATTGAATAAATATCTTTATAATTATTATTGGGGCGAAAACCAGAGAAAAACAAACACTGAGAACCACATTTGAATTCCGTAGTTTTTAAAACCAAAAACATCTCTTTTAACGTCAAAGCAGAAATAAATAAATTCATCTAATATTGATTACTTTTAAAAATGATTTAGCAAATATTCTTGAGTATTGAGCCCTAGTTAGATTTTTGAACGAAATTATCGATATCTTAAAGTAGAAAAATATGTATTATTGCAATTTTATCCTGCATAAATTTAGCAAATTTCATAAAAAATTATAAAAATATTTTTATCGATCAACTCAATTTAACTTTCAAGTTAATTTTATTGTTTATTTCTCGCTTTGTACTTCAACAAGCTCCTATGCAGCAAAGAGATTACCTTCTTTATTACCGAGAAACTAATTTGATATTATGCTTTAGAATTGCAAAATTGTAGTTCCAATTATCTGCAGATCGAGAATAACTTGCTCGGGGGATCCTACTTTTGCCTTTGTAGGAAATATTCTTCTGTAACATATCTAAAACTAACTTCATGTAGCATAATACCAAATAATAATCATTCTTACAATACCATTATTATTATTTCATATATTTGCACCGAGTGTAAAAGAATAGCATTAACTTGGTATCAAATATATTATGTATTATGCACAGCAAGGAAATTGAGAACATTATTTCGTACCAGAAAGCCTGAATTCGATCAAAAATGACTCTAAAAACGTGCTCTGCAAGCTATTTACTTGATTGGGGATCCAGAACTCCCTAGAAAGGTGGATTCCTTTCCACAGGCGACCTTCTCCTATCCAGGTAACACTCAATTTGCCTCGTGGACTTTTACAATGAGGTTGACCGTTCTTTCCCCAGTCGAACAGTGTTTTTATCATTTCTTAAAAGTTTGAGGTCTCATATCTTTAGCCCTACTACACACAATGGGTCGGAAGAAGCTTATAATAGAAGAGAAATCCCGTGCCTTCAGTCTGCTAGAGAATGAGGATTCAATGATTGGTGTAGCCAGAGATCTGGATATGTCGAGAGAGACAATTTACTAAATGAAGCGGTCAGCGGCGTCATTGCCTCCTAGGACAGTACCTCAGAGAAAATCAGCGCACCGAAGAAAATTTCATCAAGGACTGTTAAGCTTCTGAGGCGTGAAATAATGTCAAATCCTCCTGTAACCGCCGTTGAACTCAAAAACAAGTACACTACGCTCGTTTAGAACATCACAACTAGGACAGTTCGTCACCACCTGCAGAAGGACCTGGGGCTACTAAGTCGCCATGCCGCAAAGAAGCCCCTGCTTACAGCAGTAACGAAGAAGAAAAGGCTTGACTTCTGTCAAAAATATCAAGACTGGATATCTGAAAAGTGGAAGAAAGTGATGTTTAGTGATGAGAGCACTTTCAGGTTGGTCAGGAAAGGCTCAAAGATTGTGCGTCTTCCAAGAGCTATGTCAAGGTATGACCCTAAATATATGGTTAAGACTGTTAAACAGCCTGACAGTATGATGGTGTGTGGTGCATTCAGTGGAAGCTAGGGCAGGGGAGGTTTGTACTCTCTTCCCAATAATGTAACTATGGAAGCAAACAATTAAATTAAAGTTTTGGAAAAGCATTTGCTTAATTTTTGGGTCATTCATCAGTATGATTATTTTATGCATGATGGGGCCCCTGCCCACAAGGCCAAGGTTGTCCCAAAGTTTCTCAATGACCATAACATTAATATTTTAGAGTGGCCAGGTAATTTTCCTGACCTTAATCCTATAGAAACTGCCTGGAATTTCATGAGGAACAAGGTTCAAGAGACACGACCCAGCAACACCAACGATCTAAAAGAAGGGCTGAAGACACTGTGGATAACCATGGACTCCACATGCTTCACCAACCTTGCTGAATCCATGCCTTAACGACTACAGATGGCGGTAAAATGTAATGGTCACATGATAAAATACAAATTGTAACAAAATATCCACACTAAAACAACAAGATTTTGTGGTTTTAATGACCTTGTAAACATTTTTTTGCTGGCACCGCACAGGTTTATCTTATATACACGATGCTACAAACAAGAAAGCCAAATTACTTAAAAGATACAAGATTCGCACAATCTTCGACACAATGTATGAAATCATCAAAAGACTCAATTTCTTTACAAACTGAAGCTGTACAGAAAATTTGTGGTAAAGTGTACCATATATAGGAGAAACTGGAAGATTAATATTAACTAGAGTTAAAGAACATGACGAATGAATAAAAATACAAATTATACAATCAGCTGTAGTTGAAGATCAACGAAGAATGAAGTTGTAGGAGAACCCTGGAAAAGTAACTGGTGTAAGGTGTGACAAGGTGTAACGCCAAAAACTATGATTTTTGAAAGACCCTCGTATATCAAAATTCAAAAAAGACACTGTTAAATAACGTCCTAATATTTCAAATTAGGCCACTGAAACGCAACGGTAGTGGAAGTTACATTGAACATCATTATTCTGTGAATTAGGTTAGTAAAGATTAATACCTTGGAGACAAGTCAAACGAATCGTATTTTTACTGAGAATTAAAACAAGCTGCCAATTTGCATGAGAACGTACTTTAAACTTTTAAGTTTAAGACTTCTTGGGTTGAATTACTCATTAACAGTTGCTGGATGGAACTAACTTCACCCAAAATTAGCCGAACTAAAAACTCTATCAAGTTAATTTTATTGTTTATTTCTCCCTTTGTACTTCAATAAGCTCCTATGCAGCAAAGAGATTACATTCTTTATTACCTAGAATCTAATTTGATACTGTGGTTTAGAATTGCAGAATTGCAGTTTCAATTATTTGCAGAACGAGAATAACTGGCTCGGGGGATCCTACTTATTTAAAACGAAGTATGTATGTGTATGTTGTTCACCAAATGGTAATATTGCCTTTGTAGAAAACATTCCTCTGTAACATAGCTGAAGCAAACTTCATGCACCATAATACCAAATAATAATTATTCGTACAATATTATTATTATTATTTTATATATTTGTACCAGGTGTAAAAGAATAGACAAAAAAACATTTTTAATGAAAGTAATCAAGCTAAATTAAACGCTATAAAAACTCAGGCTGCAGTATTTTTTAAGGAAGGTATTAATTTGGTAGCTAATATATATATACAATACAATACATGATTGTGCATAGCAAGGAAATTGGGAACATTATTTCATGCCAGAAAGCTTGAATTCAATTAAGAATGGACCCAAGAACATACTCTGCAAGCTATTTACCTGAATGGAATCCAGAACTCCATAAAGATATGCATTCCTTGAAATAGGAAACAAGTTGATGATTTGAGTCAATTTTTTAAATACTTTTATGGAGAGTATTCAATGGATTTAGGACGTTTAATTCCTTCTAGCGCAGTGCATACATGTCGTGCTAATACTTCATATCCATATGAGGTTCAGCTTATTACTCCTCGTCCCATCTTCCCCTCAATAATTCTGTTATTTATATGTAAGAAGTGCAATGAACTATGCAGGATTGTTGTTAATATCCAGTACAACCTTCAGTAACTGGAGATTAACCTGTTCAGGTTGTAAAGTATATATAGGAGAAACTGGAAGATTAGTATTAACTAAAGTTAAAGAACATGACAGACGTATAAAAAAAACAAACTATACAATCAACTGTAGTTGAAGATAAACGAAGAATAAAGAGCCCAAAATATATCTAGTAAAATTGTAGGCGAAACGTGGAAAAGTCACTCCAATTTCACAACTTATAATACCAAAAACTATGATTTTTGAAAGACGGTGGTATATAAAAATTCAAAAAAGCTACTGTTAAATGACATCCTAATATTTCAAATTATGCCACTGAAATGCAATTGCAGTGGAAGTTACACTGAATATCATTATTCTATGAATTAGGTTAACGAAGAATAATAACTCGGAGAAAAGTCAAACGAATCGTATTTTCATTGAGAATGAAAACAAACTGCCAATTTTCATGAGAATATACTTTAAACTTTTAAGTTTAAAACTTCTTGGTTTGAATTACTCATTAACGGTTGCTGGATGGAACTAACTTCATCTGAAATTACCCGAACCAAAAACTCGTTTAATTTTTTAACAGTTTATAAAAACAAATTACTTTCTTTCATAATAACGTTAAAGAACTGAACTCAAAGGGTTAATAGTTTGGGAAACTGCACGAAGTGAGTGATGAGCTTTCTCGAAAAAAAGTTGGATTAAGTTCAAAAGTGTTTCGGTCCGCTTCAATTCCCAGCGAGCTAATGCAAGCGGTTTAATTACAAGTAAATTGCTTATTAAAAACTGGAAGATAGAATTTTTAGTTGGACTTGTTGATATTTTGAAATTAAAAGTCGATGCAAAGTAATCTAAACCTGTGTACTAAATTTCTACATTTGAAAGTAGATTAAATTGTTGACTTAGGTTAGGTCGAGTGTGCAATACGGGAAATACATTTGAGGACGTTTCCAAGAAAATAAATTTTCTTGCGATTATCTAGGAAATTTGAATATGCATATTTATTAGTATCCTTTATACGTAGAAAAAATTTCTATACTCATTACGGAACTACATTTGTAAATATTGGCTGGTGATTGGCATTTTTAACATACGAACCTTATCCCGACCTATGTTGAAACGGATGTTTTATTATATACACGTAACAATGGTAAGTTTATTACAATTGTTTTGAAAAACTTAGAATCATTAATTAAAAATATAACAAATATTTTTCTGTCAAGAAAATTATAGCAAGCGGTATTCGTTTTTTCATTAAAAAAATGTTGAAAGTGAGCCACTTTTGATCGTTTTCAGTTTTCCTCGCATAACTTCATAAACAAAAGTTCGCGACTTGGCAATGTCGCACTGCGTTTGAAATACCGTCAAGGCAGAAGCTGGTTTGCGTGTAGCAAATATAGAAAGAATAGAAAGAAGATGGGTTATCGCAAATAAAAAGTCAATATTTATAACAAATCAAATATTTATTAGTATTCAACATAAATAGGTTAGCATATTAACTAATAACAGAGACGTGGTTTCTTATCACTCCAGTATTTACTAAATTACATTTAGTACAGTTGTAATATTTTATTTTGAACTTTGAATAAAGCTCTTCCCTTTCAAAATCCCTCAATTTTTCCATATCCGAAAGACTTCTGCAACCGGTGCATTTCAGATTTCTAGCTAACTCTCTCAATAAAACTATACTATTGTCATCAGAAGTTTTGGATTAAACTATTTCTTTGATTGTTGTTTAAATTTCCTGTTTCCTTGCATCAGACATACATACTAATACTGTATTCATTTTTTCAGCAAATTTGCCATTCTTTAATCGCGAAGTCATTATTTATGCACTATTAAAAATCTCAGTATAAAAGTAACCTCGAAAAATATTCCAAAACCTTAAAATCCAACATAAACAACTCGTGTCTCGATCAAAGTGAGAGTATAACGTTGCCAGACTCGAAAAACGACGCAGTGGAATTATTTTTGTATTTCTGCGCATATGGTACGGCGCAAAAGAGCGGCACTGCGCCTCAACTATTTTTTATTGTACGCATGATAGTTTACATAGGAGGGATCTTTCTGTAAGTTAAGCACAACTGCGCCTTGGAAATGTCCTTAAGAGGATGTTGAAGTTTTCTTTTTTTTTCAAAATCTAACTTCATATGTTGCAACATTTGCTATCTTGTATTGCGTATAGACAGCAAATAGTCCTGTAGTTAGACCAAGTCGCCAACCGTTCTTCGATGTTCTAAGGACTCAAGATTGCCGATCAGTTTTGGGTCTCCGATGAAGCGAACATATCTTTTCTAAATAGAATCTAACAAATGACGTGTATGTTTAAAAGAACCCAAACATGAGAGCAGAATTCCATAGTTGAATTTCAGGTCTGGAATCAAAAGTTGTAGTGTAGTTTTCTAAATAGAATCTAACAAATGACGTGTATGTTTAAAAGAACCCAAACATGAGAGCAGAATTCCATAGTTGAATTTCAGGTCTGGAATCAAAAGTTGTAGTGGACTGTAAAGCCTTCTAGTTCAAAGTAATATCCACATCTTTTGAGAAGCTCTATTTGCTATGCATGCAACATGTTCATGGCAAGATATATTTGTGCCCAAATGAACGCTCAGTAAATGGAGTGACGATGCTAGAGGAATGGAATGTGTGTAACTATGTCGGGTTGAGCAAAGTTAACTTTTTTAGAAAAAATTGCCGCCTGGGATTTTGTAGCGTTAAATTCTACTTGAATACTCTCCTCTCGAGATAGAATATCTTTCAGGTCTTCGTTAAGTGAAACGACTTCCTCTGTCTGCAGGTATTTGCATGGGTAGCTGATGTTTGAGCATTCCAAGTAAACGAGGAAATTAGTGTACTGTCATATACAAAGCTGTAAATTGGATCCCTGGTCCTTTCCCGCAGGTCGTTGTAATGATATGTAAATGAGACACATACAGTGGGAGACACTATGGAGCTTTCGGGAACACCTGCATTGATACTGAAGGTACTGGAAGAAAATCCGCCAACTCCCACTCGTAAAGAACACTCTTTGAGCGAGAGCCATAAAAAAACTACCATAAGAGCGTAGCTCAGCCTATCCGCCTTACTAAACACAATCGAATGCCTTGGATATCTCAAGTGGAACTCCTTGAGATTTTCTAGAGTGTTCAGTTGTGTTGTTCCAAACATGTTTTATATAAGTTAGAAGATCTTCTGTTTTTCTTTGTTTACGAAAGCAATATTGATTGTCGCTATATTTTAGAAGATGCTGATTGATAGCCTTTTCCATAATTTTCGATTTTCTTGAAAGCTGTGCGACTGATCAGTAGTTGTTTGGCAAGATCGTCTTGCTTTTTTTGGATCTCGGTTGGACTGCAGCGCATTTCCAGCAGGAGAGAAATATTTTGTCTTTGTAAAATAGGTTGATGATGCCAACATAGTTAATGAAACGCGAGTCAGAGGTAATCAGAATAAGAATATTATTTCGGTAATAAAATTAAAACTGCCTCTTGCTGCATATATATATATATATATATATATATATATATATATATATATATATATATATATATATGTATATATATATATATATATATATATATATATATATATATATATATATATATATATATATATATATATATATATATATATATATATATATATATATATATATATATATATATATATATATATATATATATATATATATATATATATATATATATATATCATCATCATCATTAGCTTATTCTATCCATAGTCGGATGTAAGCCGCCCCAAGTTGTCTCCAATGAGCTTTGTTGTTTGCTTTTTAAATCCAATCGTGTCCTGCTAAACTTTTTGTGTCATCTGTCCATCTTGTCTGTGGTCTACCTCTACCATCTTCTGTGTTATATGAATGTTTGTACCTTTCCTATTCTTTCATCTTCAGTTAATAGCTTCTGGCTGTTATCTTCACTTTCGTTGTGCAAATATTTGGTTTTGGTGAAGTTTATTTTTAGACCTATTTTTCCAGACTTGTTATATAATTCCATCAGGATTTCTTGTAATTCTTCTTTTGTGCTGGCGATCAGAGTGGTATTGTCTGCGAACCTTAAGTGATTTAATCGTTCACCGTCTACTAGTATTCCTTTATTCTGCCACATTAGCGATTTGAACATGTCTTCTAGAGTCAAAGTGAACAGTTTTGGGGATATCGAGTCGCCTCTTTTAATTCTGATTTATTTTTTTTTTCTTCAAGCATTATTTGTGAAATGGCATTTTTATATATGTGTTCAAGAAGAGTTGTATACCTTTTATCGATTCTGCTGTTAGTTAAAGAGTTAAGGACTGCCCATATCTCTTCCAAATCAAATGCTTTTTCATAGTCAACCATTGCTATCCACAAGATGACCTTATATTCATTCGCTTTTTCCACTAGTAGCACTTTGGACCATCTTTAGACAATTAGATTAGTAGTGGAGATATATATATATATATATATATATATATATATATATATATATATATATATATATATATATATATATATATATATATATATATATATATATATATATATATATATATATATATATATATATATATATATATATGTATATGTAAAATTATTCTTATTTTATAGGTTTAGGTGCAACGTAAATTTTATTCGAAATACATAGCTACGTTGAAGTCAACTTATAAGTTTTAAAAATGAGCATCACATAAAAATAATGATACTCATTTTATAAAACTTCTCACAATTTCTCACAAAATGATAGATATTTGTTGTATGGGACAGTTATATATATATATATATATATATATATATATATATATATATATATATATATATATATATATATATATATATATATATATATATATATATAGTTATATATATATATATATATATATATATATATATATATATATATATATAGTTATATATATATATATATATATATATATATATATATATATATATATATATATATTTATATATATATATATATATATATATATATTACATATATATATATATATATATATATATATATATATATATATATATATATATATATATATATATATATATATATATATATTTATATATTTTATATATATATATATTATATATATATATATATATATATATATATATATATATATATATATATATATATATATATATATATATATATTTATATATATATATATATATATATATATATATATATATATATATATATATATATATATATATATATATATATATATATATATTATCTATTTATTTTAAACTTTTACAAACTGCGTCAAGTACTTAATATATGTATTAAATATGTGTATAAAACATATGAAATTATTTGTGTTTTCTGAACGCTCTCGTTAGGTATAACGATAAATTTTTATAGCTTGGAAAAACTTTATCTTAATACTTATATTTAAATCATAGCAATATTGTATTGCTATCTGTAGTAAGAAACAAACATTATTTGCTGAATAATGCTAGTAAGATTACCCCTCTATGATCATTATTTTTGATTTGTCAAAACGGCTTTTATAGAAATGCCAATAAATGATAAAATATTGGTGGCCGTAGACGGTATTTTATTTATGTTTAGAATTCATTAGACCGGAAAGGTAAACTACCTAACCACTAAGTAAAAGTGAGTTGCCATTAAATTAAATATCTGCATTCACCGTACTTGACCAAGATATAACACATATTTCGTTTCTGCTGAAAAAGCAACTGGGTTCAGTATAAAAAAAAAAGAAAAACATGCCTAAAACAGTTACCGATTTATAGCACTACTCTCAGTAGTTTTAAAGATTATTGAAGGATCCAATATTATTAGGCAGCACTAATTTATCTAATGTAAACCAAACTGAACTGATATTCTAAGCTATGTCACGCATCTGAACAACATTATGAAGGCTCTTAAGTGGTTACCCTTGATATATCCACGGCACTCGATAGATTGTTAGCTAAGGAACGCCATTATATACTCTAATGAGAATGTATTATTTATTTGTCTGGAATTTTCCAAGGGATTTTTGCGAGTGTCAATTATAGGATACCATCGCTCTCTATGTCAGTCCGATCCGCTGATCACAGAGATTAAGTTTAAGTACCTATTGGCCCGATTTATTTTATTGGGAACTATTTGGTGGCGATCCAGGTCGTGTTTAAAGGAGATCTCTCGCCCTCAAAAATATTTCGAAAAAGATTTTATTAGCCTTTACAATATGTGCATTAGTTTTACTAGTTTTACCAGTAATAAATATATTAACTGGGATGCATCGAATAAACTTTTAAGAAATCCTTACGTGGGTGATATAAAAGATCAATATATACATTTTTAAAAAATAATAATAATTGGCTTGTAGTACACTAAAATTTTCTCTTATCTTTTTTTTTGGTCCACAGCCTGCAGTGCTCCTACCCTTTTAAAGCTAAGCAGATTAGTAAGTTTACTCTGAGTCCCCGCGCGTACGGATTCGATGCAGGAACGCTCGTTCTGACCTAAAATAGCAGGACTTGTTTATTTATATTATTTGGGTAACAGAGAAAATTTCATAACCGAATATTTACTGTTATATTTGGAAACGTGCTTTTACCATCGCTAATGCTTATTAAAAGAGTAAACAGACCTAACATGTTTTGATTTCTAGATACTTATGTTGCCACAACAAAATTGTTAATTATATAGGCCGTTTGTGTAAATACCTAATAATTATAGGGGATTTCTAGTAGATATACAATGTTTACTGACTAAAATTATCTTGTTTCGTAAAAATGTTTTGTCGACTTGGAATAGTTGTACAGGGTGAGTCAACGATAGAGTAAAGTTCATTATCTCATTTGTTTCGGGAATGACGAAAAAAATGTTAAATACAATAGTTTTAGAGAATGTTAAGGTGCACAGTTTAAAATTATTTTTGAGTATACAGGGTTCTTCAAAAAAGTGTGGCCGATATAGCATACGTTTTTTTTAGATAAAATATCCTATTTTCTAATTTATTTTTAAATTTTGCGTAAAATTTTATAACTTTTTTATTAATAATGTTATATACCTAAGCCTAATAGTTTTTCTAATATTTCAATTTTTTTTAAAAAAATACTAGTTTTCAGTTTTGTAAGAAATTGTCAGTAGCGGCATTGTTTCTGAAGGTAGAAAACTTATATTGGTACGAGCATTCTATAGAGATGAAAAAAAAAGATATATGTAAAAAAATTTGGGTTAGATGCTACAGGGTGTTCAAAATAAATTTATGCATTTCGACTATTTTAAATTGAAAAATCTCAAATTTTTTAAATGGCACTGTCTATTATTATTTTTCTGATAGATTTTATAAAACCCTCCAACTTTTATTAAGTATGTCTTATACCTGTTTCTAATAGTTTTCGATTTATTTTGAATTTTTCAATTTTTACCCTTGTTTTTAATACACTTACGCTATTGTGAAAACATAAACAAATAGCTACTAGTTTAACTTATATAATGATTAATTATTACGACGTATACATTTTTTTGAAGTCCCCTGTGTACTCAAAAATAATTTTAAACTGTGTACCTTAACATTGCATAAAACTATTGTATTTAACATTTTTTCGTCATTCCCGAAATAAATGAGATAATGAACTTTACTCTATCGTCAACTCACCCTGTACAACTCTTGTAAGTATCTAACTGAGATTTATAGACAATATAAATTAATAAATTAAAATATATTGTTATCGTTTACCACTCAAAGACAATTGGTCTTAAGATGAATAAAAGTAAGACAAATAACACTAATAAGAACATAGTGTATGTGTATCTGGGGTAAAACATTACCTCGGCGAAAGACAGTGTCTCGGATGAAATTTCAAGAAGAATCAGGACTAGATGGTGCGCATTTGGAAAATTAAGTTATGTATTCAAATATAAAGCCATCTCAAATAAGTTGAAAGCCAAAGTTTACGATTAGTGCATCCTACTCGTCATTACATAGGGCGCTGAAACTTGGACACTGAATAAAGCACGTATGCAAAAACTAGCTCGGACCCAGAGAGCACACGAAAGATCGGGATAAAATTTTAGGATAGAAAAAGAGACAAGTGGATACGTGAACAAAGGACTCATGATCGATAGATCAACGGAACAATGGAATAGAGATCACGAGAACAGAAAAGGAGCCTTCCAAAACAAGATGGTGGAATGATATACGGAGGATTGCAAACGCAGCTGTAAAAAGAGTCAGGTTGAAGGCCTACATCCAGCATTGGACAGAACTAGGCTTATAATGTGTTATTGTGTTATCGTAAACTGGAAAATTAAATTAATCCATTTATTTAAACTACTTGTCTTCAATTCTAAACAGCAAGCGAACCCAGTCCTATGACTGGGTTCGCTCGCCTATGGTTTCCTGCGATTTTCCAGCAAGTAAAAATTCTGTTGGTGTATCAACAAAAAACTTTTTTTACTAATAGACTTAGTTGTTTGTTAGGTCCTACCGACGATGGCGTGAAAATCCTAACACCATAAATCGTAACAAATTTGTTCGTGCCCGGAACAGATGCAAAGAAATTATCGACGAAACCAAGGAGGCACACAATCAGCGAATTAGAAACAAACTTCTCGCTTGTCCCGAAAATTCCAGGTCCTTTTGGTCAGTCGCTAAGGCTAACTGCCTTAGCGACTGACTGAAAATTTCACCAAATCCACCATACCACCACTCACACGGCCAGATAATTCTACTGCAACGACATCTGTTGAAAAAGCGAACTTGTTGGCTGATGTCTTTGCTTCACATTCTACTGTCGATTTCCAAGGAAAAACACCACCTACTATTCCCAGAGTGCAGTCAAGGATGCCCGATATTGTCTTCAGACAGCGTATCATAAAACCTATTTTAATGAAGCTAGACACCAAAAACGCTTCTGGCGCTGACGAAATACCTGCCATAGTTCTCAAAAACTGTACGAGGGAACTGACACCAGTTTTCTGTAGACTTTTTAACCGGTCCTACAGAAAGGGAATATTTCTTTCCTGCTGGAAATGTGCCACAGTTCAGCCGATACCTAAAAAAGGCAAGAAGACTTTGCCAAATAATTACCGACCAGTCGCACTCCTTTCAATAATATCGAAAGTCATAGAAAAGGCTATCAATCAACATCTTCTAAAATATCTTGAAGAATTCATTATTAGCGATCACCAATATGGCTTTCGTAAACATAGATCAACAGGAGATCTTCTGACTTATGTAACACATGTTTGGAACAACGCAATTGAACACTTTGGGGAATCTCGAACGATTACTCTTGACATATCCAAGGCATTCGACCGTGTTTGGCATGATGGGCTGTTGACTAAGCCCCATGTCTGAAAAGTTCTGTTTGTGGCTCTCATGTTTTCTCAGTGAGCATTCTTTACGAGTGGCGGTCGACGGATTTCTTTCCTTCACTATCAACGCCGGTGTGCTCCAAGGCTCCATACTATCTCCTACTCTCTTTCTCATTTACATTAACGATCTGCTGGAAAAGACCGGAAAATCAATCTACAGCTTTGCAGATGACAGTACGCTTATCTCTTCATTCACTTTGAACGCTCGGACATCGGCTGCTCAGGCGAGTGTCCGTAGACAATTCTTCAACTTAACAAAGACCTAGAAGAAATTCTATCTTGGGGGGTGACAGTAACCAAGTGAAATTTAACGCTGCAAAAACCCAGGCAGCAGTTTTTTCTAAAAAAGTTAACGTTATGGCGGGGCACTCCATTCCTCTAACATCGTCCCTCAATTTGTTGGGCGTTAATTTGGGAGCAAATATGTCCTGGCATGAACATGTTGCCGGCATAGCAAAGAGAGCTTCTCAAAAGTTGGGAATATTATTTCGAACCAGAAAGCTTTACACTCCACAACAACTGTTAATTCTTTACAAAGCTCAAATTCGACCATTATTCAATCACCAAAATTTCAATCGTTAGTTTGAATGCCTTGTATATTGGTAACGACTGAAACTAACTATCGAGTGTTATATATTTTTATAAACAGACTGAAAAATGCTGTCGAAGTTGACAAGTGACAACTTTTGTATTACAATATTTGGTTTCCTCACAAAGAATTTTTTTCACATCTGAAATAGGAAAATATTAGATTTGGTGAGCTACCCAAAAGTTAAAATTCAGTTTAATAACATGGTAACGGTAAGAATCGATAACGACGGAAAACAAATAACAAATGTTATACATTTTCGTAAGAGAACTGAAAAATGCTATTAATATAGAGAACGCAATTTAAAAAAAAAATCTAGTTGGCTTTATAATCTCTCAAATTTGACAAGTGATTTTTTGTTAATAGATTTTTTGTTTTCATATTTGGCTTCCTAATATAAAACTAAGTTTAGTACTGAAATGGTATATAGAATAGGAAAGGAATGAATTACGTAAGATATTTAAAAAAGTGTCCCTGTACAGTACTCAGGCTTAGTTACAAATACCAACTAACTTGCACAACTTGGAGATTATATGGATATTTAAAAAGCCATAGTCTTCTCTAGAGTAAATTAATAATGGCTTATTCTATTTTCCGTTCTTAAGTTCGATATGTTTTTTTTAGAACACCAATACAATAAGGAGAGACATATTTACCCAGTCCTTTAAATGCAGTGTAGCTACAAGATAAGTATTGAATTTGAATTTCTCACCTCCTACCCTTCTAACCCCCTAACCTATTCCTTTTATTTTACATATTTTTTACAAAGAGGGATTATATTTATGATTTACAATTTACAGTATTGAAAAAATACAGTATTTGACCACTCTCCCATTAAATTTGAAAGTAATGCAAAATAACCTAATTTTCAAATTCCTCGACTCCACTTCCATACAGGAAGTAATCTCATGAACCCCCACCTCACCCTTTAACCTCCTACATATTTTACTACTTGTTCAGCACACGAACCAAAAAACCTGAAACCTAATGAAATTATACAATTAAACTACATCTTTCACCCCTTCCAGGGTTAAATTTAAACTTGGAAGCGGTGAAGAAATAACCGAATTTATAGAATCCTAGACTTCAAAAACCCAGAAAAGGATATATAAAACCATATGTAAAAAGCAAACCCCTCTAATCTTCTCCCCTACCTTTTTCGCCTCCGATACATATTAATTTTATGCAAAAATTTGCTTATTATCCAACAAAAAACTAGGAAAAACTTTTATAGTACTAACCTTTTAAAATTTACCGACCATCACTCCTTTCACCCCCTTGGCCTGAAGCGATCTAGTTAGATGTTATCTATGTACCAAATTTGAGATTGATATCTGATTTTATTCGAAAGTTACCGTGCCAAAAGACCGATAGATCGACAGACCAAGGGAAATGAGTGACTACATTTTTCGTGACCTAGGAATCCTAAAACGTGAAGAAAAGCAAAAATCTTGGATTGGGATTTTTGCACGTTAGTAGGGAAAGTAAAAAGTTAATAAATAGTTAAGCTAATACAGTAATAAAATTAACATGGTTAATCTTTTTAAACATTAATAAACAACTATGTTGGGAATGTGAAATCTTTGGTACAATGACACTACTCAATATATATCACCACAACACCAAACATTTTATTTTTGCACTTTACGTGCATTTTGCTAACCATGTTAGCCATAAGTCAATCATCGCTCCTGATGAAGCTGACTTGGTTAGCGAAACGAGCCCAAAAATAAAGTCTTTGGTACAGTGGTGTTATATATTGAGTAACAAGTTTAAAAAACATTACTGTGCAATAAAAAATAATTTGACCATAATAGTTTATCACTATACAATCGGTATTACTATTCCATTTGCCCCTTTATTTCCATCCTACCAAAGAAAATCCTGAAAATTCTTCCACCAGGCTTGAATATAAAAAACTCTTTAACATGCAAAACGCTTTTTTGAGTATAAATTTCCTATTTGTTTTAACTAAAATGGATTTTTCTCCCAAATTCTAATCGTTATTTCAATCTGTACAATGTTTCCGAAACCAAAAAGTGGAACAAGTTATCTATGACCCTGGCGAAGTACACATGTGGAATATAATAAATTTACTTGGACTTGTTACAGTTAAAAGGAATAACGCTGCTGACTCATTTGGGCGATAAATTAAAATTGGGAATTTTTCCAAAATAGACAAAAGACAGCTTAGAAATAAGATAATGTGCTTTCTCAAGTTTATTTGAAATGTTACACCGACTAACCGGCTTTATCTGCAATGCTATGAACCTTGTATATTGCATAATATAGTTATAAATAAAGTTCGTCTAGCTGTAGAGTGGTGGCATGGTAACTTTTGAACTAGATGAGATATTGATTTGCAAGTTGGTATGCATATAATACTTGAAACAACCATATAGCTTAAGTAGAAGGGTGAGAAAGGGGTAGGAATCCTAAAATACTTGATGTTTTAGTAGTAATATGGACGTTTTTTTTCTGGTTGGATACATTTTAAGCGTAATTATTTATAGTAGGGGTTGGAGGGTGGGAAAGATGGCATCGATATACATTGTATTATGCCTTCTTTTCAGTGCTTTTGGGGGTGAGGAATAAAAGAAAAATAGAAAATAATGAAAAAAAAAAAATAGTTCTCAATTTTTTAGATTCCAAGAACACTAAAGATGACATATATATATATATATATATATATATATATATATATATATATATATATATATATATATATATATGCCACCAATGAGAACAAAATTTGACGCAAGGTAGGTAAATGAGCGGGGACTTAAAAAACTCGTATTGATGTGTACTTTTGAAATCCGATGGGCCTTTTGAGAAATTCTATATGGCAGATGCAAAATGGCGTCGGTAACGTTTAAAAATTCCAGTTGATCAAATTATATGGAGTATAATAATGAAAAAAAGGTTTCTAATTATGTGAAATTTACCAACAAATATGTTTTTTGGTTCGCTGATTATGAATTCGAAGTCCAACTAGGCAATTTAAACCCGCGAAATCCAATATTGCGTCTTGAGTGAGCAAAATTAAGTAATTTTTAGTAATATTTCTAGTAAAATTTAAAAAACCACTTTTTCTTGTTCATCAGTATTGCACCCTTGGCATAATCGATCATAAGTGTTTTGTCGTCATTAATTTTTCCAATATAGCGGATCAAAATGGCGTCAGCTTGTAAAGAAAACCTCTGGTAATCGAATGATAACATGTGTAATAATAAAACAAACGTACCAAATAACCTAGTATTTGTCACTGAGTAAATCTTCGGGGTCGCTGATCATGAATTCAAAGTCTAACTAGCTCAATTCCACCTGCAAAATCCAATATGGCGTCTTGAGTGAGCAAAATTAGAGATTTTTACTAATATTGCTCGGAAAATTTAAAAGAGCACCTTTTTTTTGTCCATATGTATTGCATCTTACCCTTCGAATAACCGATCATAAGTGTACGGTCGTCATTACTTTTTTCAATATGGCGTCAACTTGTAAAGAAAACCTCTGGTACTGGACTGGTAACAAATGTAATAATAAAATAAACGTATTAAATTACCTAGTATTTGTCAATCTGTGTAATTGCGTTTTGTTATCAAGTTATTATGCGTGCAGTCAATCCAATCGATTGAGCCTAAAGCACGCAAGATAGCTAGAAAAAGGTGGGTTAAAAGTTAGTTAGTAAAAATGTTTTACTAACGTGATGTTAACATATACTTGTTTACATTTAAAAGATTGTGATCAACTCTAAGTTATGTTATCTGAGATTTTGTCTCGTGTTATAAATGTATTCTGAAGCTAGTGACGTAAAAGCCTACGATTGTAAATAAATGTTCCTTAAGACAAGATAGTTAACATTATTTTTTTTTACAATGACTGTTCTCCACACTACATGAAGTAATCTTTCTTATTTTTTTACCGATTACATTATTCGAGTATTAACAACTCTTGCTAATGTTAACGCTATTAAAACTACTATATTAAAAATGGTAACTATGACTTGGAAATCATTACCAGTGCGTGCAACGTTAAGTACACTTACCGAACATGGAATCGTTAAGTAAAGTATGCGAAAGTCTGTACTTACATTGTGCAATTTCATAACCTAACTTCAATTATTGAAAGGTTTTGGTTGTTTAGCTGCTTGCTTACCAAATTCTTGCCTATTGATAGCATCAATTAAAAAATAAACTTAAAGTAACTTTTTTCAAATTAATATAAAACATTAAATAAAATACTGAAATATATTGGATTTTGCGGGTTGAATTGGGCTAATTTGACAGCAACTTCGTAATAAGCGACCCCGTAAACATACGAAGTATAAAATGCTAGGTAATTTAATACGCTTATTTTATTATTACATTTGTTATCATTTCATTACCAGAGGTTTTCTTTACAAGTTACGTCATTTTTGATCCGCCATATTGGAAAAAATAATGACGACCTTACACTTATGATCGGTTATTCGAAGGGTAAGATGCAATACATATGGACAAAAAGGTGCTCTTTCAAATTAGTAAAAATCCCTAATTTTGTTCACTCAAGACGCCATATTGGATTTTGCAGGTGGAATTGAGCTAGTTAGACTTTGAATTCATGATCAGCGACCCCGAAGATATACTCAGTGACAAATAATAGGTTATTTGGTACGTTTATTTTATTATTACACTTGCTATTATTCGATTACCAGAGGTTTTCTTTACAAATTGACGCCATTTTGATCCGCCATATTGGAAAAAATAATGACGACAAAACACTTATGATCGATTATGCCAAGGGTGAGATGCAATACGGATGGAAAAGAAAAAAGATGCTTTTTTAAATTTTACTAGAAATTTTACTAAAAATTACTTAATTTTGCTCACTCAAGAGGCCATATTGGATTTCGCGGGTTTTTTAAGCCCCCGCTCATATACCTACCTTGCGTCAAATTTTGGTTTCGTGGGTGGCACGGTTGACGTGGAACGTCATATATATATAAATATATATATATATATATATATATATATATATATATATATATATATATATATATATATAGAAAGAGAGAGAGGGGAGAGAGAGAGAGAAAGTTGGTTTCTTCTTGAACTACCATAAGTGTTATTTCAACACTGTTAACACGAAGACGCCTAAAATATTGACAGACAGAGTATGAAATGGACGGATTTACGCTTGAACAACTCCGGGAAATATAAAAAAAATATTTCCAACCAGAGTGTTATAATGAAGAGTGTGCGAAAATTCAAGAGAAATTCTGGTCGAAATTAATCTCTTTTAGCGAATGGTATAAGGCAATTTGTAGAGAAACTGTTATGATTATTGATAACCTAACTTATCCTCGTACTCGTTCAGTGCGCACAGACAAAAATATTGCTGCTGTTGCCTAAAGTGTGCTTGAAAACTCAAGAACCTCAATTCGTCGAAGATCGCAACAACTGAACACCAGTCGCATTTCTCTAAGGATAATTTTACATAAAGATCTCGGATTATGCAAAATGATCATCCGCTTCGTTATCGCTTCTCTGTGTGGCTTTGAAATGAACTGAAAAATAACCTCAATTTTGCAAAATCATCATATATATATATATATATATATATATATATATATATATATATATATATATATATATATATATATATATATATAAATAAATAATAAATAAATAAATAAATATCGTCTTTATTAAGATGTTAATACATGGGATGTGAGTACATATTATCTACACACATCGTATAGTAGAAGAGGCGAGATTTAACCATCGGTTACTCTTACATCTAACCTCTTCAACACACAACGCGCTTAAAAAACAAAAATCAAGGATCAATTACATACTAAAATAGTAAAATCAATAATCGAGAAGAGACATCAAAATACAAATAAACTACATCTGAGAATTCTGGTTATTTAATAGCTCTTCCTTATATAATAATCCGATAACCCATCTGACTGCGCCAGGGAGGTCTCCGATGTTATTTTGGCTGGTATGGAAGCTTACATCCCTTTTTTTCGAAGAAATGCTCCTCCAACGGCAAGCCTTGGTTCGATCGAAAATGCAAAGAAGCTGTTGCTTCTAAACATATTGCCTATCGACAATGGCGTGAAAATCCTAACACCGTAAATCGTAACATCTTTGTTCATGCCCGGAACAGATGCAAGGGAATTATCGACGAAACCAAGGAGGCACACAATCAACGAATTAGAAACAAACTTCTCGCTTGTCCCAACAATTCCAGGTCCTTTTGGGCAGTCGCTAAGGCAGTTAGTCAAAATTTTACCAAATCCACCATACCACCACTCACACGGCTAGATAATTCCATTGCAACCACACCTGTTGAGAGAGCGAACTTGTTGGCTGAACTCTTTGCTTCACATTCTACTGTCGATTTCCAAGGAAAAACACCACCTACTATTCCCATATTGCAGTCAAGGATGCCCGATGTTGTCTTCAGACAGCGCATCATAAAGCGTATTTTAATGAAGCTAGACACCAAGAAGGCTTCTGGCGCTGACGGAATACCTGCCATAGTTCTCAAAAACTGTGCAAGGGAACTAACACCAGTTTTTTAACCTATCCTACAGAAAGGGAATATTTCCGTCCTGCTGGAAATGTGCCACGGTTCAGCCGATACCTAAAAAAGGTAAGAAGACCTTGCCAAATAACTACCGACCAGTCGCACTGCTTTCAATAATATCGAAAGTCATGGAAAAGGTTATCAATGAGCATCTTCTAAAATATCTTGAACGATTCAATATTATTAGCGATCACCAATATGGTTTTCGTAAACATAGATCAACAGGAGATCTTCTGACTTATGTAACACATGTTTGGAACAACGCAATTGAACATTTTGGAGAATCTCGAGCGGTTGCTCTTGACATATCCAAGGCATTCGACCGTGTTTGGCACGATGGACTGTTGGCTAACTTACGCTCTTACGGTATGTCTGAAAGGTTCTGTTTGTGGCTCTCATGTTTCCTCAGAGAGCGTTCTTTACGAGTGGCGGTCGACGGATTTCTTTCTAACACCCTCACTATCAACGCCGGTGTGCCCCAGGGCTCCATACTGTCTCCTACTCTCTTTCTCATTTACATTAACGATCTGCTGGAAAAGACCGGGAATCCAGTCTATAGCTTTGCAGATGACAGTACGCTTGTCTCTTCATTCACCTTGAACGCTCGGACATCGGCTGCTCAGGCGAGTATCCGCAGACAGCAGGAGGTCGTTCAACTTAACAAAGACTGGAAGAAATTCTATCGTGGGGTGACAGTAACCAAGTGGAATTTAACGCTACAAAAACCCAAGCGGCAGTTTTTTCTAAAAAAGTTAACGTTGCTGAACCCGACATAGTTATGTCGGGGCACTCCATTCCCCTAGCATCGTCGCTCAATTTGTTGGGCGTTAGTTTGGAAGCAAATATGTCTTGGCATGAACATGTTGCAGGCATAGCAAGGAGAGCTTCTCAAAAGTTGGGAATATTATTTAGAACCAGAAAGCTTTACACCCCACAGCAACTGTTAATTCTTTACAAAGCCCAAATTCGACCAACTATGGAATACTGCTCCCACGTTTGGGGCTCCGCTCCCAAACATACACTGCATTTGTTGGATTCTGTTCAGAGAAGAGCGGTCCGTCTGATTGGGGACCCGGAATTGACCGGCGGCCTTGATTCGCTGGAACATCGAAGAACGGTTGGCGACTTGAGTCTGTTCTACAAGTATTTTCATGGAAAGTGTTCGAAGGATGTAGCCCGCTTAATTCCTCCCAAAGCGGTGCATGTTAGAAATACACGTCGCGCTGGTGCTTCGCATCCGTATGAGGTTCAGCTTGTTACTCCGCGTACAACGCTTTTCAAGCAATCTTTTATATGGAGAACGTCATCCCTTTGGAATAATTTGCCCAGCGCTGTGTTTCCCACCGAGTACAATTTACAGCGATTCAAGAACAACGTGAATCGCTTTTTCCGCACTCGTGCCGCTCCTGGAGCGCTTTAGGGACTTCCCTGCAGCACGTGTGCTAGACCCATAAAAAGAAAAAAAAAAAAAAAAAAATCGATGAAGTCGGCCAATAGTGCACGTTTTCAGTTCTGGGTTCATGGTATTGTATATATTTACTGCATTATATGTAAAACTGCGCTGAAACAAGGCAGTGCGATGCTGAGGCATAGTCAAGCGATCAGGCCGTCTAATATATCTATCATGCACCAAATTTCGGGACACTAGCTTCTCCCTTAAATAAATCGGAACTGAAGCTCCTAAGAGCCTCATTAAGAATATTACGAAGTGCAGTTGCACAGTATTAGCAAAATTTAACCATTTAGGCTCATTTATTTTTAAAGATACATGATCATATTTTATCAAATGGAATATAAACCTATAGCACACATTCTGTACATACTGCAATAGACTCCTTGAAGCAAGGATAGTACACAATACTACAATAATGAAATGAAGACAAGACCAAAGACTCACATAATTTTTTTCTCATCTTAAAATTCAGAATAAAACGATTTGCATTTTAGCATAACTTTTTTGCAGGAGCACCCTAACATGTTCCCTGAATCTGAGATGTGTATCAGTGCAAAGACCCAAATTCTTAGCACAATTAGAAAAAAGCAAATCCTGATCAGCCAGCCTCAGTCTCAAAGCCATGCTCAAGGTTGGTCGCCGATGATTTTCCTTGCAAAACAATAAAACTTGCGTCTTGTCTGGATTTAGCCTTAAATTATGTTCATCCGAGCAAACTTACGAAGCCATGAGATCCTGATTTAAATTTTCTACTGCAGACTCAGGATCCGATGGCTCAAAGAAATGCAGCAACTGTGTGTCATCAGCCTACGACTGAACCGATGAATAGGCAGCAGTTTGGAATATATGAAAAGTATATATAAAAAACAGAAGAGGCCCTTGTATTGAACCCTGGGGCACTCCCGAGATAATTTTACCAGCAGTTGAACAAACATCATTCATTCGCACCCTCTGCCGTCTATAGCTACAGAAAAATTGTACGGAGTGATCAGCGAAGCCCAGATAGTGCAGTTTAGCACAAGATAGGTTATGATCCAGCACATCAAAGGCTTTCGAATAATGCAGCGAGACTGACATAACAGCCATACTTTTGTCAATAGCTCTGATTATGCTATCAGTTAAATTCAATAAAGCCGTAGATGTGCTATGACCCCTCCGAAAGCCAGATTGATGCAAGGGGAGCCACCTATTAGTCAAGAGATATTCTGAAACCTGTGTATGTACTGCCCTTTCCAAGACTTTTGACATAACTGGTAACAAACTAATTGGACGCAAATCTCTGATGGTCAAAGGATTTTTAACTTTAGCAACAGGGCACACAATAGACTCTTTCCAGCTCTCCGGAAAATGCCCACTCTCCAGGCAACAATTAACTCCATAGGTTAGATGATATAAGATAACAGGTAAACTAAGCTTAAGCATAAAAAGTGTCAACGATCATTTCCAGCAGCATTGGACTTTATACTATTAACACACCTGCTAATTGACTCAGGGGTTTCCAATAGGAAATTAAAGTTCAGATCTAAATTCCTCTTATTGTTACTGTAATAATGTATTTTGCCAGCTCAGTTGTCGGAAAACGCTCAAAAAGTATTCATTTATATCATTCACATTGGCCAAATGTGCAGGCAGGCGAGGGGTATCTTTTGAACCCGATTATGCATTTTTTGTGTCTCTAAATATGCAAGATATCCCAATTTTTCGCGACGTACACAGTAAAGTGTGAGATTTCTCATTTATTTATAATACTGATGACTTTCCTCAGTTTTATTTCTCTTAAATTGAGCTAGTGCTCGGTCTCTTTATATCATTAGCGCTTTCAAAGCAGGTGTTAGCCAGGCAGCTGGAGGCTTGTTTACTCTTACCGTTCTGAGAGGACAATGGTTCCTAAACACGCCTGATAAATAAAAATTAATAAATCTGAACTTGTCCTCAATATCCTCAATATAATAAATGTCATCCCATGATATGCGCTGTAGGTCAGTATAAAAATGATCGTCATTAACGTGCTTAATATATATATATATATATATATATATATATATATATATATATATATATATATATATATATATATATATATATATGTAAATAAGCAAAACTGTAGAATTTGGGGTTCTAAAAACCCACACGTAGTCGTAGAAAAGGCAGTGCATCCTCAAAGAGTGATTAGTGTGGTTTTTGGAGTGATGGCATTATTTGCCCTTTCTTCTTTGATGATGACCCTGGCAACAACGGTTCGATGAATGGAGTGCCTTACAGATAATTGAATTCTGTGCCTGCAATTGGACGATTTTGAGTTAAAGGACCATTGGTTCGTGGAAGATGGTGTAACATGCCACACCAGCCGCGAACATAACCGGTCTTTTGTCTAGTAAGTTCGGTAATCGCGTGAGCAGCCATTTTAGAGATGTGTCATGGCCAACGTGCAGTTTCTCTTTGATACCGTTAGGCTTTTTTTGTGACAAGCTGTTGTTCTATGTCCACGCACTTGAGAAAAACATCCATCAAAAAGAGCCGATGGAAATTTAGGTTGACAGGATGGGCTACTTCCAAGCCAACGACGTATGAATTTACAAAAATTTACTCAACGATTTGGCTTCATTTAACCCCGATCCTTGAATCTAATTTTTAAACAGTGCTATTATTTTTGGTATCATTAGAATGCTGATTTTCTGCTCTCTCTAATAATATCAAAAGTATTTGGATTTCCAAAAAGTTTTACTGATTAAAATGGTTTTACTCAATAGAAACGTTTTTGCTAGCTCAGCAATGTACTCGTTGTTCGCTATTTTTCCCTATAAAAACACATGCAACTGGATTTTCCCATAAATCCTTTATCAGAACTTGAACCGTCAACATCTCTGCTATATCTGCTTACTAATTACGTCATCGGAAAATGGATGCCACCCTGGAAGAAAGGGCACAAGTCATTGCCCTATTGCAAGAACGGCATAGCCAACGTGTAGACGCTGCGCAACTGCACCTGAGCCAGCTGTCTCCAGAGTCTACAGACGTTACCAAGAGACTGGCGCCTTTACACGGATGCCAGGATCAGGAAGAAGAAGGTGTACCTCGGAGCGAGACGACCGCTTCATTGTCAACACAACTCCAAGAAATCGTCAGACAAGTTTGTGGTCCGGCTGTCAGTCATTGGACAGTAAGAAGAAGACTTAAAGAAGCTAACCTAACTCCGAAGAGAGCTAACGGACCCAAATTGACAGCAGCCTATTGACAAGTGCGACTCAGATTTGCCCGAGAACATGTTGACTGAAGCTTAGAGCAATGGTGCTCTGTTTTATTCTCCGACGAGTCCCGAATGTGCCTACGTGGCAATGATGGAAGAAGACGAGTTTATAGAAGAAACTGTCGCCTATGAAGGAGGTTCTGCCATGGTGTGGGGAGGTATCTCACTGAATGCGATAACCGATTTGGATTTCGTGACAGATGAGACTCGTAGCCTCGTAGGTGGATTAACTGCTCACCGGTACATCGAGGAGATCCTGCAGAAACACGTAGTTCCTTACGCTGGGTTTCTTGGCGAGAGCTACGTGCTAATGCACGATAATGCTGACACATGCTGCTGAATCCCCAATACCTGGCGCGGAGTCCTGACCTCTTTCCAATCGAGCACATGTGGAATGAGCTCAAAAGAAGGGTTCGACCCAGAAATTTAGCCCCTGTATCGCTGAGGGGCTTAAAGGTTGCGATGGCAGAAGAGTAGGGAAGAATCCCACAGAGAGTGGTGAACAAGCTCACCCGCTCCATGAAAAACCAGTAATTAGGGGTAAGTGGGGGTAACACAAAATATTAAATTTGGTTCTTATCAATAAATTTGGTGGTTAAACTTAAAATTTGTTTAATTTTTCCTTTCTCTTACCCCTATTTTCAATCTTTGGTCCCCTTTTTTCCCCTTTCAATCATTTTAATCATTAAACGCATGAGATATGCTATGAAAGTTGATATCATTAGAAAGAGAATAGAATGAGCTTTCAAATGATACTAAAATCCATAAAAATATATGAACACTAAATTCTAGGATCCGTGTTAAATGAAGCCAAATAGTTTGAGTCGATTTTTTTGCTCACCAGTGTATATATATATATATATATATATATATATATATATATATATATATATATATATATATATATATATCTTTATGCTTCACGATTAGAATACTGAATTCAGTGATCTAATCTCGAAGAGTAAAGATTTCTGAAGCTATCTAGTGGGATCGTAGGCAAAACGTCGGAAAGTTACTCCATTTTGATACGTTCAATCCCAAGAACTACGATTTATTCTTGGGTTACTTCAGTTGAATTTTTTGCTTGAAACCTGCTTAAATAGGAATTGACCTCCTTCAGACTGATTTAAATTATGCATTTTGATTCGTTAAGAGCGTCTTCCGTTATTGGAAAATTAAAATTTGATACCATCTCACTGAACGGAAGTGCGAATTCTGAATATGAATATTTCTTTGCTAATACTATTATTAATATCGATAATATTAACATATAGTAAAGGTCACCAGAGTATACTGTTTCAGAATTTATTTGCAACTAGATTTTAACTTATTTTCGACGGGTCAACTTACTATAATGATACATATATTCACTAAGTGAATGTACTATTTTTCTAATTTTGTTATGGAATAATAAATTTATTTCCTAAGTAAACTTGACTGAAATTTTTGGCTTTGATAAAATATTACCTAATTTTTCTTTAATTTAATAATATATTGGGCTCAGCAATTCCTTTTGCTGTAATATTTTTTTAAATAAAAGTGGATTGGAAGAGGATAATTTTCTTAACAAACGCATAAAATTTTTCTATTTAAATTTTAGCTCTCACCGGAAGGAATTTCAGCGAGAGGAAAATAAAATAGTCGAAAACAATGCGACATCCTTTTCTGAGAACCATATTTTATAGACATTCATTTCAAAAACTCTTTTCTTTTATAGTGCCCGAAGAATTATAGACGTATTTTAATGGAGCATTTCGCATGATGCCAGCACATCAATTTTGTATTCATGGCAAACTGCTCTAGCAGCAAATTTTTACGCAGAAAATTGCTTTTTAGATCCATAGAAAATGTCCTTCAGCAATCTTTTCCTAGATTTAAATATTTAATTCATGTTATAACGGTTAAAATAGCCGTATATAGGAAAACAGTTTATAATAGGTGTTCTATTAAATAAATATTTGTTAACTATATGTAGTGTCTGAACATACATACATAATCCTCCCTCTTCTACTTTACGGTGTCGAGGTAGTGGAGCAGGTAATGCGTCGCCACTCCTTTCGGTCCTTTGTCATTTTCTCCGCCTATTTCTAAGTAATGTTCTTCTCTTTCAAGATTTTTCCTATACCATCATTTCACGTTCTTGTTGGCCTACCTCCTTTACGCTTCTTATCCACTGCCACTTTCCATTTTTTTTTACCATTCTACAGTCGCTCATTCGCACCATGTGCCCGAACCACGTTAACTGTTTTCTCTCCAAAGTTGTTACCACGGAATTCACATTACATTTTTCGCGGACTATAGTGTTTCTAATGCGATCTCGTCTCGTCACTCCGGTAGCCACCCTCAAAAAGCGCATTTGATAGGCCTGGATTCTACTTCGGTTTCGCTGATCCAAACTCCAAGTCTCACTCTCATATAGCAGCACCGGGATATACATACACCGTATTAAACACCCTTATTTTAGTATTCAGACTAACTTCTCTTTTTTTAATAAATGATTTGTTCAATGCGTAGAATAACTTAGTTGCCCCGGTATCGCTACTGTCCACTTCAGTATCAAGCTTTCCACATCCACTCAAAAAGGATCTCAGGTACCCAGAATCCTCAACCGGCTTAATTCATGGTGATCTCTGCTTCCCTCGTGTTTTAGCGATCACTATCAGCTCTGTCTTAGCCCTATTCACTTTCATTCCATATTTTACAAAGATATCATTCCATACATTCAGGTTTATCTGCATGTCCCTCTCCGAACTTATCACAATGACAAGGTCATCTGCACATATACTTGCCCCGGTTTGTAGACACCCACTCTCGTCTTCTTGACCTTACTCCTGGCTTTTTTCGAGATTTCATCAATCAACGCAATAAACAGTAAAGGACTTAACATACCGCCTTGTCTCACCCCTGCCTTCGTTTCAAATTCATTCGACAATTGGTTGCTTGTTCTTACTACATTATGGGTACATGAGTACACTCTTTATGGCTCGCATCAGCTTATTGTCAATGCCTTTATGGTCCGATGCTTCCCATATTTTATCTTTTGGAGCACTATCAAATGCTTTTTCCAGGTCTATAAAGCACATGTACATGCTATCATCATATTGCAGGGTTTTTTCTACTAGCTGTCTAACTGTAAATATCGGATCCGTTGTGCCATGGCCCGGTCTAAAGCCGCATTGATTATCATCAAGTGTATATTCGATAATGTCTCTTAATCTCTTCTCTAGTATAATTTTATATACCTTGCTGGCTACAGTCAGCAGTGAAATACCTCTATAATTTCCACATTTATGAATATCACCTTTCTTAAATAGTGGGAGAATAGTTGCCAGTGTCCAGTCTCTAGGTATGTCACCCGTATTCCATGCAGTTCTTATTATTTTGTGCAGTAGCTGCAACCCTTCTCCATCCACATATTTAATCATTTCGGCCTTGAACAATATTGATTTAATAACGTGGACGTTAATCCAATTGTTAATAATTGTTACAATTTTTTTACTTCTTTTTCTTTTTTATCTTTAGCCTTAGTTTATCCACTCCTTTGACTCCAAAATATTTTATTTCTTTTTTGCTTAGGTCATCTCATCATCACATCCCACATTTTTTTGGGTTGTTCTTGCCCTATTTGGCCATCTGGACTTGTCCTGTCTTGCGATATGATCTGCCTATCTCCATTTTATTTGAGATATTCTCCGTATGACATCTACGGCTCCTGTCCTCCTAATCTTTTCATTCCTTATATACTCTCTTAGGTTAATTCCTAGCACTCTTCTCCATGTGAGTCATTATTTCCATCCCATAAGTTGCCACCAGTAGAATGCAAGTATCGTAAACATTCATTTTGAAGTTAATGGAGATGACTTGTGAATTTGAGATATGACCAAACATCTAAATGTTGCCCAGCTTTGTCTTATCCTGCGATATATTTTCAATGTTTAAGTCTGATTCCCTTGCTTGATGGTATGATACAAATGTATGTACTCGAGGACCACCTCGTGAACTTCTAGACCTTATTTTTGTCTAGTTTCATTTCATTTTGAGGCCAGGCTGCTTAGATGCTAACTACACTTCTTCCAGCATGATCCTTAGTTTATTGATGTCACTGCTAATAATTACTGTATCATCTGCCAAGCGAAGGTGGTTCAGACAGACATCTTCTGTGTTTATACCATTATTTTGCTACGATATTTCTTAAAAATACCTCACAAAGCTAAGTGAAGCCATCCTTTCATTCTGGCGAACTCTTTTTTCCCCTTTGATCTTTTTCGTCGCCGCACAGTGGGAAATAATTGGAAAAGATCCTGAATTTCAAAACAAATTTAAAAATTATAATTAGTAATTTCTGTTGTAGTTTAAATCCCGAAGTTTCTTACCTCGATAAGACTTTTTTCAATAGCGTTCACGGAAGAATAAAAATGGCCCCCAAAGTAGTCCGAAACACTCCTTACACACGATTTTTATATCGAAAAGTTCTTTAGAGACAGTAAACTCTTAATTGCTTATTATATTTTTCGATAGTTTTTATTCTTCAAGCGTTATTCGTCAAAACTAAGCGAACATGAATACATTACCGTGTATATTATACTACCGATTTTTTACTTCCATGAAAATGGCAGTCTGTGGATAGTTTTTGTTTTCCTTGAGTTTCGAAGACTAGCTACACTCGCCTCCAAAGAATCTCTTGTCAGCTTAGATACTATAAGGTTCGATTTCCCGCAAAAAACGCCATCGAATATCAACGAATGCGATTTCAGTTGATAGTTTAGTAAACAGGGGACAATAAGTGGTTATTTCAAGTTTGTTCCCAACTATTCTTTATGTTTTTTGAGGTGCTGAATCTTAATTTGAACTCTGCCATCGCAATGTTGTCGTAAATGTTGAGTGTGTGTGTGAGAGTTTTGAGTAAAATTCAAAAAACGGCAAAAAATTGTTCTTTTTTCAATTTCCCGCTTATATCTTGAAAACTACTAACTTTTGGATAAAAGTGTCCCTATATAAAAATATACTACATTATTTCCAAAAAATTATGTTCTATAAGCTTTTTGTTAGGCGAACGGTTTGGTCGCTAGAGCATTTTGAAATTTAGTGATATTTTGGACATAGCGCTAAGCTAAGAGTATCCCCTCATTTTTCGCTAGCGATATACTTATTTAATACAATTTCATTAGTTGATATTTAATGAAATTATTAACCTATAATTGTAACTAGAAAATAGAGCTTCGAGCGAGATATGAGGGAATTGCTCTTGGCATAGCGCTATGTCCGGAATTTTACTAAATTTTAAAGCGCTCTAGCAGCTAAATCGTTCGACTGACAAAAAAACCCTATAGAACATAATTTATAGGAAATTCACATTGTTGTCGTACATCGTCGTACACTTTTTAGCGCCTGTGATCAAGCGCTTCAGAAATGGTTCGATTTCGATATACGTTGCTGTAGAGATTCGTAGATGGAAATTCGATCGAGTAATTGTTTAGCGTCAAATCATGTGGTACCCAAACATCGAGCTTCTTCTTGTAGTCAGCTTTCTCCTAATAGTTTAAAACTATTTCGTTCTTTGACGATGTCATTGCTACTTACATGCCGCTCTTCCTCTTTTGCCAAAACTTTTTCTGCCATTGGTCGACCAATGCGAAGAGCATCTTTGACATCGAAATTTTTAGAACGAAAGGGGCTGAACCATCTTTTTACTGTTGGTTTTGATAACGTATCTTGATCATAGATCAGACAGAATAAATTTCTTCATAGGTTTGAGCAGGATTTGTGTTTTTATGAAAATAAAATTTTCAAATATAGCGAACTTCTGGAGAAATTTTACCCATCTTGAAGGCGCTCTAAATTGTGCATAAAAACGCATAACATTTACGAGGTATCAAAGTTGAAATTCGGATTAAATACCCCAAAAAACAAAAAGAACAGTTGAGAAATGAACTTCAATATTTTTCTCCTAAAATGACCACTTTTTGTTTTCTGTTTACTGGACTACCAACTGAAATCGCATTAAGTGATATTCAGTCGCGTTCTTTGCGGAAAATCGCAACTTATAGTACCTACTATCTAAACAAATAAGAGGTTCTTTGGAGGCGAGTGGAACTAGTCTTCAAAACTCAAGGAAAACCAGAACTATCACCATACTTCCATTATCATGGAAGTAAAAATCCGAAATATAATATACACGGCAATGTAGTTATTTTCGCTGCATGATTACTTAATTTTGACAACTTTCTTAAAGAATAAGAACCAAGAAAAATGTTATAAGCAGTTTGGAATTCATTATCTCTAACATTTCCATACAAAAATCGTGTGTAAGCAGTGATCTCTGGATCCTACCGAAATAAAACGTCTGGTTTTGAAATAGTATCCTTACTTTATTCATATTAGTTCATTCTAGTGACACTAAAATAGTTCGATTAAGCACGAAAATACATTAAATACTGCACTAATTAAAAATTATTCAGAGAAACCATGCTTTATGGGTAATAATATTGAATAAATTGAAATTGTTCTCTTCGACTCATGAAAAAATACATTGGAATTGGCACCACAAATAAAACTGATATTACTGAAGTATTTTAAGGTTTTTTTTCCCATTTTTCGAGTGTTTTGCCCTACAACATTGTAGCCGTTTTGTAAATATTTTCTGAGTCTAAAATATCTCGTTTCTTTTGGGGTCTTTACATCTTATTCCCCAGTCTATTTTTTTCAGCTACATTCATTGTTCTCATGATAATGCCATCGTTCGCCAGCCACAATTGAATGTTCATTTTCAGCTTATTTCAGATTCCTTTTGCTATACTTTTCCATTGTTGAAGTCTTTCTAATTCTGACTAACTGTGCATTGTTTCAATACTGCATTTTGCTAGAAGCTCTAGATCAAGTAAAAATAGTCACTAAATTCAATATAAGCGAGACCTTTTTTTTGAGCCGAGAATATTATTCCGAGCGAGTTTCGGATTTTAGGCGTACGCACATGCGGATCTAAAACATTAGCGCGACGTGTATTCCTAACATGTACCGCTCTGGGTGGAATTAAACAGGCTACATCCATCTAACACTTTCCATGAAAATACATTAAGAAAAGACTCAAGTCCCCGTTCTTGGATATTCCAAGGAATTAAAGTTGCTGCTGGATCTCCAATCAAGCTAACAATTCTCTTCTAAATAGAATCCAACAAATACAGTGTATGTTTGGGAGCAGAGCCTCAAAGATGGAAGCATTGGTCCAATTTGAGCTTTGTAAAGAATTAGGAGTTATTGCAGAGGGTAATATATAAATATATATAAAACAATGCACCCACAACACAAATGGTGACTAATATTTCAAAAATTACGGTGTATTTTCTTCTTCTTTAGTTTTAAGTCTGTAGACCCTCTATAATTAAAGAAACGGGATAAAGTTTAACATCTGATGATGTAACATTATAAGTAGTGAGAATAAATTTTAAATTTTATGAATTGAAGCGAATTATCAAAAAAATCACGGACCAACCTCTTTAAGCTAAATTTAATTAAAATTGGTTCAGAATATATGTTCCAATTCAATACTTTTTAAGTTAATATTTTGTTTAATATAGAACAATCGATACAGTAGCACTCGGCTACATCATAATCGAGAACTAGAAGCAGCGAATCCGTCGCATCACCGCTTGATATATCGGCCGCCGAATCGCATGTGACTGATGATTGCGCCATTTGGGACGGATCTTGTTTCACTTGTGAATATTTATGGGAGGATTTAATAAAATCGAACCTCTGTCGCCAACGGCAGGCAGTTTTATAATTTTATATCCGGAACGAGTCGTTTATTCAAATTGAAGGTATTATTTTATGAATATTCTAATTTTCTTATATCAACATATTTCGTGAGAAGCGATGATGACATATTATTATTAGACATTTTTATTATTAATTTTGCGTCATATTAATTTTTCTGATATGTTTTATTTGTCTGGACAGTTTTCTTTCCAACAATAAATGTGCATTAATAAAGGTATTAAAAAATATATGAATAAGTTATGTTGAATATTCTTCCTTTTATTTCAACAGCTGTTGTTAATTCTAAACAATCTCGCCTTGATTCCTGTCATTTCTGACCCATAAGTTTAAATATAATTCGATGCATTCAAAACACATATTGCATGTGAAAGACTACAAATGGTAGCTGGAAAAATATAAGAAAGTATTTATTCTTTAAACTCAGTTCTTTTTCTATTCACTACTAATGACAGAAGTTCTTAACCTTAACCTATATGCTAATACACCATGCAAAGATATTCCATCCCTACTTACGAAAATAATTCAAAACTGAAAGCCGTAGTTCAGGTTCAGGACAACGTTCTTTATGAAAACCTCGTTGTTTTTAGTGTTCCTTACGGAACACTTATAAGATCACTCCCGTCTCTACCCGTCTCTCCGTCCGTCTGTCTGTTCATCTGTCCGTCTGTCTGTCACAGAGAGGAAAGGCTCAACACTTTTTCGACAAGCCTTTATATTTCATATCTTTCACAGCCTTGCTTAAACTCAATACAATATTAGTGTTCCGGATGGAACACTTCGGTGTCCGTCTGTCTGTGTGTCACCCGATTTTTTCCGAAACTATTTGATATAGAAAGTCGAAATTTGGTACTAATATAAGAATTGATGGCTTCCTCAGAGCCGTGTAGTTTTGAAAGTTAAATTTTGACTTAAGGGGTTAGTTTTGAGGGGTGAAATAGGAAGTGAAAAAATTTTTTTCTTAATAAGTCATCGAACTACAATTATTTTCAAACTATCAAATAATTTTTGATATAAACACGAAATAACATTACAAAAAGGGTGCATGTCTGGATATCCAGAGCAGCTCATTAAATCAAAATATATTGTACATCACAAAAACGATATAATTATTCCTTATATCAAGATTAATACCAAATTTCTTCCTCTAATTTAAAATAATATTATGTAATAAAAACCTAGCAATGGCCAATCGATAGAACAGAAGCAATTTGCAGAGTTAATAAAGTCTAAATAATGATTCTATTATTTGTGACTGCTTAGTCATGTCGTTACATATTAAGTTTTATATTGTTAGTTGTTTTCAAAAGATGGAAATTTACCATTTTGTGCAGCTCGTTTAGTCGATGCCTTTTTATTTGCAGATGCTCCTTCAACTTTTCTTGCATCTGGTTCATAGTTCATTGAATATTATTCGAGGAGACTGGATGCACAATGCAACCATGGTTGAAAAATCGCAGACTGTGTCTCTTATCAAGACATTAGTGAGAAATAGACGGTAACAGAAAACCAAGTTAACAGGCCGAAAACATGTAATACGGCCAAAAAATTCTTGAATACAAACTAAGAGTTAGTAAGATAAATTTTAAATAGTGACCTGTCTAATCTAAACTAACCTGAACTAACAAATTAATTTTCTGGTCGCAATTTTCAAGGAATCTCAGTAATTTTTTTATTAATATCATTGTCCTTGATTTCTCTATCTATCTATGTAAGCGAATTTTTGATTATTTACCATGATTTTTACTAATTTAACAATATATATTGCTTTTTTGTCCAAAAAACACCTTTTTAGGCAATAAAATTAGCCTTAGTAACAGAATTTTCAAGGAATCTCGATATTTTTTTTAAAAATCTTCATTTTTGATTTCTCTACCGATCTGTCTGAGCGGATTCTTGATTATTTGCCATAATTTTTATTAATTTATCAATGTATATAATGCTTTTTTTCCAAAAAACATCTTTTTAGGCAATAAAATGAGTCTCAGTCACACAATTTTCAAGGAATCTTAATATATTTTTTTTATAATCTTCTTTTTTGATTTCTCTATCGATCTGTCTAGGTGGATATTTAATTGTTGACCGTGATTTAAACTTATTTTTCGATAATCAAATCACATCATAACGCTATGTAATGAAGAAAAATGATCAGGTGGACGTTTCTAAAACTTAAGGCTTTTAAACCAGGAACTCCTAGTCTAACATAACCTAATGTAAAAAGAAAAGTAATCTTTTGAAATTTTTGTAATGTACAAATATCTATTTGTATTTGTTTACTAAACCTATTACAACACCCTTATCCATGTATGGAGAGTTGAAAGGCCATACTTGTACGCCTCTACATTTGCCTCCATCCCCTCAATAATTTCTAATTTGTTAATTTCTTTCGGAAGAGTATTGAATATAGAACACCTTTGGGAAGAAATTGTGCCTGCAAGAGCTTGACGGAGCTTACCATTAATCACTCCTTGAAAATTGCGTGACTGAAACTCATTTGATTGCCTAAAAATGTTTTTTTTGGAAACAAAGCAATATATATTGATAAGCTAGTAAAAATCATGGCAAATAATCAAAAATCCGCACAGACAAATCAATAGAGAAATGAAAAACGACGATTATAAAAAGAATTCTTGAGATTCCTTGAAAATTGCGTTACTGAAGCTCATTTTATTGTACTCTCCATTTATCACCACTACACCAAACACCTTTTTTTTGCACTCGACGCGCGTTTGGCTAACCATGTTAGCTTCATCAGAAGCAATGATTGACTGACACTCATCGCTCCTGAAGAAGCTAACATGGTTAGCGAAACGCGCGTCGAGTGCAAAAATAAAGTGTTTGGTGTGGTGGTGATATATAGTCAGTAGTGTTATTGTGCCAAAGATTCCACATTTCCAACATAACTCATTTTATTGCCTAAAAAGGTGTTTTTTTTTTAAAAAAAAAAAGCAATACATATTGATAAATTAATAAAAATCATGGTAAATAATCAAAAATCCACCCTGACGATCGACAGAGGAATTAAAAACGAATATTATAGAAAAAAATTATTGAGATTCCTTGAAAATTCCGTAACTGAGGCTCATTTTATTGCCTAAAATGGTGTTTTTTTGGAAAAAAAGCAATACATATTGAAAAAATAATAAGAAAAATCCACCCAAATAGATCGATAGAGAAATCGAAAATGAAGATTCAAATAAAAAAATATTAAGATTCCTTGAAAATTGCGCGACTGAGGTTCATTTTATAGCCTAAAAAGGTGTTTTTTGGACAACAAAGCAATATATATATTGATAAGTTAGTAAAATTGATGGTAAATAATCAAAAATCCGCTCAGATAGATCGATAGAGAAATCAAAAATGCAGGTTTAAAAAAAAAATACTGAGATTCCGTGAAAATTGCGGTCAGAAAATTAATTTGGGTAAAAATTATGTATTGTCGCCATAGTGGCGTCGCGTCTGGCGACATTAAAACGAAAGTCTATAAACTAGACAAAGATAGGAAAAGAGGTTAATTTTCTACATTATATTAATTTATTAACATTAACAACTAACTTTTGTACATCCAAACATTTACATATTTAGTTTAATTATATGATTCTCTTGTATTTCTTTATTTTGTTTGACTTTTTTTTACTTTCCCTGGTAAAGAATTGGATTGTATTTTTAAAAAAATCACCCAAATCACATTTCGAGATTTTTGCTTTTCTTCACTTTTTAGGATTCCTAGATCACGGAAAACGTAATTACTCATTTTCGTCCGTCTATCGGTCTGTTGGCAACATAACTCTCGAACGAAATAAGATATCAATTTCAAACTTAGTACATGGACACTTCAGGCTAAGGAGGGTAAGAGTCGATAAATTAAAAAAAGTTTTAATAGTAATATGGAAGTTTTCCCTAATTATATATATATATATATATATATATATATATATATATATATATATATATATATATATATATATATATATATATGTGTATATATATATATATATATATATATATATATATATATATATATATATATATATATATAGATAGATATAGATATAGATATATATCTTTGTTAAGTTGAACGACTTCCTGCTATTTGCGGATATTTGCATGAATAGTCAATGTTTGAATGTTTAAAGTGAATGAAGAAATAAGGGTACTGTCATCTGCAAAGTTGTAGAGTGGCTTTCTGGTCCTTTCCAGTAGATCGTTAATGTAAATGGAAAGAAGGTTAGAGACAGTACGGAGCCTTGTAGCACACCGGTGTTGATAGTAAAGGTATTAGAAAGAAATCCGTTGACCACCACTCGTAAAGAACGCTCTCTGAGGAAATTCTATAGCCATGAACAAAACCTTCTAGACATACCATAAGAGCGTAACTTCGTAAACAACTCGTCATGCCAAACACGGTAGAATGTCTTGGATATATCACGGTATGTTATATTAGAGATGTATCAAGATGACCTTAAATAGTTACGAAATGGATATCTCCGAAATGCAGGAAATCTGGAAGACTTAAACACCTAGAATAAATAATAACAGAAAGACATAAACTTAGGTATATCACAACGTTAAAAGAGATTCTGAACACGATTCAGACATGTAAATAAGTAAATATGTAAAGCTGCTTGCTAGAATAGAGCTGTTTGTGTTGTACTATTTTAATTCACGATCACGTGAGGCAACTTACTCAAGCTGCAATGACTGTACGTTTTTGTTAGTTTTTTCCTGCATAATTAAATTTAGTACCTTTTCTACTTGAAAATGTTAGCGTTAATTCCTCATTTAATAACCCTGCTGACTAGCTTTATACCATTAACCAGTAATGAACCAATAATCTCGGTTTCAAATCTTATTTTATCCCAAAGGGGATGTTTTATGTACTTATTATTAGAAATATATGCCGTAGAACAGTAAATTATTTCAGGCTATATAAAATAAAATCCCTTAAATAGGAGCCCAAAGAACGTTAAAATCAATAAAATACGGGTAATTTGCAGAGCTAATACGGCTTGATTGATGATTCTGTCGTTTGGAGCGGATCATGTTTCAATAATTCGGAATATTTACGGTGGATTTAATATGTATAATTAAATTCTGTCACCCAAAGTAACGAGTTCCTAACTTCAATTTACTCGAAGTTACTATAAAATTTAAGCTTGTCTGTAATAAATAACAAGGTAGTCATTTACGGCAGATAATTTTAAATATATATGATTTATGGATGTTTGAAGATAGAACTATTATTACTCATGAATTCGTACATTATAATACAAGTTCAAAAATAATCAGGAAGCATTTTTTTAAAAATATTAAAGTATTTCTTTTTTAGGTTAATAGAACGTTTATCTGGTCCCGAAAATTACATCATCCAAAAAATTGCTATGTAGTAAAGTTACTGTAGCTGCCCTTTGTACTTTGATAAAATGAGATATCAATTTCAAATTTGGTACATATATAACATCTAACAAGGAGAAAAATCTTATAATTTTTAAAACATGTCGCTTTAGGCGAAGGGATGAAAGGGGTGGAGGTTGATAAATTTTAAAAGGTTTTAATGGTAATACGAAAGTTTTTCGTCGTTTTTTGCTGCATAATAAACAAATTTTATGCATAAATATTTATAGAAAAAAAAACATAAAATGCGAAAGTGGTGGGGAATTAGATTAGAGGAGGTTGCTTCCTATATATCGTATTATATATCCATTTCTGGGATTTTAAAGCCTAGAAATCAAAAAATTAGGTTATTTTTTCATTGCTTTGAAGATTTATCCAGGAAGGGGCTGGAGCAGACGGGGGATAGTTTGGTATTGTATAAATCTAATACCATTTTGAGATATTTACAAGTTGATGTACGAGACAAGGTTTAAGCATATTATTTCTAGTAAAATTAAAGGGGTTAACGGGTGAGAGAGAGGGTTAATGGGGTTGCTTCCTATATATAGTGTTATAAGTCTCTTTGGGGTTTTGTGGAGTTGAGGAATCTGAAAATTAGATTATTTTTTCCTTACTTTTAATTTTAATGGGAGGGGGGATGAAACAGATGGGGTGGTACAATATTGTATGATTTCAGTAGTGCTATGGAAATTTTTCCAGGTTTTTGGAAGCGATAATAATTATTTATAAGACATATGAGGGACGGAAAAAGTTGGGGTGGATATTAGAAGCAGTTGCTTCCAACATATCGTCTTATATATATTTTTTCTGGGTTTTTGAAATGTAAGAATCCAAAAATAAGGTTACTTTTTCATTGCATTCAAGTCTCAGCCAGAAAAAGGCGGAAGGGGGGGGTAGGTTAATATCGTATTTTGCGGTATTTACATGATTTTTGGTTGATGTTCTGAACAAATTTTAACAACCATATTATTTATAGTAAAATGTGTAAAGGGATAAAGAGTAGGATAGGGAGTTAATAGTGTTGCTTTCTTCATATGGTGTTATAGGTCTTCTTTGGTAATTTGTGAAGTCGAGGGACCTGAAAATTTAGTTATTTTTTCATTACTTTCATTTTTAATGGGGAAGGGGTGAAAGAGGGGGAATGGTCAAGTATTGTATGATTTCAATAGTATTATGAGAATTTTCCCAGGTTCTTAGTTTCGACATTGAACAAATTTTAACCATAATTATTTATTTAATATATATAATTATGCCAAGTATAGGAGGTGAGGAAGGCAATTAAAAAAGTAATTTCGTATTTATTGAGCCATAGGTATTAATTAGTTAGAGTTCTTTGAGTCAAGGGAGCGAAATATTATTTTTTTTCTACTTTGTAATATTCACATAAGTAGTTGCTAAAAGGTGTGGGGATCATTAAATCTTGTGTAGTTTCAATATCATTGTTGGCATATAGTTGAGATATTTTGAAAAGATTAGCTAATCATTTAAAGTAAAAGATATATAAGGACAATGGGGAGGACGGTTAGAAGGGTGGTTGTGCATGTATCATAATATACTTCTATTTCGGTATTCTTGCTCTTTCATTATTCCCAATTTTAGCAGAAACAATATGTAGAAGGGATTAGGATCTAGTAACAGGGTAACCTAAAAAATGTTAAGTTGATTATAGAAAAAGTTTTACAAATACAAACAGTTAAATTGGAAGAACCTTACTGTACTCTAACACAGCAGGCAAATTATTGTTCTTACTTCCCTTGCTAAAGGGAAAGGAAAAGAATTATTTCCTATAATTTTTGCTTTTCTTTATGTTTTAGTGCTCTTAAATCGCGAAAAATATATACAGGGTGCTCCATATGTATGGAATAATGGACCTACAGCATTAATTAATCAGTGTATCCACACAATATTTAAATAAAAGTTATAGGGTGTCACATGGCGCACATGTTGACGTTGACAATAAAATATTTTGAACTCAGTTCGAAAAAATTACGCCATCTTGATTTTTTTTTAAAATGGAAAGCCCCATATATTATTTTATTTTTGAGTCTTACTAAAAATTCTAGATATTATTTGTCTAACATACCATATGTCTAGATTGCACTGTTTTGGAATTATTATCATTTGAAATTTAAAATAAAAAAGAGACAAAAAACTATTAACAAATACTCTAGGTTTATTTTTAAGGCAACAATTGCTCAAAATGTCTACCGTTAACAGCGGGGCAGGACCCAATCTCTCATAAACAGCCTGAACAGAGTTTTGCAGAGAATCTGGGGCGATCTGTGCTACTTCATACTGAATTGTTTGTTGTATCTTCTACTCTTTCAGGTCGACTTCGGTCAATTTTGGTTTTCAAATGACCCCATAAAAAAAATCGAGTGGCCTAAGGTCGGGACTCCTTACAGGCCATTCTACAGCACCTCTTTTCTCCGTCTATCGATTAGGAAAAATCGCATCCAAATATGTACGATCATTGATTTCATAGTGAGGAGGTGCTCCGTCCTGTTGATACCACAGATTCCTGTTAGGGGTATCCAAATTATTCTCATTGGGAAAAAGACCTGCACGAATTGGAATAACTCGCTCTTGGAGTAACTGTAAATACCGCTGTACTGTAAGATTTCCATCGATAAAAAAAGGGACCAATGATATGACGTCCACAAATCCCTACCCACACGCTTATCTTTTGCGGTTTTTGAGAATGACCGTCGATTATCCAGTGGGGATTCTCAGTAGATCAGTACCGATAGTTATGCCTGTTAACTCTTCCGATAAGACAAAATGTGGCTTCGTCAGAAAAAACATTATTATGAATTAGGTTAGTATGATTATTGATTCGTTCCATCATGACCTCGTAAAAATCAACGCGTCTAGCGCAGTAATCTTCAGATAATTCTTGCATTAGAATGGGTTTTGTATGGATGCAATTTTTCGTGATTCAGTATACGACTTAAGGTACCTTTTTCTTGCATGACAAGAAAGGCATTCCAAATGTTGGGACTTTTTTTTAGAATCGTAAGGGATCTATTTATTGACTCAATGACGAAGTTATACTGTTCTCTGGTAAGATAGTTCATAGTGCAGGGATCGAACGTGTCCAGAAAAAATTTATTAGATATTGGTCTTATAGATTGGGATTGGTTGGTGACAGAGGAGCCCTTGCTAGTATGCTTGGTGTGTGGACATTAGAGGATAGGAGAAGGGTAATTGATTGTCCACCCCTCTTAGGGCAGATACAGAGATATTTATTATCGGTCCTCACGGTACTAACTATGTAGTCCACTCTCCATTGACGAGATCCTTGCTCTTCCTAAATAATAATCCTTTCATCAATCTATTTGGAGGCTAGCTGTCTGGCTTTAAAGGGCAAGTCATTAAAGTGGTGTGTGACCACTGATATGTTTCCTGTTTATCAGACTGGGTGTTTTAAATTGTGATATATATCATTTTTTTTTCTATCTAAAATACTCATTACTGTACTGTTTTTATTACTTTATATATTGAATATTACAACTTTTAAAAGTTTATAACAAATAAATAAATAAGTACCAGTAAATTATGTTCTCTTGTTTGTCAATCCTAGCCTGACTATAGCACAGTGGGTAAACTGCTGAAATATGGACGTCGTCCATTTTCAGTTGTTTCACATTAACTTAGAAATTTTAATAACTTTTAGAACTTTTCTCTCGATTTGTGTGATATGGTTTTACAAAGTATTACAACTTAACAAGTAAAGGTTATCAAATCGGTTTCTTAACAATCAACTGATTTAGTTTCAAAAGTAACAACGGCTTGCATAGGCGTTAACCTAAAAACTGCAACTTTATATTACTCAACATTCTTATTACCAAAAGTGTTTTATATCCCATTAAAGTATTTTAACGATGAATGCCGTACATTGTTGCAAACTTTTGTACTTGCAGTGCAACAGTTTGTAAATGAATAAATCTAGAAACAATAATTCTCGCTTAATTTCATTTTTAATACCAGAAGTACTTTATACCCCATCAAAATATTCTAATGATGTATATTATACATTGTTTCAAACTTTTACACCGCGTTTGGTGCTAAAATTACTTCCTGAAGTGTTTATAAGCACCAAACTTCGGTAAATAAAATTTTAAATGGTGTTGATAACTGCCGAAAGGTACATTTGCTACGTCAAAATTGGTTGTTAAGAAACGAGAACGTGTTTTGCTTCCACATTACATTGAAAAAATTTTGACCTAAAAGTATAGATAATTTATCATGTAAATGACGAGTTTAAAAGTTCAAAAGTAAATGAAATTCATTTTAATTTATTTATAACTTCGTACAATCTTGTTTTTCATTCTCACAAAGTTTCAGTGTAATCTATGTGCACCTATTTATGTAAGTCGATCTGAAATAGTTTTTGGATTTTAGCGGAATTTTGTGGATCGAGATGAGCCAGCATGTTTCCTCTCTTTCCACTATTCTTTTATTGTTGATGGACTCACGTTTAATCAAGACTTACCATTTGATCTAAAAAGTAAAAGGCATTCTCTGCAAAACGCCTACAAATCAACTTGAGTCGTTTTTGGTCGGTGGTCATACATTTATAGCTCAATGACTGATAAGTCACATCAGAATGGTTAGTGTGAAAAATGGGATCGTAGGAATTGTCTGTCTGCTATATTTTTCAGTCCAAATCGTCGATTCTCTAAAATTATTTCATGCACGTGCTCAAACTTTTCTCGGATAGACACAGAAACGGATTTTCTAACACAGTGTTTATCACTGATGTCGGTTCTTTTCCTCTTGATATGTACAAACTACAGTCTGTCAAGTAAGAACGTGACCGCACTTATTCTTGAGAAAATATGTTTCAAGAACATTCTATACTCTTATTGTATTCTCTGGTATGCTAACAACGGCGCAATTACCTTAGTAAGTTGTCCAATCGCCTTATGCATCAATAATCTTCATCAATCAAATATCTTGAAGGATTCAACATTATTAGCGATCACCAATATAGCTTTCGTAAACATAGATCAACAGGAGATCTTCTGACTTATGTAACACATGTTTGGAACAACGCAATTGAACACTTTTGAGAATCTCGAGCGGTTGCTCTTGACATATCCAAGGCAGTCGACCGTGTTTGGCACGATGGACTGTTGGCTAAGCTACGCTCTTATGGTATGTCTGAAAAGTTCTGTTTGTGGCTCTCATGTTTCCTCAGAGAGCGTTCTTTACGAGTGGCAGCGGACGGATTTCTTTCACTTTCCTTCACTATCAACGCCGGTGTGATCCAAGGCTCCATACTATCTCCTACTCTCTTTCTCATTTATATTACAATCTACTGGAAAAGACCGGAAACCCAATCTACAGCTTTCCGATGGCAGTACGCTTATCTCTTCATTCACTTTGAATGCTCGGACATCGGCTACTCAGACGAATATCCGCAGACAGCGGAAAGTCGTTCAACGTAACAAGGACCTGGAAGAAATTCTATCTCGGGGTGATAGTAACCAAGTGGAATTTAACGCTACAAAAAACCCAGGCGGCAGTTTTTTCTAAAAAAGTTAACGTTGCTGAACCCGACATAATTATGGCGGGGCACTCCGTTCCTCTAACATCGTCACTCAATTTGTTGGGCGTTAATTTGGGAGCACATATGTCCTGGCATGAACATATCGCAGGCAGAGCAAGGAGAGCTTCTCAAAAGTTGAGAATATTATTTCGAACCAGAAAGCTTTACACTCCACAACAACTGTTAATTCTTTACAAAGCTCAAATTTGACCAACTATGGAATACTGCTCCCATGTTTGGGGCTCCGCTCCCAAACATACATTGCTTTTGTTGGATCCTATTCAGAGAAGAGCTGTTCGTCTCATTGGAGACCCGGAACTGACGGCGGCCTTGATTCGCTGGAACATCGAAGAATGGTTGGCGACTTGAGCCTGTTTTACAATTATTTTCATGAAAAGTGTTCGAAGGATGCGGCCGCCTAATTCCTCCCGGTGCATGTTAGAAATACATGTCGCGCTGATACTTCACATCCTTATGAGGTTCAGCTTGTTACTCGTCGTATAATGCTTTTCAAGCAGTCTTTTATACGGAGAACATCATCCCTTTGGAATAATTTGCCCAGAACTGTGTTTCCCACAGAGTACAATTTAGAGCGATTCAAGAACAACGTGAATCGCTTTTTCCACACACGTTTCGCTCTTGTAGCGCTTTAGGGACTTCCCTGCAGCACGTGTGCTAGACCCATAAAAAAAATCGCCCGGCATCTTCGAGGCATGCTCTCGACGAGATTTTCTGCACACTCTGCAAATTTTTCGAATCTCGAGAGACAACTGAGTCAAACTTCTCAGAGTCTTTTCTCTGAGATTTCTCTGTTCAAGAGACCAAACATTTTTAATAGGGTTGGCGTTTGGAGATTGTGAGGATCACTCTAGTATCTTATCGTGGGCGTAAGCGAGACGGTTCGGGACGTGATTTTGGCCCGGCAAAGGTTTCTTTAAGGTGCTTCGGGATTTAATATCACGAGCATGAAGATGTTATCGAATGATCTCATGGGGCACATTCAAACTTCATTTCTTAATTTTGCCGCTCCTAGACGCAGCGTTAATTTCGGGTCCAGTGAAAACAAAGACACGATTCGTTTTTCGACTTTGCCTACCAAGCCACGTTTTGGCAAGTCGTCGATATTTTTCGTCTCGTTAAAATGATTTACTCACTTCTTTCAAAACGACACCGACTTTTTCATAATATATAGCGGCCGCAGAATGTGCCAGTTTAGGACCCTTTGGATGGGAACAAAGAAAGACTTTGAATTTTACGTGATTTCGACCAAAGTTAGGAATCAACTGATACTTTTACTAAAATGCGTCGTAGACAAAGGTTCCCCCTTTTGTTGAATCGCTAGAATCGCATCTACCCAAAATGAACTATTGCTGAACGTTCTTACCTGACAGAGTATAATTCTTGATACAGGTAAAGAAAGGAACCTTCTACCCTCAATGTATTAAGCATAACTTGTTATCAACACTCTTAGTATATGCTATTTATTTATAATTTATTTTTACACATTTTCAGCATTTTTTGTTTATAGCAGACATAAAATTTAAGTAATACAAGAACGTTTCTTCAAATAACATCCAACAAAAAGAACTCGTCACGTACACATACACTGAAAACATTTCGAATATTTAGTTGTAGTGGCATAAAGGATCACTTTAAAAAACGAGAAGGATAGGCATAAACGGTTTTCGTAATCTCATAAAACCAGGGCCAAAGTAGGTCGTGTTGCGGTCAAGTCAAAGAAATTTGTCTGCAACGACCCTTTAACCCCTAGGATCTCATTCATAATGTCCCAAAGTAGCAGTTTTAGTAAGGGTTAAAGGTAGATCTAAGTTTTGTGTTTAAGTTACGAGATGAACTTAGAAGTAGCAACTTTCTTTAACAGGTGTTTGAAGATTGATAAATATAGATTATAATGAATTTATTGGGTTGCTAAAAATTCTTAATTGGGAAAACGATTTAAACATACTATTGAAATTTTATATAGTTTATCAACTCGGTTAAATCAAAGAAATTTGTCTCTAATGGCCCTTTAACCCCTAGGATCTCATTAATAATGTCCCACAGCATCAGCTTTAGTAAGGGTTAAAGGTGGATCTAACCTTTGTGTTTAAGTTACAAGATAAACTTAGATGTAGCAATTTGATTTAACAGGCGCTTGCAGATTGATGAATATAGATTATAATGAGTTTAATGTGTTGCCCAACAATTCTTAATCGGAAAAACGATTTAAACAATACCAATAAAATTTTATAAAGTTCTCTCACCTATTTCACTGCTTCCGTTAGCGGATATCGCTCTCACAATAAACTTATTAAATAATTACCAAATTTGAAATCAATATCTTCTTTCATTCGAAAGTTGTCTTTATAAAATACAGATAGACGTACAAACCGATAGATAGATTGACGTCAACTGGAAACTATGTTTTTTGTAATCTAAGCGCAATGCTCAACAATGCGATATGTTCCTGGACGCAATACTTTTTTTAGTTCCAGAAGTAAAAAATAAATAACTTGGCAGCATAATGCTCATCATTTGTTACTTATGCTCTTTTGTGTCCAACATTCCTGCATAAACAGACGTTATACTTACATGGGGTGAAGAGTTACAAGATTTTCAGAGAAATGGCAGCACAAACAAAAAGAACCATATGATTTTTAGTTGCTGTCAACTCTTCGAAGATTCCGAATAAAAATAATTTCAGTTGTTGATTAAGCATTGCTTTTTGTTGGAAAAAATACAGCGAGAACCCAAGAATGGCTTGAAAAGTACTTTATAAAGCAACTATATGTCGATAGTTTAGTGAACGTAAATGCAGTCGTACAAGCTCCGATAATGTAGACATATTCAGGACGTCTAAAAGACACAAAACAATCCACCGTATTATTCTGAATGACCGCAATGTGACAGTGAGAGAGATAGCTGACATCGTGAAGATATCAGCAAAACTTATGAGGCATATTTTGCATGAATATTTGCATATGAAAAAGTTATGTGCCCAATGGGTGCCTCGTAATCTCATGATTAATCAAAAACAGCAACGTGTCGAAGATTCAAAACGCTGTTTGGCACTGTTTTAGCGTAATTCAAAGGAGTTTTTGCATCGATTCGTAACAATAACGAAACATGGATCCACGACTATATGCCTGAGTCCAACACGCAGTATACAGAGTGACTGGAACCGCATGAAAGCTGACCGAAGCGTCCAAAAATACAAAAATCAGGTGGAAAGTATTTTTTCGAATGCGCATGTAATAATTCTGATCGACCATCTTGAGAAGGGGCCATCAATCACCGAAGACTATTACATTAGTTTATTAGACCGTTTGAATGGTGAAATCAAGAATGAAGGATCACATTTAGTGAAGAAAAACGTATATAGAAACCATCAAAGAGATAGACTAGGAATTAAATTAATTATACCCTTATTTAAATAAATTCTTCGTCTTGCTACACGCTCATAAGAAATATTAGCCAAACAAAATAAACCAGATGAACACAACCCATGAGCCAATATTATTACTAAAGCCCCTCAAACTCCTCATAAATTTATCGTCAATAATCCTCTTAATGCTAGTCCTATATTATATATAGTTCACAATTCCATAAAATCGACGGTGAAATTGGATCAATTGGGCTATGAATTGCTTCCTCATCCGTCGAACTCATCAGATCTGGCCCCTGTAATTATTACCTCTTTCCAAATTTGAAAATATGGCTCTAGGAAAAGAGATTTGGCTGAAATGAAGAAGTCGAACTGAGGCTTATTTTAGAGATTTCGACAAACAGTACTATAAGAAAGGTATCTAAATGTTGAGAGATAGCTGAAATAAGTGTATCGCTCTGGCAGGAAACTACGCTGAAGAACAAAATTTTTGATTTTTGGCAAAAACATTGTTTTTTCTTAAAAAGACTCGGACCTTTTCACCCCATGTTTGACTGGATTTTTATTTGTATTATGTATTTGATCTAAACCACCTAATCTCTACTTATGCCACCGCCATGTACCTAAGTTTTTTCATCCACATGACAATTAAGGCACTGTGTCCATGAAGCATATTGCTGCGAAAAAAAAGAGATATATGTCTTTATATTTATTCTCAATAAAACACTATGAGTATATATAAAGTGGCCGTCTTGCGGAAGTGTTAAACATGCAAACTCCCTGTCGCCAGCGGTACACCAATATCAGTCATTAGATGTATGTCGCGAATACACTTTAGGAATGTTAATCTTTTTTTGGGAATAAAATATAGATATTTAAATTTTATGTTTTTGAACTGAATGTTTACCCTAGTTCTTTAATATACTGTAGGCTTAATACCAGATAATTGGAACACAGCTTCAACAATTTTACTTTTTAAAAAAGGTGATAAGACTAAACTAGACAATTACTGTCCAATATCATTACTTTCATAAATATACAAATTGTTTACGAAAATAACAATTAATAGATGGAAAAACAGGTGCTTGTGATTATCTCTTAACTATCAGAGCTTTAATAGAGAAACCTACAGAATATAATTTGAAGTTGTACCTGATATTTATAGATTATCAAACGGCTTTTGATAGTATCGAGAGCTGGGCCGTCGATAGAGTCTCGTATAAAAGCAGAATAGATTATAGGTAAACTCAGCTCATAAGAATAATTTACAACAAGGCCAAAATGATAGTGGAAACGGATAGTAAAACAAATCCTATACCTGTTAAACGCGGAGTAATACCGAGAGATTCCATGAGCTCAAAATTATTTATAGCAGCATTAGAAGAAGTTTTCAAGGAACTCGAATGGGAAAAAAGGGGATCAGTATAAATGGGTAAAAGTTAAATCATCTGCGTTATGCTGATGATATAGTGCTAATATCAGATAACTTTTCTGACATACAGAAAATGATTACTGAACTACAAAACAAATCAAAGAGGGTAAGACTACTGCTGAATAGAGATAAGACACAGGCTATGACAAACGAAGACGATCCACGAGGCTTGAGAACAGACGGCAGAACACTTGAATACCTAGAGGAATACATCTACCTGGGACAAATAATAAAGTGTGGAAAAATCAAACGGCAGAAGTAAAGAGAAGAATCAGACTGGCATGGGCAGCATTTGGCAAACAAAGGAAAATACTAACCAAAAAAATTCCTCTGAAACTAAAAAAGATGGATTTCGATCAATGCATTCTACCGGTTCTCACCTACGCGGCCCAGACATGGACATTGACTAAAAAGATGATGGACCAACTGAGTAAAATACAGAGAGCAATGGAACGCCAAATGCTGAATTTGGATTACAAGACAGAATCAGAAACGAAAGTATGAGACAAAAGACCAAAGTAATAGACGTAAGCGAACAGGTAGGAGGTTTGAAATGGAGATAGGCAGATCACACAATGAGACAACAAGATTAGGGCTAGGTGCTTTCATTAGGATTTACGAGTGGAATTTGCATAACGCCGAGAGAAGATGGAAAACTTAATCTATACAATTCTTACTAACTATGATAAGGTCACAAATTCCTATATTTACTACAAACAAGACCAATTATTTAAGATACACTCAATCTCAAGAGTTTGTACTACAAATAGCAGGTGATTATTTAGTTTTCTTTGCGGTATTCTATAGATGTGTAATAAAATAACTTTGTGCCGATCATCATAAGGATCTGAAGAAGAAGGACAGAATTATTAATTTACTCTGCTGTTTTCCACTTGTTCTTACCGTGCTACTGGAATTTTAAATGGATGATTTAACTGACGAGAAACCATTTTATGGATTTGATATGCTTGGGTACAAGACGTCTATTTATGATTTTGAATCGTAATAGGTATTATAAATTATCTAAAAAGATCTTAATTTAAGAGTTAAATTGGAGTTTCTAATACAAATTAGCATTATCGTTATTGTTTTAGTCAGACAATTGTTTCTTGTTTTTGTACATAGTTACTATTCAACCATCTAATATCTTTTTAATGCATAATTTACAGAATAATAGAATTTTCCTTTTCACCACCCCTGAAAAACCCCATTCTCCATAAGTAGGCTTTCAGAGACCCGCCACAGAGAAAACTTTTTGAAAGATTACGGAACTTTACTTAAAAGAGATGCACTTAGGTAGTTCAGGTGCAAATTAAAATTCAATAAAAGTTTTCTACAGCTTCGGAAGTTTTTAAACTTAGATGAGATTCGTTCTTTATATACTTTCCTTAAGAAAGCCCATTTAAATTCATAAGTGGTTCTTAAAGTATTTTTAAAGTATGATATGGAGTCTCTGTTTAGAGTAGGCAGTTTTAAATTTATTGTCAAACGTTTCTGCAGTTTGGATCTATTTAATCTTACAAAGTTGAATTTTTAAATGCAATAATTGAAAAACGTACATTTATTATTTGTGTTCACATATTTTACATATGTACTAAAGTACTCCTACTGTAATATAGCAGTAACGTTATCTAACCCGGAACAGTACATGGTAAAATAAACAAATTCGATACATTCACTCATGTTAGTATTAAAACTCTTTACAATCGACATATACAAGATATATATAATGGAGACAATATATTACAAAGAAATACTGTAAAAAACACATACAAATCTGAAACAATAATTCAACGTATAAAAATAAGTGTGACAGACTTTATATATATATATATATATATATATATATATATATATATATATATATATATATATATATATATATATATATACATATATATTTATATACATATATATATATATATATATATATATATATATATATATATATATATATATATATATATATATATATATATATATATATATATATATATATATATATATATATATATATATATATATATATATATATATATATATATATATATAATATATATGTATATATATTCATGTATATAAATATATAAAGGGTGGGCCATTTAAAAGTTTAAATTTAAAAATGCAATAAAACAAAAACGGTTTGAAATTTTGCCAAATTTATTTTTTTGTTGTGAAGTACAATTGTTCCGGTTAGAGATGGAATATTATTTCATTCATATGGCGGCCGCGGCTGGCCTCACAGTACCCCATTCGATCGGACCAATTTTCGAGCACTTTTTCGAGTGTATGGGGTCGTATCTCGGCAATAGCATCACGAATGTTGGCCTTCAAATGCTCAATTGTCTCTGGTTTGTCGGCATAACACTTGTCTTTAACGGCGCCCCACAGAAAATAGTCCAACAGTGTCAAATCGCAGCTTCTTGGCGGCCAATTGACATCACCATTCCGGCTAATGAAACGGCCATCAAACGTTTGACGCAATAAATCGATTGTGGCATGAGATGTGTGGCAATTTGCACCATCCTGTTGAAACCAAACATCGTTCACATCAATACCATGTTCAATTCTTGAGAACGATGACGAGTTGATGTTGATGGATTCTCACGCACACTCTCAGCCACAGCTTCGATATTTTCGGGTGTACGCACTGTATGAGCACGCTCACGTCTTGGCGCATCAACAATGAAACCAGTTTCACGAACTTTAGCAATAAACTTGCGTATACCGGGCACTGTTGGTCCTTTGTACGACATTTTCGTGCAATTTCCGACCAATTGTCTTTGTTTTGGAAATAAATTTCCAATAAATCCCAACGTTGCTCAAGCGTAAATCGATTCATTTCGTTCAGTGGAGATAATATACTGAATTTTGTGACAGAATAGAATGACATAAGTATTGCCAGATTCGAAATAACCGGTGGTTCAAATTTAAACCGATAGATGGCCCACCCCTATATATATATATATATATATATATATATATATATATATATATAAGGTATAAATAGTTATTTATTGACAGCTAGGCCCAACACGAAGTAATTAATGGGGCTGTATAAAGCAATAAGTCTATACTTAACAATGTAAACAAAAAACTTCAAAACAAACATACGAGCATATGGTACTGTGGCTCGAAACCACACGGTATAAGTTCATAAAACTGTAATGAATCCATGAGGTCATGAACGAATTGTTTAAAGGGAATGCCAAGATCACATTAACGTGCTATTCGGTTATAAATTGAATATATTTTGTACATCGGTGATTCTAATTTAACATTCGCTGTAGCTCTTGACAGAAAGAAACAGTTTATTGCTCTACCAGGATATCTGGCAATAACTAACCTTAGACATTTTAACAAAGAAGAACAAACAACAGTACAGTTCAGCCGATACCTAAAAAAGGCAAGAAGACCTTGCCAAATAACTACCGACCAATCGCACTGCTTTCAATAAAATCAATCAGCATCTTCTAAAATATCTTGAAGGATTCAACATTATTAGCGATCACCAATATGGCTTTCGTAAAAATAGATCAACAGGAGATCTTCTGACTTATGTAATACACGTTTGAAACAACGCAATTGAACACTTTGGAGAATCTCGAGCGGTTGCTCTTGACATATCCAAGGCAGTCGACCGTGTTTGGCACGATGGACTGTTGGCTATGCTACGGTCTTATGTCTGAAAAGTTCTGTTTGTGGCTCTCATGTTTCCTCAGAGAGCGTTCTTTACGAGTGGCAGACGACGGATTTCTTTCTAACATCTTCACTACCAACGCCGGTGTGCCACAGGGCTCCATACTATCTCCTACTCTCTTTCTCATTTACATTAACGACCTGCTGGAAAAGATCGGAAACCCAATCTACAGCTTTGCAGATGACAGTACGCTTATCTCTTCATTCACTTTGAACGCTCGGACATCGGCTACTTAGACGAATATCCGCAGACAGCGGAAAGTCGTTCAACTTGACAAAGACCTGGAAGAAATTCTATCTCGGGGTGATAGTAACCAAGTGGAATTTAACGCTACAAAAACCCAGGCGGCAGTTTTTTTCTAAAAAAGTTAACGTTGCTGAACCCGACATAGTTATGTCCGGGCACTCCATTCCTCTTACACCGTCACTCAATTCGTTGGGCGTTAATGTGTCCTGGTATGAGCATGTTGCAGGCATGGCAAGGAGAGCTTCTCAAAAGTTGGGAATATTATTTCGAACCAGAAAACTTTACACTTCACAACAACTGTTAATTCTTTACAAAGCTCAAATTCGACCAACTATGAAATACTGCTCCCATGTTTGGGGCTCCGCTCCCAAACATACACTGCATTTGTTGGATTCTATTCAGAGAAGAGCTGTTCGTATGATTGGAGACCCGGAACTGACCGGAGGCCTTGATTCGCTAGAACATCGAAGAACGGTTGGCGACTTGAGCCTATTCTACAATGTGGCCCGCTTAATTCCTCCCAGAGCGGTGCATGTTAGAAGTACACGTCGCGATAATACTTTACATCCGTATGAGGTTCAGCTTGTTACTCCTCGTACAACGCTTTTCAAACAGTCTGTTATATGGAGAACATCATCCCTTTGGAATAATTTGCCCAGGACCGTGTTTCCCACAGAGTACAATTTACAGCGATTCAAGAACAACGTGAATCGGTTTCTCCGCACACGTGTCGCTCCTGTAGCGCTTTAGGGACTTCCCTGTAGCACGTGTGCTAGACCCAAAAAAAAAAACTATTAAGGATTTAAAAAAAAAATGTTATTGAGTGAAATTCTCTGCATTAATGAAGGCTATCAAAACTAAACGGCTGCAATAATATTGAGTTATATATCCTTTCTGTGCACACACTCCATAAGAAAAATATTTTAAAAATTGGTGACCACAACATATTTCAATTCGCATCGTACTAAGGATGTAAACATGGTTTAAAGTACAGCTGTATCCTTAAAAATTTCTCAAGATACATCCAGATATTTGTGTTGCTTCCGCCGTTATTTTGTCTATGTGAGCAATAAAACGTAGCTTCGAGTCAAATTTCCAAATGACGGGTATTTTCTACTTTAATTCGATCCATCAACATAATAATCATACACCAAAAAACACAATTTTTTAGTAAACATCACTGAGCACTTACTAGCGTTGAGCATCAGTTTATTAACCATACACCAATTATAAACTCCGCTAAGAGCGTCTTGTAATTTTTTGCAATTTTAAAGTCTCTCCAGGAGTAGATACATAGCATTAAGTCATCGGCAAATATTTGATAATTAACATCTATAAATATTATAAAAACTAAGGATTAGAACCGTGGGGCACTCCAGATGAGGCTCTAAAAGAAGAAGATTTAAACTAATTTTATTAAACATATTGAGATCGCTGTATGAAACATGACGGGAAAAAATGCACAAATCTGTCAGATAAACTGAAGGTTCTAAGCTTGGCCAGAATGATTCTGTGATATATTTTGTCAAATGCTTTAGAGAAATTGGTGAAAGCCATATCAACCCGGCCCTCATTCTCAATAACACTTGACAAAAATTGCGCAAATTTTGGCAAATTGATGATAGTTGACTGTCCCCTCAAAAAATCGTGTTGTTTTGGAGTGAGAAGTGGTTCAAATTTACTTATGAAGTAGTCATATAGTAATATACCAAAAACTTTGAAAAAAATCACAAATTAATGAAACCGGCCTGTAATTACATACGTCAGACTTTTTATTTATGGAAAATATTTTACTGTTGTTCGAAGACAAAACATAAGTTCCCTCACTTAATGATAAGTTCAAAATTTTTCACAAAAAATTAATAATCCCAGCCCATTGGTTTCAACTTTTTTGCTACATTTATTAAATCCGCCTCTGTAAATCACGATAAGATGAATAGATTATTATTAACATTTTTATACACAACACTTTAAGCGCTGATTCGTAGGTAATTATATATACATATATATATATATATATATATATATATATATATATATATATATATATATTTATATATATATATATATATATATATATATATATATATATATATATACATATATATATATATATATATATATATATATATATATATATATATACATACATATATACATATATGCATATACATATACATATATATATATATATATATATATATATATATATATATATATATATATATATATATATATATATATACATACATATATACATATATGCATATACATATACATATATATATATATATATATATATATATATATATATATATATATATATATATATATACATACATACATACATATATACATATATGCATATACATATACATATACATACATATATATATATATATATATATATATATATATATATATATATATATATATATATATATACATAAAATTCACAATATATATTGAAACGAGTGACCCATAGGGTCATGTAGAAGCACATTCAATATATTTTTTTTCAAATTCAAAAATTTTTGAAAAAATAAAAAAAAAGGGGCAAGACTGCTTTTACTAAATCATCTACATCAACCCGCCCATAAAAGGCCACAACGAACTAGCTCAAGCACAGGCAGTTACGATTTTTGCAAATGAAATAATGATAATAGAAAACACCTACTAAAAATAACATTTAAACATAATTTTAAATTTTTTTTATCCATTATTTAAAAAGAAATAATTCCTTGGTAATGCGTGAAAATAACTGGATTATTGCCCCTTAATAGATCTGGGCAATATAAAAACAGAATTTTAAATAGGTTTTTCTCTTAACTTTTCCAAGATTAATACCGAAATGGTAAACGAGTTTCTTGTAAGAAATGTAAGATTTTTAGGGTTGATTCAAGTGGATAAATGACAGTCCATTTTTGAACATAGCATTTTGGGCTTTCCAGGGCACGGGGACCGCAAAATCACATTAAAGGCTTTCGCGACTCGTCCGATAGAATGCACAACTATGCAGACGATTAGAGACTAAATCAGATAACATTAGAAGTCGATGAAGGTATTCATCAACACCTTAAATGGTTGCTATACGTACTTCCTAACATTAGAAAGAATCTGCCTCGTTTTCTGTCCATCTGAAAGCATAGAATTTTTTAAGAAATGATGATAGCTTGAATGTTAGTAAAATTAGCACTTTCGAAGGATATATACTTAAAAAGATTATACCTGGTCTGAAAAAAATCTACTATATTACACCTGAAATTTTTGCAGTTAGTTTTTAAAGTTGCATGAACAGCGTGGAGGTTCCATATAGTAAACTTTAGAAGAATCAAGCCATCTGGGTTTGTCTCCTGAAGCAATTTGGTAATCAGGTGAACAAAAAATTTATTATTCACATTTAGGTAATACACTGACACTTAAATTACCCTTTCTTATAGATTGAAACCACCTAAGCTTTTTTCATAACCATAAAATGAAGATCAGCTATCTTGAGGTACCATCATCGTTTATGGACTCACATCGAGGCTCTTATGCTGATTTTGGCTAACTTTATTAAAGCTTTCGAACATCACAGCAAACATATCACATTGTAAGACATTATACTGGAATTCCCAGCTGGAAAATCCCGTTCATTTAGAAGACAGCTCTTCTCAAACAAAACTGTCACGATCAGTTGCACGATCATACAGCTTCAAATACTCAACTGTTCATTTTCCCTAATATGTCTCTGATTTTTTAAGTAAAAGATAAATCCTTTATATCTCCAAGTTTTCCAGGTCACTCGACACCCCGTTATATTACACAATAATTTTGAATGCTAATGTACTCTTTACATTTCTTTAGAAAATGAATCTTCTTTAGTTCAAACGCGTCGAATTTGTTTTCTCAAAATAAATTTTTAAGTAAAAGTGGATGCCTTTCTTTTCACTCATAAATTATTACGCACTCCATCCTGGTAAATTTCTTCAAATTCTCCTATCGAGTACGTGTATAACTCTAAGGTAAAGTGCCTCGAATTTTCTAATTTTTATTTTATACGGAAATGATAAATTTTTAATACAAATACGTTGTCAGTTTTTATACCACTTCATACATTCATGACTCGAACAATATAGTGACTGTAAAATTGCAGGTTTTAATACATAATAACCGGTCAAGTGCAAGTTGAACTTGCGCAATTAGTGTTCCGTACGTTGATTGCTTTTAAAATAAAAAAAGTTTGCTACAGAGGTATAAAATGATCAGTGACTTCACAAAACACACCCCTAACTCGTTTTCAACAAAGTTTGTTTCCAATCTTTACTGAAAACTGATGATCTTGGAATTTTTTTTTATATACCAGATAAATTATTAAAGGTAATGCAATCGTGATAATTTTTGGTCAATCTACACCTCGTGGACAATACTCCAGAATTTTTTCAAAATTTTCTTTTCGAGATAATGGGGGGACAGCGATTTTTCGAGATTTTTAAAAAATAATACTAAGAAAAGTATGCGCAAGTATTACATTATATATATATATATATATATATATATATATATATATATATATATATATATATATATATATATATATATATATATATATATATATATATATATATATATATATATATATATATATATATATATATATATATATATATATATATATATATATATATATATATATATGTATAATATATATGTATAATAAATATATATATATATATATGTATAATATATATGTATAAATAATATATATATATATATATATATATATATATATATATATATGTATAATATATATATATATATATATATATATATATATATATATATATATATATATATATATATATATATATATATATATATATATATATATATATATATATATATATATATATATATATACATACATACATACATACATATATATATATATATATATATATATATATATATATATATATATATATATATATATATACATACATACATACATATATATATATATATATATATATATATATATATATATATATATATATATATATATATATATATATATATATATATATATACATACATACATATATATTACTCGTGTTTTCACAAGCTTTCATTTATATATATATATATATATATATATATATATATATATATATATATATATATATATATATATATATATATATATATATATATATATATATATATACATACATACATATATATTACTCGTGTTTTCACAAGCTTTCATTTGAAAACTAACTCGATGAGCTAGTAAAATTTTTTTTTTTCACTTCCGATTTGACCTCCTGAAACTAACCCCTTAAGTCAAAATTTTACTTTCAAAACTGTACGGCTCTGATGAGTCGATCAGTTCCTATATTCTTGCCAAATTTCAACTTTCTATGACAAATAGTTTCGGAGAAAATCGGGTGTGACAGATAGGCAGACGGATAGACAGACACCGAAGTCATCTTATAAGTGTTCCGTACGGAACACTAAAAATAAATTAAGAACGATGTAAAAAAAGCAATTATAATCTTTTAAAAGCAACACAAAATAAAATGCAGTCACCACAATGTGACTTTACTCACTCTACTTGGCAACATTCTTACAACTTTGCAATATGTAACTCATGAAAACTAAAAATATTAATAAATGGGAAAACGCCCTTGTGACATTGCGCGACTGGACTTGATGAATAATTTTAAATTACCAAACGAAAATAATCATAACCAAGGAAATTTCTTAACGTTGTTTAGCGACACACTCGTATGTTACTAGTAATAAAACAAGGTAAATTCAGCTTCTAACCTTATTTTTTAAGTCACCAAATTATGAATAAGTAGCGCCATAAACTTTTTTATGCGCATAGCACACATCCTGCAAGCAAATCTCTAAACTGCTACTGAAGCACCGCTGGTACGGAAAAAGCTATTCCCGTTGGTATTGAATCGCTGGAAATTTTACTCGGTGGGAAACACAGTCCTAGCTAAATAATTCAGAAGACAAGAGACTGCTTGAAAATTGATATATGAAGAGCGACGAGCTGAACCTCATATGGATGTGTAGTATTAACGCTACGTGTATTTCTAGCACGCACGACTCTAAGAGGAATTAAGCGGGCTACATCCACCGAATACTTTTTACGAAACTACTTATAGAATAGACTCAAGTCACCAACCATTCTTCTGTGTTCCTAGGAGCTAACAGCTCTCTTCTGAATAGAATCTAACAAATGCAGTGTATGTTTGGGAGCAAAGTCACAAACATGGGAGAAGTATTCTACCATTGGTCGAATTTGAGCTTCGTACAGGATTGTGACATTTTATTTCAGAATATCAAGTTTTAGGGGATACACTAAAGATATAGAACAACGTTGTCAAGGAGGGTGACGTAGTCACGTTGTTGTTACTAAATAGTTATTTTTTTTAGTGACTAATTATAAATAAATAAAAAATATGTGGTTTAAACTAAGCGTTTTTTTGTCCGTAGTTTATTAATTTAAATATGATATCGTTTATTTACAGTATAATTGGACTATAGAGAATTTCAATATGCAATTTTACATGAAACAGTAAATGTTTTTAAAAATGTGACAACATTTAATTTATTTTGCTCCGATTAACAAAATATTTGAGTTGACAGTAACAATATTACATTTAATTGGTGTGTGTTTTGTTGTTGACAAAGCTTAATTGAACTTTATTAATTCATTGTAAGATAAATTTAGTTACAATAGTAGCAATTCAATTGTTATGGTTGAAAAAATAACTTTTTGTTTAAACTAATATACGCATTTTCAATTCAAACATAATATTGTCAATAAAGTAACATTATTATTATTGGTACAAGTTAATAATTTTATTGTGGGTATTATGTATCAAACGTACACAATAATAAGTTCTCAACTGATATTAAATTTGTTTGCACTGCTCCTGATAGAAAAGAAACAAATTTTTGTTTAGCTTTCCACTTTATAATGATTACTCACATACGATGACGATTAAGACAACATATTTTTTTCTTCAGAAAACTTATAATTAATAATAGTATTTATGTGTATGGCGGCCCGTGACTCCGTGGTGAAGTACCTTGCTTAGGGTGCAGAAGGTCGAGGGTCAATCCAGTAGGTCGGTATACTTATTTATTAAATTATTTAAGTATATTTGGCCTAGCCACGTACATGGGTAGTAGTTGTTCACAGAAATGCAGCACTACCGCTTTGTCTAAAGGATGCTGTGAAATACAGAAATGTATGTTTCGGCACTTGGATAACGTTGACGGGTATTATGACATCCTCGTCGATATCCTTACGATATGAAAAATGGTAAAATCCCTACTTAGGCGGAGAGGTAAACGATAAAAAAAAGTCATCTGAAAAAATCATCGTGATAGTATACGTATAGTATAAACAAAATTTTTTTCTTCTCTATCAATTTAGAACACGTTTCCCACATACATCTGCTAACTCCATAGTGTATTATTCTCTTAACTTTTACAAATGGTGCTAAACTCAATGGCGAAGACTGGACTAACAAAACCGTCTTCCCAAAGAGGGTATTCATTTGATACCTAGATAGATCTAAAGCTAAAATTTGTGTGGCTGGAAAATAGTGAAAAGGTACATAACGCAGGGGAACATATATTTTTGTTCGAACCGCAGAACCGCCCTAATGGCCTTGATACCGGGCAAGGTAAACTTGCAACTGATGAGTTAGTGCAGCAACTTACTCGCCACTAGGGCGAACAGACACAAACTATTTCAATTTGTAAGGCTGATGTCCTTAAAGTCTATTACCCTTCTGCAACCCTAAAATAAAGCAGGCGCTTGAAAATTAAGTGCTATGGGCATTCAAGCCATCTAATAGCCGTTTATCTGTGTTTCTATGCACTGCCTTATGTTTAGGAAAACGACTCTTAGGCCCAGTTTGCCAATGTGGAGTTAACATGAACTTGGAGTTAGGTCTTAACTGAACGGACGAATCCATTTTTGCAAATATTTTTATTATTATTGTTCCACAAAATAATACTCGTACTTTGCTCAAGTTGCAAGATTTTGGGACAATTGAGCTTTTATAGAGAGTTTTATCATCATTAGCTTATTTTATCCATAGTCGGATGTAAGTCCGCCCAAGCTGTCTCCAATGAGCTCTGTTGTTTGCTTCTTGCATCCAGTCGTGTCCAGCTAATCTTTTTATGTCGCCCGTCCATCTTGTCTGTGGTCTATCCCTGCATCTTTCATGTTCTCTAGGCCTCCATTCATTCATTCTTGTGATATGCCTCGCCCAATTCCACCTTAATATTCATATTCTTTCTATTACATCTGTCACTTTTGATCTTCTTCGTATCTCGATGTTAGAAATACGATCTTGGAGTCTAATATTTAGCATTCTCCTCTCCATTACTCTTTGGGTTACCTAGAGTTTATTTATTATACTTTTATTTAAAGCCCAGTGTCATATGTTTATACCGGAAGTACATATTGATCGAACACTCTGCAAAGAGTTTGCTAGTCTGTAAATATATTTAAATTAAATTGACTTCTAGAGTTTTATTACCTGTAATGTATCTTTTTGTTCTTGGCCTTCAATTTGGTCCGCGTTATCGCTCGTAGATATATCGCTTGCTAAATCGCAGGTAACGACTGGAATAGGGATTGGTGCTGTTGGTGGTGGCGCTTCTATGGTTGCAATCTGTCGTTCGCCGTCCCGCGGCGAAGTATTGCTGTTGCGATCCACAGAGGCGCTGGCTTCTACTGTACTGTGCCCTGTAAACGAATAAAATGAAAGAGAAGAAAAATATTTGTTTTTTTTTTATTTTTATTTATGACGATACTAATTTTATTTTTCATGAATATTGTATATTATAGAGGGCTTTTCATTATAAATGGATTACCTTCTAACTAGCTTATTTGAAAAGTTACGGAAAAATGCCCAATGCAGAAAATTTAAATTTTTTTTACAGAATTAAATAATCGCGTATCGTGTTTGTCCCATAAGACTCAAATTTTAGATATACTTCTGTATATCTAACGACCTCTGATTTAGATTGGCTCTTCCTTTACGCCTTTCGTTTATAATATTAATTAGTTAGAGACAAATATCAAGTTTTTTTTTGTAACTAATACAGATAAAAAGGTAGGAATCTGCTAGATGAGCCTAGTACGATGGTATATCGTCTGCTTTAAAACAGCTCATGTACACTCCTTTCAACTAATCTTCACCTTCACTTCTATTTATTTCTGCTTTTTTTTTTAACCAACCAATTAATAAAAATTAATAACCGGTCAAGTGCAAGTTGAACTTGCACAATTAGTGTTCCGTACGTTGATTGCTTTTAAATTTTGTTACGGAGGTATAAAATGATCAGTGACTTCACAAAACACACCCCAAATGAGTTTTCAACAAAGTTTGTTTCCAATCTTTACTGAAAACTGAGGACCTTGAAATTTTTGTTTTTTTTTATATACCAGATAAAATATTAAAGGTAATGCACTCGTGATAATTTTCATTCAATCTACACCCTGTGGAGATTATTCCAGAATTTTTTCAAAATTTTTTGATCAGTACTTTTCGAGATAAGGTGGGGGGACAGCGATTTACCGCGATTTTTTAAAAATAATGCAAATAAAAGGGTTCGCAAGCTTTGATTTGACACCACACTCGATGACCTAATAAAAAATTTTTTTTTTCACTTCCGATTTCATCGCCCTAAACTAACCCCTTAAGTCAAAATTTAATTGTCAAAACTACACGGCTCTAATGAGGCCATCAATTCCTATATTATTACCAAATTTCAACTTTCTATGACAAATAGTTTCGGAGAAAATCGGATGTGACAGTCAGACAGACGGACAGATGGACAGACAGACAGACAGACACCAAAGTGTTCTTATAAGTGTTCCGTACTGAACACTAAAAAGAAAATTCTTTGAAGTGATTTACTTAGTACTTCTCTGACAAACACAGGTCTAAAATAAGTATTAAATTGAGATAAGTTAGTAAAAGTTGAAAACGGAAATAGTGAAAAAATTAACATAACTTTCAGGTATTTTGATTCTGAGAACCCTGACAATGGGACATATGACATGATCAATACGATGCAACTACCCTAATATACATCTTTGACCCCTTACATGTGTGACTGTCAATAATTATGCTTAAAATTTGGCCATCATCTCTACCAAATATCAGTAAAAATTCTGATAATACTATTGATAATATATCTAATTTATCAACCCCCGCACTTGTCAATTTTTTCCCTAAAGCGATATAGCTCAAAACTTGTACGTCTCTTTTTCATATCAAGTACTGTATAAATATATGCAAAATTTGAAATCGACGTCTCGTTTACTTTGAAAGTTATTGTGTGTGAAAAACATTTTTTCGTGATTTTAGGATTATAAAACTTAAACAATTGTAGAAATTCTAGAGGATGAACTTTTCGACAATACAGTACATACCTTTAGTAAGGGAAGTAAAAGATAATTTCCTTAAATTTCAATAGCAATCAAACACATTATTGTGGACCGTAGACGCTACATGGTCGACATCGTTATCTTTGCATATGACTAATAACTAAAAAACTTATTATTTTTGATTTCCGAAATAAATAAACATATAAAACTTAAAATTTTGCTCTTATAAAAATTTAAGTTAAAAATCACTGCTTTTTAGCAGAACAAATTTATAAATCACTTGCAACAATTCTCGATAATCCTCAAATTTGCAGGCTGTTTGCAGCTGCTACTCCGAGTAAATAATGTTTGTAGTACGGGTTATAGAATTTACTGCTGCAACTTGCGATTTGAACTTGCAAGTCAAACTTCTGACATTGAATAATTCCACTATAAATAGCTACAATCATTTATAAACAAAAATCAGTAAAACCCTACAAGTATTCAAATTATTGTGTACATCTTCATTAATTACAGATTTCTTCTTTGCTAATTCTAATCTATTCTTTGATAGATTTATTCCCCATATACCTTGTATTGATTTTATGCAAATAAAACATTCTTCCAAAAAGGTTCTCGTTATTTTCCTTGAAAGGGATTTATTTGGATGTGTCGTTTTTTGCATGAACCCTTCTCAATTATTGTCCTAAAACTCAATTTATTTTTATTTATGAAGAAGGTAGCAATTTTATTTGGTAATTTCATTATTTCGGTTTCTTTAAATTTTTGATTTACAGATTGCAGATTAATTATTAAAGATAATTTTCTTGTTTTTATTAATATAAATAAATAGAACACAAAACAATAAGATGAAATGTTAAAGTTGCGAAATCTTCTTCAATAGACGATTAATTCATTGTGACTATTAACCAATTAATAAAAGTATTATTAAATAAATAACCGGCCAAGTGCAAGTTGAAATTGCGTAATTAGTGTTCCATACGTTGACTGCTTTTAAAATAAAAAAAAATTGTTACGGAGGTATAAGATGATCAGGGACTTCACAAAACACACCCCAAATGAGTTTTCAACAAAGTTTATTTTCAGTCTTTATTGAAAACTAATGATCTTGAAATTTTGTTTTTTTTAATATATCAGAAAAATTATTAAAGGTAATGCACTCGCGATAATTTTCGTTCAATCTACACCCCGTGGAGAATATTCCAGAATTTTTTCAAAATTTTTTGATCAGTACTTTTCGAGATAAGGGGGGACAGCGATTTTTCGCGATTTTTAAAAATAACACAAGGACAAGTGTGCACAAGTATTACATTTTTCAATGAGGCAATAAACGACCCTATTAAGGTTTTGTGCATAGTTGCCAAATATTACGACAAACGTATTTTTATTTTACCTGCTTTGTATACCGCCCTCACTTGCCCCCGCAATCATACTGAATCTATTTATACCTATATATTTACTACTTGGCAACCCTGTTTGGAGCCCTTTAAGTATTTGATAATATAGGCCTAATGACCGCAGGTCCCCATTAAGATTCGAAAGATACTTTTTATTAGTTTTATTTTAGTTTTACCTACAACTAACAAGGTAACGGTTCTATTTTAATTATGTGGCCTCCGACGGAAAATTGCAATAGTGGCTATCGCAAGAGAAAACATTTATCACTTGACACTAAACAACTAATAAAAATGTTTACAACAGTTGGGTAATAAGAAATTTCAATAAACAACGTACTTTGCAAGAAACCAGTGAACTAACAAAAACCCCAATTTTTACGATTAAGGGTATTGTAGGAAAACTATCACTCAGGAACAGGAAAAAACGGAAAGATTGTGAAAAAGACGTCATCAGGAGAAAAATATATTCTATGTATGAAGAGCTGTTGGTGCTGACACTAGACAAAATAAAATTAAGACTGGTGCGAGACGGGACCAAAATATATTGTGGCCGATCAACCCTTCACAGAATTCTCTTAAGAATGGGATTCACGGTCCCAAAAATCAACAAAAGGCAAGTAGTGATGGAGTCACAAAGATTACGAATCTTGCGACATACTTATTTACAAGAAATTAAAAAGTATCGATTAGAGAATTTGCCAATGATTTACCTTGACGAAATATGGTTCGATACCCATGACACTGTGCAAAAAGGGTGGGTTGATAGCAGTACAAAATGTCAGACTAACGCACCTTCAAATAAAGGTAAACGAATAACCATTTTGCATGCTGGATCTGAAAAGAGCTGGGTTTCAAATTGTCTACTATTATCTGCAAAAAGCATAAAAGATTATAGTTTGGACTATCACGAAGACATGACTGCAGAACTTTTTGAAAATTGGTTTCAAAATTCCTTTTTGCCAAATGTTCCCGAACAGAGTGTTATAATTATGGACAATGCAAGTTACCATAGTGGCCTACTAAATAAGGTTTCTAATGCTGCCAACCCCAAATCAAAAATACAGGAAAATATGTTAGAAAATGACATTTATTTAGACTTTAGTTACAAAAAAGTGATCTTTTAAAAGTGTTGAAAGACTATAAATTGAAGACGAAATATGTTTGTGATAGTATGGCTGAGAAAATGGGACACACTGTTCTGCGGCTTCCTCCGTATTATTGTGTGTTTAATCCAATTGAACATATTTGGCATTAAATCAAAAATAAGGGCACAAAATGTTTCTCCTACTTTAAGCGTGTTGGTGGTTGAATTAGTAAAAAAGTTATAAATGATATACCTTGTGAAAGCTGGAAGAATTCCATTCAGCACGCTGTTAAAGTTGAAGATTCACATATTCATGTAAATAATGTAAAACCACTGATAATTACCTCAGGTGATGACAGTGATAGTGAAACCGAATTAGGCTTAAGTTAAAATATTTTTTTATTTATACAATATATCCCCTCTTGTAAACCCCATTCATTCAAATTCTATATTTGTATTTCTTATCTATTTGTTTTTACATGCATCTATAAATAAACATCTCCAAAAACACTTATAATTTTATTTATTTGCATTAATGAATAAAATTCTTAAGTCCATCTCTGCAATCTATCATAAACAAAAGGTCAGAATTTTTATATTGCCCACTTAAAACGGCAAAAGTCTTATATTTTGGGACAGGCTATACCAAATTTCAACTTTCTATGTCAAATAGTTTCGGAGAAAATCGGGTCTGACAGTCGGACGGACACCGAAGTGATTTTATAAGTGTTCCATACGGAACACTAAAAAACGAAAAAGCCCTGGAACACCAGATTGGCGTGCTTGCGTAATGAGGCTCTCATAAAAATTTCAAGTTTGTTGTCTTCATATAGAGGCAACATTTAATAATGAAGGTAAAAGTAATTACCAAAAAATATCATTCTATATGGAAGTTTCATTTTTTTGGTACTTCAATAGGATCTTCAATTTTTTTAGAATATTTAACTATTGTTAACAAATTGTAAATTTATTATAAGTAGGAATGATCTAAGCTTCGACTTTCTTACACTAAAAAATGATTTAATCCAAGCATAACGACTTAGTATTTTAAATGATCGAATATTTTACGACAAGATATTAATCGCAGAAGAGACTTCTATTAAACTGGAAATCCAAAAAAAATATATAATATATACTTCCTCCACTACAGAATCATCGAAAACGATCTATAATATGATATTTTTGAACGAGCTCCCCACTTGCACCCCATTTACCACTTTAATCCCTCATATGGTTGACTATACTGATAATTATCGGGTTCCACCTCAGTATAAAAATCAGTATCAACTACTAAAAATTAACAAAGTCTATATTTCAGCAGTGACCCACTGTTTTCTTATTTGTCAATGTCAGGACGCGTTTTGCCGTTTCATGTCTTATTAGTTAAGATAAAAAACACGAGAACTAAACTTGAGGCATTACTAGCGTAACATCGTGGTAAGTGGCTAGTGAAAGCTTAAAGTTGAATAATGAGCTCTGATACGGGGAAATGCATCCTGAGATATAATGACAAATCAGAGAACAGTGGGTCAGTGCTGCGATATGAACTTTGTTCATGTTCAGTAGATGATACTAATTTTTATAATTATGTTTAAAAAGTGTTTATTACCCAAAACTGAACTAAAAATAAGGAAAAGATATTATGATACTATCGACATTTTTGAGGCGACATGGCTCGAAAATTGTAGGTGCCTTATATTACTTTAGTATTATACAAATATCGAAATCATGCTGACACACAAATTGACACATGAACAGAAATTGGACATCGCGTTTTTGTGATCGCTAAATCCAGAGACGTAAAGTAACTCATAATTTACGAAGCGTGAATTTCTTCTAATATAATAAAGATAAGACTTTCCTTAACAAGGAAAGTAACTCAGTGGACTTAGCACTAAAAAATAGTTATGACTACTACATCAAACACGCGTTTCGCTAACTATGTTAGCACCATCAGGACCGATGATTTACGGCCAGTCATGTTTGGTGTAGTGGTAATAACGGCTCCATAGTGTCAGTGTACAAAGGATTCCAAAGTCCTAATGTAACAGGGGATATAGTATAAAATTACCTACTTGAAGAATTTATTGTCGAAAAAATATTTAAAAAAAGAATTTTAGAAATAAATGATTGATTTTTGCAAGGTTCTTATATATAATAATTTGCCTCCATTAGGTCTTTGGTTTTATATGCCTTTAGGATATAACCAACATTCTTTTAGGACAGGCAAATATTATGAGGGTTTTTTATAGGCCTAGCACACGTGCTGCAGGGAAATTTCTTAAGCGCTATAGGTGCTACGTGTCAGGAAGAAGTGATTCAGGTTGGTCTTGAATCACTGTACATTGTACTCGATCGGAAACACAGTCCTGGGCAAATTATTCCAAAGAGGTGCGGTTCTCTACATAAAAGACTGCTTGAAAAGGGTTGTACGAGGAGTAACAAGCTCAACTTTATACAGATGTGAGGTATTGCCGCGACGTATATTTCTAGCATGCACCGCTTTGGGAGGAATTAAGCGGGCTACAGCCATCGAACACTTTCCATATATGATATTATGGCTGATATTAAAATACATATTTGGTAACATTTATGAACACAGTAAATTCTAAAATAATTCAGGTGAATTATGAAATGGAAAATACGACATTTAATTGATTAAAATATACAGCAGTGACTCAGCTGTTACTTGATAGAGATCCATAACAACTAGGAACGAAAATTTAAACAACTATTTAAACAATGGATACAAAAGTGACTCATAAACAATTAAAGAAAAATAAGTTTCATATACTCAATTATACCGGTAAATTGACCAATAAAATTCAATATTTTTCCATAAAAATTATATAAACTTTGCATTCCGTATCAATGGCACGTTAGCTCGACATAATAAAAATAACAAAAGTCAAATAAAATAACCGGTCAAGTGCAAGTTGAACTTGCGCAATTAGTGTTCCGTATGTTGATTGCTTTTAAAATAAAAAATGTTGTAACGGAAGAATAAAATGATCAGTGACTTCACAAAACACCCCAAATGAGTTTTCAACAAAGTTTAATTTCTGTTTTTTTTTTTATATACCAGATAAATTATTACAGGTAATGCACTCGTGATAATTTTCGTTCAATCTACACGCCGTGGAGAATATTCCAGAATTTTTTCAAAATTTTTTGTTAAGTACTTTTCGAGATAAGGCGGGTGGACAGCGATTTTTCGCGATTTTTTAAAAATAACAGAAAGAAAAGTGCGCGCAAGTATTACATTATATATATATTTTTTACTCGTGTTTCCACAAACTTTCATCTGACACCACACTCGATTACTTAGTAAAAAAAAATTTTTTTCACTTCCGATTTCACCACCCAAAACTAACCCCTTAAGTCAAAATTTAACTTTCAAAACTACATGGCTCTGATGAGGCCATCAATTCCTATATTATTACCAAATTTCAACTTTCTATGACAAATAGTTTCGGGGAAAATCGGGTGTAACAGACGGACAGACGGACAGACAGACAGACGGACAGACAGACGCCGAAGTGATCTTATAAGTGTTCTGTACGGAACACTAAAAAGCAAATAAAACAGGAGTTTAGGAATTATGCTGTGGCACTTGTAATTAAACCTACATAGGAAAAACAGGCAGATCTTTTTATAAAAGAATAAAGGAACATTGACAAAGTTGATGAAAAATAATATATCTCCTCACGCTATCATTTAACAGATGAAAATCATAATTTCAATAAAAATTTTGGAATTTTGCGCAATAAGAAGAAAGGAAAATTATTGAATTGTTTAGAGTAGGTAGAAATTAATCAGAAAAATCCTCAGGTTTACTACTCACGATCAATTGAATGTGAGTGGGTCTCCTTTATTGAACTTGTTTTAGGTATTATTATGAATACTGTTAATTAATTTAGCCTTTATAATCAAGTAACTTGAACATTTTCTAACATACTTTGTAGTTAATTTACATCTTGCTCCAAGGGAAGACACAGTATGTCGGAAGAATTGTCAGCTCTAATACAATAAACATAAGTGATCTTACATAGCTGTTTAAATTTTCGTTCCTAGCGTTTAAAATGTAATTAAATAACATTGTAAATGTGTTAAATCAAGGATCTATAAAAATTTAGAAAAAACATATTAGCCCAATGTATGTCAATCTCTGCCTTTGCTTGTTTAAAGAAGCGGAAAATCTGTAAGATTACCGAGGAAACAAAGCTAATATTTCTCCATAAAATGCATGTCTGAATCAATCTCTTTGTGACTGGAGCAAGATACATTTTAAAGGACATACCTTTCCTTTAAACCAAAAACCTTTTGTACGTCAAAAAGCAGAACATGGCAAAAGACTTGATGAATATTTAATTTCGGGAACAACTGTACCGAAAACAACGTCTATCTAATGGACATTCTTGTTCCTTTTCTGAATACTGCATATCTGAATTTGATTTCTAATGCAGACTTGGCATTTGAACTTATTGTCTATCACTAACACATCAATTAACTAAATTACGTCTACTAAATGTTAAACAAATTCTTGGTTAATATTTATGGAATATACATATTTCAAAAGAATTCAGAGGCTTAGCTTGAGAGTTTTCTGATTATGACAGCTACACTAGAGAAGTGTCTTGAAATTTGGGATAAGTCATAACGTTTATGACAAATAGTAAAATTATGCTTTTAGAATGTTGATTTAAGAGTATGAATAACTTCGTTCCAAGGATTCAGTTGCACATCTACATTTTCAACTATAGTCTTTTCAAGAATAAAAGGATTAAAGAAGAAATATAGGCAGATATTTTTTCCGATTTTATGAATGACCAATATTCGTCATTGCTTTGCATGCACATGCGCAAAAAGTATAATGCTTCTATTAGAGATTCTCAATTTGTAAAATTTACGGAGTTGCTACGAAACGTTGAAAAATTTGTTTTTCTAAAAATAGCAAATGGATATTATAACAAATTTATTTTAGTACCAAAAAATATAGAAAATACATCTATGGTGATAAAAAGCTGAGATAGTCTAACGCGACAATTATAATACTTGTACATACGTCGGAAGCATATAGAACTTTATACATTATTAAAATTTAATAAAAAACAACAATTAAACAATCATTTATTTGTCAAAATTTGTATGAATAATCTTATGGCCTGTCACTACCTAGTAAGACGATTCAGAACATTGTTTTGTTCGCAGTTTAGATTTTTTTATTTATTTTTTTTTGCATAAAGGAGTATTCAGAAATTAATGTTATTATTACTGATTACACGATTTTTCGCCATTTTTCGAGTCACGTTTTAAAGCAAGTCATAATCATGTTAATGAATTAACTTTTTTCTTATTTTAACTCTACGTGGATGTTAAAATGTGCGAAATTAATAATAATTCAAAAAGGAAACGAAAGAATTTATTTTTACAAATTAATACTGTAGAAATTTAATATAGTTTTTTGTAGTTTGTGTTAAAAAATTCATTTGAGGTCGTCGAGGTCAGCTAGTGATCAATTACCCTTAAGTTATGAAGACTTCCTATTAAGATAAAAATACTGAAAAGTTTTTGATACATATTTATTTACTTTATTTCTTTCTCCATTTCGAAATGACTTTACAAACATAAAGTATTAATAACGGAATTATTGATCTATAATACGTAAAAACTGAGAATAATTGGTAAAAGTGAAATCAGCTATTTACACTAAAACAAAATAAAACTTTGAATTCTGGATATAACTATTGTCTTGCTTGCAAAAAATCCTGTGTGTTTTAAAATGCTCTGATCGGCTCAAAGCGAAAATAGTGTATATTGTTGTTAGGGAAGGTGTTTTTTTTTTGTAAAGAGTAGAAACAAGCCAATCTCTGCGAATAGTTGTTAATACACTGAAAATTTAATATAAGTATTCCAATTCGAGACTCGTATATGGCGGAACTGCCAAAGCCAAAATAATAAAAAAAACAGTTTATATATATATATATATATATATATATATATATATATATATATATATATATATATATATATATACATACGTATATTAAATTACTTTCTTAATACTCCTTTATGCAACAAAGAAATAAAAGATATCTAAACTGCGAATAATAATAAGAAATTTATTTTTCTTGACATGAAAATGTTTTGGATTGTAAGTCATCATCAAAATAATTTTTCATTTTAACAGTCATACGATATAAACGCTACTACTACCATCATTCTTACTTAAATATACTTAAGTTCTGAAAAGCTAGATTATACATATATAGATACATAGCAATACAAAATTTTATCCGCTTATCGACTTTATGCCGCATTTACCTAAATTCTTATTTATGAACTTTATACTTAGTCTCTAGAATTTCGCTTATGAATGGTAAGACTGAAGTTACTAAAACCGAGGAAATTGCATTGTTAGAAGTATAAGCACTAAGTAAGTAATTATTAAAAAGAGAGTAACTTCATGTCAAGTATTCCCGACCCGAATTGCGGATTAAGTTTAAAGACATTGCATATATTTTGACTTTTAAAACGATATTCCTGCATTTGCATTATGCTTGTTGATAATAAACGGACCTGTCCTATTCACAAAAAAGTATATAAGGGACCAAGATAAACGTTTGCTTATTTTGTGTAATAAGGTCTAAGCTGTTTTTGCAAATATAAACAAGTCCAGTTACAGACACCTCGAATTTTCAAAAATTCGATTTTTTTTTACTGGTTTTTATTCTCAATACTTCTAAGAATTGTGCAAAAAAAATTAAGCAAATTCCATTCCATTACAAAGTCTGCAATATTACCGAGTCCATTTTTAATGTTTTTAACTTTTTTTTCTTTTAAAATTCTAATAATTATATTTTCTATAAAACATAGAGAGGTGTTTTTAACTTATCGGATAGACAATTCTTTATAAATAACTAAACATAAATTTTTGGTCTAAAATTGCATACTAAAGTTTGAATTACCGTAATTTTTTTATTTTTGAAAAAAACTCTTTGACAATTTTTAACTACTAAATTATTTTACAAGATTAATTTTTATTTTTGTAGATTGTATTATTTTTTGTGCAGTTATCCTGCGGACAAAGAGGTGCTATAGTTTTCATCGGTGGTCCATTTAATCCGATAAAAAATATTGTTAATATTTAAAACAGATTTAAAAGAATTTTTTTCTTATAATTTAAAGTACAATAAAAATATATTATCGCCATTCTTTTGTATTATTCACTTAATAACCTTTAAAATATTTTTCTTTTTAAATATACATACTTTTTGCAGCGCACAGATGTATGTTACCCCTTAAAAAAAGATCTTTAATTTCTATTAAACCATCAAAAATTTATCAACTCGTAGGATACTGGGAAAACTGTTAGAAAAAGAATGAAAATAACTTATATTAGCAAATATAAATGGCTCTATTGTTTTTTCAAGGAGAATTCTTAAAGATCTAAACACTTTTGCCTGCAATCGAATCACTTCTTAAATACATCAGCTGCCTCTTTAAGTATTAGAACACTCTCTCCATGCCTTTTGGTCTTGGTGATAAATTAAGACTATCAGACAATAAGGCAATAGTTCCAAGCGTTAAGTTCGTAAATATTCGATTATTTTACCATCTGTGTGAGAGCTTGCACAGTCATTATAAAGGATGATACGAAGTTTTCGGTTCGTTTTGGGCCATATATCGATGAACTTTGGCAAACAAATTATTTCATATTAATCAGAATTAAGAGTCGTGGGATCTTCTAAAGTGATATTAGCCACATTAACTGTAAATGAGAAAAATGCAGTAATTATTTTTTCTGAAGCGCTGCGAGAGCGAACAACATTTGGTTTCAGCTTATCTCGGAAAATTCAGACAAATGATTGACATTGAGTTTCGGGTTGCTTGTAGGAATAAATCCAGATTTCACTACCAGTTGTGATGTTGTAAACAGAATTTGAAGCACCTTGGTTGAATTTCTCAAAAATTTCTTGGCTCCATTGGACACGAGCCTTTTTTGAGCTTCGATCAAACTATGCGGAATCCAATGAGCAGGAACATGACCAAAACTTAAACAACAGAGGATCCAATAAAGCAATTCTAGATTATTCTTCGAAAAAGTATTTTTTTGATATTTTCATTTGTTACTTCCTACGATGGGTCAATAAAAATATATATCTTATAAGTTTTCTATATATAATATAACTCTGCACTATTAGAAAAAAATTCAATTACAGCATATGCCCTTCTAAGCCTTCCGACATGCGTTAGAACGTCGTACCATATGATTATGAAACAAATCTGATATTCTATTTTTAACACCTCAATTTCTGCTAAATCTTATAGGATAAAACTTGGAGATAAGATTGGATTTTCAGGTTATTTTAGATAAGTTTAGGTTAAACCCACATAGATCAAAATGTGGGATAACTAGATCCCAGCGGAGAAACATGCCCAAGTTGAAACGTTTTATTAGTAATGTACACAACTTTAGAATTTATTTTATATCTAAAAATAAATTACCTTAATCGTGTAATTATATATATATATATATATATATATATATATATATATATATATATATATACATATATATATATATATATATATATATATATATATATATATATATACGAGGCATGTTTTTTAAGTAAGTACCGTTTTGCGATTCCGCCGCCGCAGCGATACGGTCGGCGTTCCGCGCATGCGCGCTGGTAACCTACATCTCATGTCTACGCACTGACGCCATTACAGTCTGATTCTTCATTGTATACGTTGTTTACTGAGTGTTTAAGATGCCTCCGACAATCGTGAGTCCCGCCGATTGTGAAGTACGGGCTGTTATACGATTTCTTAGTGCTAAAGGCGTAAAACTGATCGATATTCATCGTGAGATCTGTGAAGTTTACGGACAAAACATTATGAGTGATGGAATGGTAAGGAAATGGGTGAGAGCATTTAAAGATGGCCGCACAAATGTGCATGATGAAGAACGGAGTGGGCGTCCTTCGGTCGTTAATGAAGATTTGGTGCAGAAAGTGGACGAAAAGGTGAGAGAAAACAGACGCTTTACAATTTCATCATTGTGCGACTGCCTTCCTCAATATTCTCGTAGTGTTTTGTATCGCATTGTGACCGAGAACTTTTTTCTCAGGCGGCAGAATTTTATGAGGAGGGTATTCAAAAACTGGTGCCACGTTATGACAAGTGCCTCAATATTCACGGAAATTATGTAGAAAAGTAGATTAAGGTACAGGCTTTCATGTAAAAATAAAATTATAGCGATATCTTTGCACGTCTTTTTTTAATTCCAAAACGGTACTTACTTAAAAAACATGCCTCGTATATATAGGCTGTCATGAAAATCCCTAAAATATATTAAAATGAGGTTGTACAGAAACATTCTCAATACTTTTCTTTTACTGAAAGTTCCAAAAATTCTTGTTCAGCCCCACTGATATATTTTAGTGTAATAGAATCTTGAGTATATATTAATAATCTATTTTTGTTTAATCTCTTTACCAATTCCAATAGTTTTCGAGTTTCAAAACAATGCTCACAAGATTGTACACCATCTAAATATAAATTTGTCAAATCATTGTAATAATGGACCCAATCTGATCTACTATGCATGGAATAATAAAACTGTTCGTTAATTAATACACAAAAAGTTTTATGCAATTTTTAAGTTTGTTGATTCAAATCACTATTAGACTGGTTAGATGTTAACATTAAATTACTGTGTTATTAAATACACATAACAGTTTGGCGAGTCTCCATTTAATTCTTAAATCCCCTTCCTACTTTTTATAGGGTGGGATTTGTAATATATGTTGAAGGTTTTTGTGTGAAAAAATTTCGGATTGATGTATGAGGCAAATCGTAACTACAGAGCAGTCACTCTGCTTGTGTATGTTGGGAGGAGAAGGAGGGGGCGGCACTCCCACATGTTACCTACTCACTAGTATTAAATTCTAACAGGAAAAGTACGATGTCACAATTACTTTTATAGTGATTTCGGAATGCTACAATTATTTTACAATAAATAAATAAATAAATATATATATATATATATATATATATATATATATATATATATATATATATATATATATATATATATATGTATATATATGTATGTATATATATATATATATATATATATATATATATATATATATATATATATATATATATATATATATATATATATATATATATATATATATATATATATATATATATATATATATATATATATATATATATATATATATATATATATATATATATATATATATATATATATATATATATGTATGTATGTATATATGTATGTATATATATATATATATATATATATATATATATATATATATATATATATATATATATATATATACATATATAGAATTGGCAGAAATAGACAAAAAAAAAATCACAGAAGACTCTAAACAGTAGAGGAACTCTAAAATAAAGAAAGAAGAAGGAAATCGAGTGATAGTAAGAAATGTGGGATATGATGAAATTCCTGATGTAACAACGAATGAAATAATGAACACCCTACAACATATGCACAACAACAAAGAACCAGGGGACGATAAAATAACTATAAAAATGATAAAGTATGGAGGGGTATCGATAATACAATCTCTTTAAGTTCTATTTAACAGGTGCCTCATAGAAAGTACAGTACCTACACCTTGGGTAAACGCCTTGATAGTACTTATATTTAAAAAGGGGACCAAATTTAAATTGGAGAATTACCCATCAGCCTATTATCGGTATTATACAAAAAAAAAGAAATATAACGAACAAATTAGACAGTTATCAACCAGGTGAACAAGCGGGATTTCGAAGGGTATACAGCACTTTGGACCATCTTCAAACAATTAGAATACTAGTGGAAAAAGAAATTGAATATAAGGTCACCTTCTAGATAGCAATGGTTGTCTACGAAAAAATATTTGATTCGGTAGAGGTATGGGCAGTCCTTAATGCCTTAATTAAGAGCAGAGTCGATATATAAAAATGCCATTTCACAAATAATGCTTGAAGAAAAAAAAAAATAAAATCAAAACGAAAAGAGGAATTAGACAAGGCGACTCGATATCACCAAAGGTGTTCACGTTGGCTCTAGAAGATATGTTCAAATCGTTAAAGTAGGAAAATAAGGGAATATTAGTCGACAGTGAACGATTAAATCACTTAAGGTTCGCAGATGATATCACTCTGATCGCCAACACAAAAGAAGAATTACAAGAAATGCTGATGGAATTAAATAACAAGTCTCGAGAAATAGCTTTAAAAATAAACTTCACCAAAAGCCAATATTTGAACGACGAAAGTGAAGATATTCACCCAGGAACTATTAATAGAAGGAGAAAGAATAGAAAAGGTACAAACATTCATATATTTAGGTCAAAAAACCGAAATATCAAAAAATAACTTAAAGGCTGACTTGGATAGAAGAGTCTCGTTAGCTTGGTCTGCGTTCGAAAGGTTGCAATCTACATTCAAATTGGACATTCCAAGTACAATAAAAGCCAGAGTATTCGATCAGTATGTACTGCCGGTATTAACATATTGCACTGAAACGTGGGCTCAAATAAAAGTCTAATAAATAAACTCCATATAACCCAAAGAGCAATGGAGAGGAGAATGCTAAATATTATACGCCAAGATCGTATTCCTAACATCGCGATATGAAGAAGATCAAAAGTGACAGATGTAGTACAACGAATATGTATATTAAGGTGGAATTGATCGGGGCATGTCGCAAGGCTGAATGATAACAGATGGACACGCCATATAGTAGAATGGAGGCCTACAAAACACAAAAGATTCAGAGGTAGACCACAGAGAAGATGAACAGACGACATAAAAAGATTCGCAGGATACGATTGGATGCAAAAAGTAAACAACAAAGCTCATGATGATGATATATATATATATATATATATATATATATATATATATATATATATATATATATATATATATATATATATATGAAGCGATCTTCAATCAATCAATATTTACGATCGCGAATCAAAAAAAGGAGGTGAATAACAAAATATTATTTCTAGTAGCTTGGATTCGAAAAAAAAATGAAAGCGATTTTTCGTTCAGTTTAAAAATAATTGCTTGCTTCATTAAGCGATGGTTTTAACATTTTAAAAATAAATATTATATTAATTCTATCAGGTTAAACTACGAAACAGACAAAAAGTATAAAAATTTTAAAAAAATCTGCCTATACAGTAAAATAATAAATAAATAATACCTTAAATTATCACTCTAGCGACTTGGTACTTTCTATCGATGAAGATTTCCGTGTTATGTGTCTATAGCTCAGAAACCACAGTTTTCGGCTGGTTCTTTATATGAAATTTGTGGTTTTTAGAACCAAAATTCAATAGATTTGTTCAAAAAAAACTTACCTTTGTCGCTATCACAATGTTTAATGATCTCTACCATTTATATTTAATTAATGAGAATTTCATAATATTACAAAGGAATAAACTATTTCTTGGGGTCAAATTTATCCAAACAAACATTAAACTTTCAGCAATATATTAACCCTTTGCTCTCAATACTTGATCTTATGGCCTAAGGAAATTGAGAATTCTTGTTTGGAAACAGCTAAGGTTTATCTAAAGAAATTTTTGTTTCTAACGGCTTAAATTTCCTAGGAAAATTATTAATACCTTTACACGACTAAAATTATCTCCTTTTATAATCAAGGCAAGGGAATATGAAGGTGAAGTTTATATTAAAAAAAACTGTAGAATACAATTAAAATATATTGATTGTTGATGCCTGTTCAAGTGTACGTAAAACTAGAATTAATTTTGGTATTTAAAACTATATTTGAAGATGGATTGATAAGTTAGGTAAATTTCTTCGAAATGGCGGGGAATTTTGTTAAGTGGGATGAATGTTGGTAAGCGTGATTTTTGTAATAATTGTGTTCGAAGTTTCAAACAGATTGTTTGGTGGCAGCTATTGTAAGTGATCTGTGTTACACAATTTGTAGAAGACAATAAGTCGAATATCGTGCAGTGGTAAGACATTTTTATTTAAAAAAGGGAGCTCAGATGGAAAATGAACTGTTTATGAGGCTCTGCATTACCATTTATTACTGGGTAAATAAATGTAAACGTGGCCGTACGAGCGAGGACGCCCGATTGAGGTTTCTTCTGACGAAATGGTCGAGATAATTTATGGTGTCATGCTGCAAGACCGTCGCGTTAAGCTTCATGAGATTGCTGAGACGATAAGCATCTCATATGAATGGATACATAATATCCTGCATGAAGTTCTAAAAATGATAAAGCTGAGTGTGCGATGGGTGCCGCGTGTGTTGACAGTAGTGTAACGATTTAAAACTGAAATTGATCATCTTCTATTTCCTATAACTGATTTGTGTACTGGTAACCCCCAAAGAAGTTCTTATTTGTTACATTAAAGCCAGCAAACGACTTGGATATGATTTGAGCTGCTATATCATCGTATCTTATTGACGGATTATTACAATCAGTGGTACGATTACTGCAAATAAATATTTTAATATCCTCAAAGATGAAGTTCTGGATATGACCAGCACATTGCTGCTAAATACAGCTATATTTCAAAATGATATTGCGGCCACGTATATAGACAAAAAGATTAAATTCTGGTTCGAGAAGAATTGAATTACCTTAAAAATCTCCCTGGATGAGTGTACATTACAGAACATTATTATTATTTATAAATAATTGTTTATATTTTTGGTTTTAGGATGTTTATTTTCTCCATTATGCTTACGTAAGTTTTGTAAATAAATTCTGCCGAGCAAATATAACGAAATAAAATAATATAAATGAAAACAAAATATATATTTACCTCTTTCCGCAATATATGTTTGAAGAATTGTAATTTACAGTTCGTTGCGTTAACAATTTTAACTTCATAATTACTGTAAAAAAGCTCACAGTACATCTCAGCGCACGCAAAAGACGACAAAACAAAAGAAGCTTGAGAGCTATAAATAACGTAAAAATTAAATTTATAAATTCTGTTGGCATCAGTCTACTGGGACTAAGTAATTTATAAGAAGAAACAAATATTCGTCGCTGTAAAAACATTTTTCTTTTTTGCTATACATTTTTCTAAACCTTGTGATTATAAATTTTATTTTAATGATTTTTTAACTGGATTTTAAAGTGATATTATATTATAAGCAACATCTAAGCAAAAAGTTAAGCGCTGAAATTAATAAAGATATAATTCTTCTTTAGCAAACTTTTAAAAATTTTAACAAGCAAGCCCATTTTCGACTATTTAAAAAAAAAAGAATCAAATTTTGACATATAATGGGAGGCAGCGAGTGCCTTCGAGTAAGTACTTTTTAGTGTTCAGAACAGAATACTTATAAGACCACTTCGGTGTCTGCCTGTCCGTCTGTATATATGTACGTCTGTCTATCTGGCTGTCATACCCGATTTTCTTCGAAACTATTTGGCATAGAAAATTAAAATTTGGTACTAATATAGGAATTGATAGGGTTAGTTCAGGTCCCTTCCTTATCTCGAAAAGTACTGATCAAAAATTTTGAAAAAATTCTATAACATTCTCCACAGGGTGTAAATTGTGCATTACTTTTAATAATGAATCTGATGAAAACTCATTTGAGGTGTGTTTTGTGAAGTCATGGATCTATTTGTACCTCCGCACAGTGGGGAAAAAACGAAAAATCATGTTTCAAAATTGTCTAGAGCCTTCAATTTTGGTTCGATTTGGACGATTTTTTTTGTAAATTGAAGCTTATTAAATTCCGAACAAAGTTGTCGGAGCCGATTTTGCAATTAAACTTTTGTTTCAAAATGGTGGTTTCTGATTATATAGCGACTGAGATACAGAAAACGCTTACAGTTTCAAACCAAGTTTTGCTAAAATGCGTGTATGTATGTTTTTTTATGTCGGAGATAATATATCTAATATCACAGTTAAAAGATTAATAATAATGAACCCAAAATAGCTGCCATGAACAATAAAAGTATTATAAATATGAATAAACGTACCATTATTATGTTATATCCATAACATTTGCATAAATAATTTCTTTAAGGTTGTTAATTATAAATATGTTTCAACAATTGACTTAAAATGACAAATCAAGTATGGCAGATGCCAAAATTGAATCGAGCAAGAAAGTTTCTCTGTGGCATTTAGACCGTGGCAGTCAGATCATTCAAGTTATTCAAGTTTAGTTGCGGGATTTAAATTTTCATGCAGTTATTGCTAGAATATTGCTGCTGTAAATTTTAAGTATCGTAGACAATTTTCTAGCAGATACAAAAAACAGCGATACACGCAGAAAAGGACAGCTCACACAGCTAGAAAATGGCTACAACAGCTAACGCTATATAATCAGAAACCAACGTCCGCCATTTTGAAACAAAAGTTTAATTGAAAAAGCGGCTCCGACAACTTGGTTCGAAATTTAATAAGCTTCAATTTAATAAAAAAATCGTCCAAATTGAACCAAAATTGAAGGCTCTAGACAATTTTGAAACACGATTTTTTGTTTTTCCCCACTGTGCTCCGTAATAAAAGTTTTAATTTTAAAAGCAATCAACGTACGGAACACTAATTGCGCAAGTCCAACTTACACTTGACCGATTATTTATCTTTAAAAACAATAACTAAGCCCAAGTAGTAACAGTTGTAGTAGTAATTGTATTGCCAAGTAAACAGACCAAAAAATCCTTTTGCCAAAGTCTGGGTAAAGTCATCCAGACGGGACCGATACTGAAAGTTCGACAGGTGGACCTATCTCAGCCAGCTGCTTTACTGCCTTCTTCTTTCTTTTCTACTGGTCATGGACTAAAATGGAGTCAACTTTACTGCCCATTATCATCTCTATAGCACTGAGGATAATATATCCGTCGTTGGTAGCGCTTACTTCTTCCAGCCCGACTTCACACAAGCCTTTCACTCAAAAGCTCTATCTACTTCATCAGCCGAGAAGAAATAATAACGGCTATCCTGCCAAGAAACAAAATAATCACGCCAAGACATGTTTCCTGTCACGGTGATTTTATTTATTATTGTTTGTGTATAACGTCTTGATGAGGAAAACTACATTTGAGAAAATGATGAAGTCCTGAAAATTTGCATATAGAGATTTATCAGTATGCTCTTATAATTAAAATTATAACAATATTCTGTTACTTGTGGTTAAATATAAAGTAGAGGGTAAAATCCTTCCAGATATTTTGGAAGATGCTGATTGATAATATTTTCCATAACTTTCCATAACATATTTTTGAAAGCAATGAAGCTAGTCGTTAGTTCAATGGGAATAAAACACTAAATTTTTAGTAAAATTTCCAATTTTATTGTTTTTTTATACTTGACACGTATTTCACTAAAACATTAGCTTTATCAAAAAGATGTGTATAGAATAAAATGAACATTTTTCAAAGGTTTTGTAAGTAAATGTTCAATACAATACAATTCCTTTATATATAGACTAGTTAATATACCAATGACAGATGACAATTTTAAAAATGAACTTAATCTTATTAAACAAATAGCCAAAAACAACAGATTTAATGTAAAAACTATAAATACAGTTTTACGTAAAGGACAATTACAACAAATAATTAATCTAATATATTCAGAAACAAAAACTATTAATAATAATTACGCAACATTAACCTATATAGGCCCAACAACTGAACAAACTGCTAAATACCTAACAAAACAGAACCTGATAATCACATTCAGTACAAATAACAACATAAACAAACATATCAAGAACAACGATAAAACTTTGAAAAACCATAAATTTGGTGTTCACCAACTTAATTGTGGTTCTTGTAATAAACTCTACATAGGACAAACAGGTAAAACATTCGAACAAAAAATTTCAGAACATAAAAATTTTTTAAAAAGTAAAACTGACTCTTCATATGCTAAGTATTTTATAGAAGAAAATCATGTATTTGATAATAATTTCCATATCTTGCACATTCAGAACAAATCACATAAATTAAATTTATTTGAGACCATCGAGATCAATAAAAGAAAGAATACACACACACTGTTAAATAACCAATTGGACCTAGGAAATTCCCTATTGTTAAATTTATTTAATGAATAGATAATTTGTATAATTATTAAGTTTGGTTGTTATCCTTTAGTTACAACCTATCTATAAATATTTACTTAAAAAACCATTGAAATTTGTTTATTTCATTCTATGCATAAACTTTTGATAAAGCCAATGTTTTAGCGAAACACGTGTCAAGTATAAAAAATTAATAAAAGTTGAAATTTTACTAAAAATTTAGTGTTTTATTCTAATTGAATACGAATTTTCATCAAGTAACGGCCGAGTCAGTTAATTAGTCGGTAGTTGTTAGATCTTCTTGCCTTTTTTTGGCTATTGACTAAACTGTAGCGTATTTCTAGCAAGGAGAAAATATTCCCCTTCTGTACAATAAGTCTATAGAAAACTGGCGTTAATTCTTTGGTTCGTGCGTTTTTTGAGTACTCTGGCAGGTATTCAATCAGCGCCAGAAGCAATATCAAGTTATGTCTTTCGATATATTTAAATTGAGAGATATTCCCTATCAGACTAAGGTAGTTTAATTTTTAGTATTAAATAACATTACTTACCATTTTTTGTCGAAGCACCTCTAGGAGAATTCGTAAAACTAGTTTGTGCATCTACTGGTCTTCGAGGGGGCTTTCGAATCCCTCGCCTCGCTCTCGCTTTCGCTGCGTAATATATTCGAATATACACGAACACCATTATACACGATGGAATGTAGAACGAGCCTAATGCTGAATATAGGACGTAACCCAGTTCTTCACTCAACTGAAACAAAAACAGAAGCGTTAATATGTGCTAAAGAGAATTACTTTTATATTTATACCTGCATACATGCCTGTAAGCATAAACACAATAACAATTTGGTGTGCTTTGCTTAGTAACATATACATATATATATATATATATATATATATATATATATATATATATATATATATATATATATATATATATATATATATATAATGGGCACCGCGAAATTAAAAATTTATTCTTATTTCTACTTTCAACTAAATGTGAGAAGACGTGATATCTAGATGACATGGTGCAACCAGCAATTTGGCAATAACTGTTTGCGGAAGCCACTACAAATGATGGCGCTATACAATATTCTAAGAGTTTCTCTTCGGTACTTCGTTTGGATCAGTTTTTGCTTAATAGCCTTATAAGACAAAAAATAAAGAGAGCAGACGTAAATATCGAAAATATGACAGCTATTTGGATTTTGGTTTTACGTCGATAGAAGTTAACAGCGAAGATGGGCCGTAATCTCTATTGTGTATGAGAGTGTCGGTACCCATGAGCATGCTCCTAGATAAGTCGAAACATCATTTAAAACTAAATCGCCCTGGCATGTTTAGTAAATCTCGTGACTACTGTGGCAGAAAATAAAAAATGTTAAATCAACAAAAAGGTAGTTTTCATAAGCATGCTCTAAAACCAAACAATACTTTGCTAACTTTTTACAAAGTAGAATTTAGAATTGCAAAATGTAGGAAGCCTTGTACAGGAGAACTGATACTACGGCTGCTGTAGATATGGCAAACATTATCATCTGTAAGTGCGAAACTACTGTCAAAAGTTTTATTTATCTAAATACACCATCTATGTGATTAAATAATTGTTTTGTCTGGTTTTAGCTATTCTTAATTTCCAATAGAGTTGATTTCTCGTAAGAAATAAAATTCATTTTTAAGGAACAGGTTATCTGGTTAAAAAAAAAATATTTTCCAAATGACCAAAAGACCAAGAAGGCGACCCGAAATTTTGACCTGTCGACTAACCGTCTGCCTAGTTGTTCATTCTATCGAGCGAGTCGAATAAAAGCTCTTAACTTGGATTTTGGGGCCCCCGTGCCCTGAAATGCCCAGATAAGGCCCAAAATGTTACATCTAAAAATGGATTGTCGTTTAACCACTTCAATCAAGTACCATAATATTCGTTACCACTAAAAAAGTCGAGCGCCTCAAAGGACAGAAACCGCCGGGACCGAATTCAGCTTTAAATCCCAAAAAGGCCGATCCAGAGGACGAAGCTGAACCTACTTTTTCCAGCCAAAAACAATCGTTTTTGGTTGGAACATTTTATGAAAAAATCATGAATTGGCTGGAAAAAGCGGATCCAGCTTCGTCCTACGGTATTGGCGGCATCAGCCTTTTGCAGGTTCCCTCTTATTTTATCAAGAACAAACCAAATTTATTGATTTTATATGGTTAAATGACAGTCCATTTTTTAATCGACGTTTTTTGGGCCTTAAGGCTGGGTCCCGTCTCGGCGGTCAAAATTTCGGGTTGCCCTCTTGGTTTATATCAATAACTTTGCGTAAATTAAATATCTATTTAATATCAGTGCTCCATCTGAATTCACTGTTGCAGAAAAAAAATCCTATTAAATTGTCTTCAGATAATAAGTTGAAATTTCCAGATTTGAGCAAAAGTATGGTGATCAAACGGATCATCCATTCTGCTAATCATAACTAGTCGAATTTTATTTATTTTGAACTAATTATTATTTAATAGAGTTGAGTGTGTACACACACGCGAAGTGTACACATCGAAATCGAACGCCCGGCGGTGGTCAACTCGTTCAACGAGCATTATTACAGTACTGTTTCGATATATTGAATTATTTAATTGTTTTGGTTGATTGCAAACGAGAGGGACTAGAAATAAAGCAGACTGTAATGTTAGAATTAAGACAATAAGTTTAAAAAAAAAGATCTTAAAAGTCTATGAGAATAATTCTGTGAAATTGTATGAAGCTAAAGAAGCGGTGAGCGACGACCTTGATTGTTTTGTTTACTGTGTATATGGTGATAAGAGTTAAAAACAACAATTTTTTGTCTTTCTCCTCTTCCTTCGGGTTTGAAAATAGAATATTCGAGAAGCATACGAAAAGTTTTGATAACATAAGCTTCAACAGAAATAACAATGGATAACGATGACTATACATTGGAAGACTCGAAAAGAGGAAGAGTCGAGAAAACGGAAGAGCCAATGGGAATATACAAGAGCAGTAAAAAGCTGATAGGAATTCCACAGAAAGAGAAAAATGTAGGAGAAGATAAGATAGATATCTTAACAGAAATGATCAGAGAGTTAATGTTAGATATACAGGAAAGGAAATAGGATCAGAAGAGATACTAACAAGAGGTGAAGGAACTAAGAAAGGAGAATGAATTATTAAAAGAGGAAAATAAGAAAATTAGAGAAAACATGAGAAATATGGATTCGAGGATGAGTGGGCTGGAAAAGGAAAACGTAAGGAATAATATTGTAATATCGGGAATGAGATTTGAAGCGAATAGTCAACCAGATCTGAAAATGGAAGTAGAACATTTTATGGACACAAAGGTACAGATTAAGGATGTGATAAAAATGAGAAAGACTCTATACAAGATAGAACTTGGAAACTCAGGAGATAAGGAAGTTGTAATGAAAAATTAAAACAAACTGAGAAATTGAAGAGAGAGAGTTTACATAAACGATTTAACAAAGGGTGAACAGGAAATTGAAAAGAAATTGAAGCATATAGCAGAGAACGAGAGAACGAATGGAAAGAGAGAGAAAATGGGATGTCAGAAAATCTTAATCGAGGGAAGAAAATATAAATGAGGCACTGAGGAAGAGAAACTGAAGGAACAAACAAACAACATTACGACCATCAAGCCAAAAAACTGAGAAAAAGGAGAGAGATAGGTAGATCGACAACGACCCTGGCAAAGACAAAGGATACGGAAGAGAATACTAATGAAAGGAATATAAAGAAGAAGATAATCAAAGAAATGGATAGGAGGAAAGAAATAGGAAATAATTACCGAGTTAATAAATTGGAAACACGGAAATTTAGGGGTATAAATGGAAAAGAGATTAGATTGGGAACATCGAATATTAGGGGCATAAACGAAAAAGGGAATGAACTAAGAGAAGAACTGGAAATAATAGAAACGCGCTATGTAGGAATCACAGAAACAAAAAGGAAAGGGAATAGATGCAAAAAATTACTTAATGGATATTGGATGTACTGGTCAGGAGTAAAAGAGGAGGAAAATGCAGGGGCAATGGTGGTCAAAGAAGAGAAGATGAAGGGGAAAGGTTTGTAAATGAGAGAATACTCTCGATAGCAATAAAAGAAGATGGAGCAGAGCAAGACTGCACTTTGATTGTGTGCTATGGACCAAATGATAACGCAATAATTGAGAAGAGGTACAAATTTTTTAATGATTTACAGGAAGAGATAGACAATACAAACAACAAGATGTAAATAATGGGATATATGAACGGAACTAACCTCCAGGGGCCTTACACCCCTATAGGGGTAGAAAGGCATAAGGATTAAGTAAGTAAGTAAGTATTATTTAACAACCCGCTCCTTTACAAAGGGAGATAAATATAGTCGAAAAACTTTAGGATCCACTGATCTGGTATACCATATTTATAATATAATTCAGCACGCTAATTGAGTTTTCCTAAATTTGCCTTTCTCGCTAAATAGAAAGAATTTATATGTCAGTAGCATTGCAGTTAATTAAAATGAAGAGTTTAAATAGATTAGCAAATGTATTACATATTTAATGTTAATAATATTCAAGCTACAAATTTAAACATACCACAGCTCATCCCTAAGATTAAATCAAAGTTCGTATAGCCCAAATGTAACATGTTATTGCTTAGTCTGCACGTTATGATTGGTGGCAAAATTTTAACACCGAACAACAGAATTTAATACTACTGCCACTAGACAGGCATCCTTTTAATATGCGAGAAAATGGCTTTTAATTTAATCCATCATTCGTATTTAACTCAGTGCGTCAATTTAATTTTCACATACTTGCATTTAAAAGCAAGCGCACAGATTATAATTAATTTTCCACTAAATTGCGACCACCTATTTGCAGAATCATACGAGGGCTTTAACAAATCATCTGGAAAATCAGAAGCCTTCGTCGAGACCATTTATGAAATTTTTGTTAACAAAAGTTGACCATTTTTAATCGAAAATCTCAAACATCAAACTTCTCTTTTATTTTATATTGGATGGTTAAACGATGGTTTTATTCCATAAAAGAAAATTAATAAATTTGATTTGATTTTATTACATGATAAAAAAAAAAATTGTCTGATACTACTTGATCTTATTGTTTATTAAAAACTTATTGAGTCACATTTTTTAAGAAATCATATAAACCGATGGACTAAATTAAAAGAGGTCAAATTTTTATTTCAAAAGGTTTTCAAACGTTAATGCACTTAAGCAAGTTAGTTAAGGTCTTTGAGTAATAATCATTTTAATCTATCCTACAGAAAGATAATATTTCCTTCCTTTTGGAAATGCGTTACAGTTCAGCCGATGACCAAAAAAGGCAAGAAGACGTTGCCAAACAGTTACCAACCAGTCGTACTGCTTTCAGTAATATTGAAAGTTATGGCAAAGGCTATCAATCAGCATCTTCGAAAATATTTAGTGGGATTCAACATTATTAGTGATCATCCATATGGCTTTTATAAGCGAAGATCAACAAAAGAGATTTTAACTTATGTAACATATATTTGGAGCAAAGCAATTGAAGACTTTGGAGAAACTCGAGGGGTTGCACTTGATAGATCCAAACCATTCGACCGTATTTTTGGGATGACGGCTAAACTATGCTCTTATGGTCTGTTAGAAAATCTTGTGCGTGTGTTTCCTCAGAGATTGTCCTTTACGAGTGGCAGTCGACGGATTTCGTTTCTTCACTATCAACGCTGGTGTGCCCCTACAGTTATTTCTTCATTCAGTTTCAAAGCTCAAACATCGGCTACTCATACATATGTCCACGGATAACAAGACGTCGTTCAACTTAACAAAAACTTGGAGGAAATTGTATCTTGAAATGACAGTAACCAAGTAGAATGTGTCTTCGCATAAACATACCATATTTCATGCGTAGCAAAGAGAGCTTGACAAAAGCTAGAAATATTATTTCGAACTAGAAAGCTTTACGCTCCACAATTACTTTTAATTCTGTACAAAGCTCAAATTCGATTAACGATTTAATGCTTACATATTTGGTATTCTGCTTCCAAACATACACTGCATCTGTTGTATTCTATTCAGAAAAGAACTGTTTAGTTGATTGGAGACCTAGAACTTACCAGCAACCTAAATTTCTTGGGAGCATCGTCCATCTCCGCCCCAAAAAGGATCCATCAGGTAAAACCGTTTTTAATGAGAGTGTAAAAGTGTCCATTTAGGCGCCAAGTAATAATATAATGAAGTAATTAAATAATAAAATGATTTGTAGGTAATGATTAATAAAGTAAATCCCAAGTTATAAGATCCTGCCTTTTTGCTTTTTTAATGGGCTTTGTGCATAGTTGCCAGGTATTACGATAAACGTATTTTTATTCTACCTGCTTTTATACCGCCCTCACTTGCGCCTGCAATCATATTGGATCTATTTTTACCTATATATTTACTGCCTGGCAACCAGGTTTGGATCCCTTTAAGTATTCAATAATATAGGCCTAATGACTACAGGTCCCCATTACGATTCGAAAGATACTTTTTATTATTTTAATTTTTAGTTTTACTTACAACTTACAACGTAACGATTCTATTTTAATTATGTGGCGTCCGTGAAAAAATTGCAATAGTGGCTATCGCAAGAGAAAACATTTATCACTAGACGCTAAACAAATAGTGAAAAATGTTTCCGACAGTTTGGTAAAAAGAAATTTGAATAAACAAAGTGCCTTACAAGAAGCCAGTGAACTAACAAAAACCCCAATTTCTACGATTAAGGGTATTGTAGGAAAACCATCACTCAGGAACATAGAAAAACGGAAAGATTTTCAAATGAATCATGTAAACGATTGTGAAAAAGACGTCATCAGGAGAAAAATATATTCTATGTATGAAGAGCAGTTGGTGCCGAAATACAGGAATATATGTTAGAAAATGACATTTATTTTGACTTTAGTTATAAAAAAAGTGATCTTATGCAAGTTTTGAATGATTATAAATTGAAAAAGAAATATGTTTGTATTAGTATGGCTGAAAAAATGGGACACACTGTTTTGCGGTTTCCTCCGTATTACTGTGTGTTTATTGTAAATAAGGGCACAAAATATTTCTCCTACTTTAAGCGTGTCAGTGATTGAATTAGTAAAAAAGTTACAAATGATATACCTTGTGAAAGCTGGAAGAAATCCATTCAGCACGTTGTTTAAGTTGAAGACTCATATATTTATGTAAATAATATAAAACCACTAATAATTACCTCCGCTGATGACAGTGATAGTGAAACCGAATTAGGTTTAAATTAAAATATATTTTTATTTATACAATAAGCCCCCTCTTGTAAACCCCACTCATTCAAACTGTATATTTGTATTACTTATCCATTTGTTTTTACATGCATCTATAATTAAACATCTCTAAACCACTTAAAATTTTATTTATTTGCATTAATGAATAAAGTTCTTAAGTCCATCTCTGCAACCTATCATAAACAAAAGGTCAAAATTTTTATATTGCCCACTTAAAACGGCAAAAAATAGGATCTTATATTTTGGGACAGGCTATAATTGGGTATTGGTTCGGCTATTATTTAAGAAATTTAGTTATATTATAACATCTAAGCGGTGATCATCTAACGTGCATTATATCTCAGAAAAATGGCTTCGAGTTGTTCTGCTGAATTATGTGAACTTACTAGCCAACAAGGTAAAACACTACTAGTATTAAATCATTTTGAATTTAAAGAGCATAAGCGGAAATTATCTTCGGGAGAAATGAAGTGGAGGTGCAATAAAGATGGGTGTAATGCTTATTTGAAAACCATCGGCAATTCATCTGATGGAGTTCTATCTTCTTTAAATAAAAACCATTCGTACGAATCGGAGTCAGAAAATATCTTGCAAAGGGAAATAATGACTACATCTCCTAAAAGGAAAGTGACCTGACAGAAAAACCAGCAAAAATAATGCGAAAAGCATTGACGGAAGAAACCCATACCAATTCCCTTACCGTAAGGGACGTGGAATATGTGAGGGAAAATATCTGCTATGCTCGGCGAAAAATACTACCAGCAATAGCAATACCAAAGTCGATTATGGAAGTACATATATATATATATATATATATATATATATATATATATATATATATATATATATATATATATATATATATATATATATATATATATATATATATATATATATATATATATATATATATATATATATATATATATATATATATATATATATATATATATATATATATATATATATATATATATATATATATATATATATATATATATATATATATATATATATATATATATATATATATATATATATATATATAACAAGGATTTTCTACAGTTGACGCTGTCTTCCTTCTCTCAGCCTTTGATTCCATCCGTTTCTATCTCCCAGTCTCCATCTGTTAGACCCCTGTCCTCCATAGCCTCATCCACATCGTCTCTCCACGATCGTCTGGGTCTTCCTCTTTTTCTTCTCCCTATAGGGCTCCACTCCGTTATTTTCTTTATCCACCTATTATCTTCGCTTCGTCTTATGTGTCCATACCATTTTAATCGTTTTTCTTCAATGGTGTTTATTGCGTTCTCTTTGATGTTTATTCTGCTTCTTATTTCTTCATTTGTTATTCTCTCCATACGTGTCACTCTACAACATCTTCTCCAATACTCTATCTCTACCGCGTTAATTTTAGATTTATTTCTTTAGTTGATCGTCCATGTTTCTGACCCGTATGTTATTATGCTTTGTATTATTGATTTGTATATGCGTGTTTTGTTTCTCTTTGTAATGTGCTTGTCCCGCAGAATCGAATTTAATTGTCTTATGCATGTTCGCGTTTGTCCTAATCTAGCTTTAATCTCTTCTTCTGATGTTATGTTTTTTGAAATGATGGTTCCTAGATATTTAAATCTATCGGTTCCTTTGATTATTGTTTCGTTATCTACTTCTAGATTCTCCACGTTTCCCTCCTTTGTTAGATATTCCGTTTTATCAAAGTTTATTGCTAATCTTGCTTTAGTGTATTCTTCTTTCAGTTTTCTGACCATATAACTGAGGTCTGCCTCATCTTGCGCTATGATTACTTGGTCGTCTGCGAAACTTAGAGTATATAAGTAATCTTCTCGTATTGGGACTCCCATTCCACTACATTTTTGCTTCCATTTTTTTAATGTTTGTTCAAGGTATATTTTGAATAGTGTTGGGGATCTAGAGCATCCTTGTAATAGGCCTTTTGATGTTTGGAGTCTCTTCCCTATTTTATGTCCTATTCTTATTTTCACTGTATTGTTTTCGTAGAGAGCTTTTACTGCATATATTAGTTCTTTGTCAATGCCTATTTCTTTCATTGCGTTCCATGATCTTTGTCTTGTTACTGAATCATAGGCCTCTCTTATGTCTAGGAAGGCTAGATGAACTTCTCTATTCTTTGCCAGTTTTTTTCCATTGTTTGTTTTATAGTGTATATGTGGTCTATACATGATTTTCCGGCCGTAAAGCCTGCTTGGTCTTCTCCAATTTTTCCTTTTATATTTTCCTCCATGATATTTTTAATAATTTTTCCATACAAACGTCCCATACTCGATATTATTAGGCCTCTATAGTTTGTGCATTTTCTGCGGTCTCCCTTTTTAAATATAGATACTATATAAGCTTTTGACCATTTCTCTGGTATTTTTTCTCCATTTATCGCTCTGTGGAACATGTTTCTCAGCATTCGATGTAATTTATTAGACCCGTACTTAATCATTTCATTTACCACACCCCCAGGCCCTGCAGATTTATTATTTTTGAGTGTTTTTATTGTCTTCTTTACTTCTTCATAGCTTAGTTCTATCTCTTTTATTTCCTTATTCTGTTCTTCTTCAGGGTTCTCTTCTTGGAATTCTTGTCTATCTTCTGTTAGCAGCTTCTTATAATATTCTTCCCACTCGCTTTCTGGGATGTACTCTCTATTGTTAGTCCTTAATGCTTTAATTATTCTCCATGACTCTGTACTTCTAGTTCCTCCTATACACTGTTCTACAGCAAAAATAATGCGAAAAACATTGACGGAAGAAATCCACACCAATGCCCTCACCGTAAGGGACTTGGAATATGTGAGGAAAAATATCTACTATGCTCGGCGAAAAATACTACCAGCAATACCAAAGTCGATTATGGACGTACATAGAGCCTTGGATGCAATGGATCTAAAAACAAATAAAGGTGAGGACTTTTTATTAGTTAACGATGAAACTATTAATTTAGTGATATTTTCATGCAATAATAATTTAGGTTATTTGTGTAAGTCGGAAACTTTTTATATAAATGGAACTTTTCTTACTGTACAAGTTTTTCACTTTACATGGATTTTTAACGGACTCTATATTCCTTTAATTTTCTGTTCATTAAAAGATAAATCTGAAGAAACCTATAGGACATGCTTGTTTAAGATATTAAAATTATGTAACAATATAATTTAGCATTTTCACCAAGAGAAATAGTACCAGATTTTGAAATGACAATTCAGAACGCAGTGGCTCAAGTGTGGAATGATATCAAAATAACTGGCTGCAGGTTTCATTTGACCCAGGTGTGGTATCGTTAAATACAAAAGCAGGGTCTGACTCAATATTACAAAGATGACCAATCAGAAATAGGAAAATGGTTGCATCATTGTTTTGGGCTTCTTTTCTTAGAACCTGAAGACGTTCAAGATTTTTATTTTTTCGAATTATACGAAATAAAGCCACAAAATGTCAATTTAGAGAAATTTGCTGATTATTTTATGGATACTTATTTAACTAACGGGTTCAAATTTCCACCACATATCTGGGCAAGTGCATCTGCGGAACTAAATAAAACCACGAACGCTTGTGAATCATTTCATGTATATTTTAATAATTCAATGTATCAGACACATCACTCTATATTTATTTTTATTAAAGAAGTTTTAAATGTACAAGTAGAAATGTATGTTAAGTGCAATACTATTGGTGTAACATATAAGTTTAAACATTTAACTAGTAAGAGAAAACAAGATATTAAAGTAAGCAGATATCAAAATTAACATATGTAAAAATTGTTTCCCATTATCATTGACACAAATAGGTAATAGGATTTTGTATTAATTAAATTTAGTTTTGTAATTTTTGTACACTTTTACCCGTTTTAATAAAATCTAAGTTTAAATTTCTTTATTAATTTTATTATTATTTGTCATTTGTTTTCTGTGAAAAACTTGCTTCTCTCTTTTCGGCTGATTAATTTGGCAAATCAAAAATTAATCACAGTCCGGGCCGAGATGGTCTATTCCAAAACCGGGCAAGTTTTAAATTCGGGCCGAGATGGGCGTTTTTTATGCAGACTACCTGCTTCCTTGGGCCGAGATGGGCGATGCCTTTTCATGGAACATCGAAAAATGGTTGGCGACTTGAATCTATTCTACAAGCATTTTCATGGAAAGTGTTCGATGGATGTGGCTTGCTTAATTCCTCCCAGGGTAGTACATAGTACGATTACGTCCCGTTAATACTTCACATCCGTAAAAAGTTTAGCTTATCATTCCACGTACAATCATTTTTCAAGCAGTCATTAATATGGAGGACTATGTTTGCACGGGGTACAATTTACGGCAATTCAAGATCAACATGAATCGCTCTTTCCGTACCCGCCACAGTGTGTCGCGTAGAACATGCTAGGTGGACAAAATTCATGTTATGATTTCCAGGAAATCTTATTTGCAAAACGTAAACAATACCACCAAACCCCGAATTCCGAGAAAAGGTTGTTTATCAAATTTGCAAGTGGCGAGTCATAAGCGTCAGAAGTCAGGTAATGAGTTTAATGCAGCTCTTTCAATCAGTCAGTTGCAATTTAGCGACACTTTCGTGCACATCTTATAACGACATATTGTAATATTGTGAAAGTTTTTGTGATGGATATTAATACTGAGGGTAAGTACTATTTTTTAATGTATTTTTTTAATCAGAATCTATTAATTTGAATTTTTAGTATTTTTTTTAAATAGCCTATATATTTTAGCGTGTGTTTTTTTTAAAAAAAAAACTTTGAAAGTTTAGAATATACAGACATTCACCTCTATCCGGGCTAGTTTTTAGATATTACACAGAAATAACTTTATTCTTCGTAAAAATACACATATTGTTTAGCACACTTCAGTACAACATGTTTTTTTTTCTTTTTTTCCAGAACACGTTTACTCTATTTCAAGGGTAGCCTTTTTTGAGGAGTGGTTGAAACACACGAAGAATGAAAAAAAAACTCGCGTGTATATGACTTTCTTTCTTCAAAATTTCACTTTGGTGACATTACTGAAAGCAGACAAAAAGAAATAAAGTTGAAGATATCCAACTTGTCTAATAAGTTTGGTGCCAAATGGTTGGCTTCAGGAAAGTCGAAAGAGCGTTTTTTAATTAAAAATAAGAATTGGTTGGATGAAGCAGACATACAGTTTACTGCGAGTTCTTTTGCGCCACAACCTTCAACATCAAGTGAGAATGTGACTCCTGCAGGAAGACCTCGCAAAGATTTCGAGGAATCGTCGTTTAAGACGAAGAAACGTCGCGTCGTGGATCTCGTAGAATCCCGAAGTGTCAGTGAATTGGTGACTGCTGCCGAAATTGCTGTGCGTTCAGCAGGGCAAAGGAAAATTGCCAGTGTTATTAGAGACATTAGTGAGAGCCCAGATAATATTATTAAGTCTAAAAATACCAGTTCCGTTAATCCTAGGCAATTAAGTAGTGACGAAGCCTTAGCTTACTATATAGATTCTAAGTCAACAACGCATTCTTACAAACAAACTAGGAAGTGGTCCATGAAGGCGGGGCATAATGTGTTTCCGTCATATTTTAGTTTAAAAAAGTCCAAACAGGCCTGTTACCCTGCAGAGGAGCACATTGCTATAAGAGAAACTCGTGCTAAAATAAATTTGCAAGCCTTATTAAATAAAACAGTGGAACGTCTAGTATTAGCACAGAATGAAGTTATCAGCAGTGTGCTCCCAACAAGTTCATCGTTTACACTTGTTAGTAAATGGGGATATGATGGAAGTTCTGGGCACAGCACATACAAACAGAGATTTGAGAACACTGAATATACGGACGAGTTTCTTTTCGCATTTTCTTTAGTTCCCCTTAAGTTATATGATGGGTCCAAAATTATTTGGCAAAATCCTCGGCTTTCATGAACTTTGTATTGTCGTCCAATCAAATTTATATTTGCCAAAGAAACGAACGACTTTAGTGGAGACAAATAGATTGTGGGAAGAAGTTAATGCTCTTCTTCCAACACTTATCAACTTTGGTGATTCTCAAATCTCTGTAAAACACGAACTTTTGCTGACAATGACAGACGGAAAGGTGTGTAACGCCTTAACGGAAACTAGTTCATCCCAAAAGTGTTTCATCTGTGGCGCCACCCCCAAGACGATGAACGATGACCCCGCGATGTTTAACAGCAATCAAGAACATTTTGGCTTTGGTTTATCTACACTTCATGCTTGGATTCGTTGCTTCGAATATCTGTTACATATCAGTTACAAGTTGAATATTAAGAAATGGCAGGCTAGAAGCAACGAAGACAAAGCAGATATCAAGGTTCGTTCCGAGGAAATCAAATTGAAATTTAAGAACGAGATGGGACTCATTGTAGATAAACCAAAGCCAGGATTTGGTTCTTCAAATGATGGAAATACAGCCCGTCGTTTTTTTAAGAATGCTGAGATGAGTGCTCAGATCACAGAGTTGGATGTTACAATTATAAAAAAGTTTGATGTTATTTTGAGAACATTGTCTTCTGGATTCGAGATAAACTTAGTTGAATTCAAAAAATTTTGTCTTGAAACCAGAAAACATTATCTTAGTCTCTATTCGTGGTACTGTATGCCTGCTACTGTGCATAAAATATTAATTCACAGCACAGAAGTCATCAAAGCGGCATTGCTTCCAATTGGGCAGCTTTCCGAAGAGGCTCAAGAAGCACGGAACAAAGATTGCCGCAGATTTAGGGAGTACAACACCCCCAAGTGCTTGCGTGTTGCCACGAATAGAGACTTACTGTGCATGTTAATTATAACATCTGATCCTTTGATCAATAGCCTTCGAGAGATTCCCAAAAAAAAGCCGGAAAAAATATGTACAGATGTATTAAAGTTAATTGTAAGCCCTAGCATAGAAGAGTCAAGATTGGAATCGTCATCATATTGTCGCACAATGCCACAAAATAATGACGATTATACAGTAAACGACTCATCAGAAGACTCTGATGATGATTATTAGGTTCAGCTACTATTTTTAGTTATGTAGTGCTTGTACTAAGCATGTAAACCTTGACTTGTAAATTTTTCTTTATCAATAAATGAGTATTTTTATTTTACATATAATTACAGTCAGTGTCATTATGCTAAATTTATTACAGAGCATTTATAATATTTATTTTAAAATTAAACAAAAACAATTTTTGATTGGAATTTTCAAAAACAATTTTTTTTTGAACCGAACAGCAAGAAATATGTACCTTAAAAAAATCAAAAACATTTTAAAATACCAACTACTTATGTAAGTATAATGCACAAGTTACCTACCAGAAAGGCAGGTATTATTTGAGTTTATCCTTTTTGTGTCAATAAAACTAAGTAATATGGATTAATTGTTTTATTTTTAATTGACAAATGCAATAAATGATTTTTCATCTGGTTGTTATTAAAAATAATAATACAGTGTCTTTCATTTAGTTGCACATTCAAGTTTGTAGAAAAATTCGTGCACATACGCAGAATATTTTGTTTTTGTTATACAATGTTTTGTGCAGCTGGACAAAAAATACAGGTAAGCGAAATGCAGCTAAATGAAAGACACTGTATTATAATTTTTAATTCTAATAACCATACAAAATACCCTTGCCCTTTAGTTCCGTTATCTACCTGCTAAGCTGATGCAATCCTACCGCGATATGCAAGGGTGGCTGTATTACACAAATTTTATCGATATTGAGTACCTGCAGTAAATTGTGAATAAAACTCACATTTATTAACCGATTTTCATGATTAATACCTTATTTTATTTTCCAGATACGCAGCTGTCAGAAAAATGTATAATATTTTGTTTTTCTTTTGTTATTGCGCTTTTTTACCGAAAAAAATAATGAATTTTACACGAAAAACAATTTTTTCTCTCCATTAATTTCTAAATAACTCCAAAACGATAAAAGATAGAATAAAATAATATTCAATCAACTTTAATAAAATTTTGTTATGCATTTTTTAATGTTTTATTTATAAAAATCTGACAAGTTGTTCCCGAGTTATCGTTAAATATGTCTGCGTAGCTGACTAATTTAGGGGAAAAAATTAGCCACGCCCATAAAAAAAAACCAACGCGATGAAGTTTTTCTTAAAATAACTTAATATGCCTAGAATATACATAAACAATTGAAATAAGTGAAAAAAATAATTTTGTCCAGCTAACTTGTACTAGTCGACACACTGTGCCCGCGCCAGTCCTGTAGCGCTTTACGGAAGTTCCCTGCAACACGTGTGCTATATCCATTAGAAAAGAACTCTCGCGATTAGTTATAGCAACTAGTTCCCTATGCACAAACTCCGATATAACAAACGGAATACTTTCTTATGAACAATTTTAGCAACATAGGTACCTTTGGTAATTTCTAGGGGCACATATGCAAAAATGGCGGATAGTATAAGTTTGCTTTCTCAAAATGGTTAAAGAACAAGCTTTAGTAGATGCAACAACAGTCTGTCGAGTAAGAACGTGACCGCTCGAATTCTTGAAAAAATGTCTTTCGAGAACATTTTTTGCCATGAATGTATTCTCTGGTGTGCTAACAACGGTGCAATTGCCTTAGTAAGTTGTCCAAACGCCTCCTGCATCAATAATCACCTGGCATCCTCGAGGCATGCTGTCGACAAGATTTTCTCCACACTCTGTAAATTTTTCGAATCTCGTGAGGCAACTCAGTTAAAATCTTTCTTCTAAGCTTTCTTTTTACAAAGGGCCAAACATTTTCAATAGGGTTCGCGTCCAGCGACTGAGAGAACCATTCTAGTATCTTATCGTGGGCCCAAGCTAACCGCAGCAAAGGTTTCTTCAACGTGCTTCGGAATTTGACATCATGAGCATGAAGATGTTGAAGAATGGTCTCATGGGACACATTCAAACACATTCCTAATTTTGCCGCTCCGCAGCAATCTTGTGAAAACAAAGACACGATTCGTTTTTTGACTTTCGTTGTGACTTTGCCTATCCAGCGACGTTTTGGCAACTCGTCGATATTTTTGGTCTCGTTAAAACGATTTATCCATTTCTTCACATTTAGCGGCGGCGGAATGTATCATTTTACTCCCCTTTGGAAGGGAAAAAAGAAAGATTGGTTACAACCGACACGTAAACAAGTTACTTATTTTATGTGATTTTGACGAAAGTTCGGAATCAACTGATACTTTTACTAAACTGTGTCGTAGACAAAGGTTTCCTTTACCGAATTTTTGTTGAATCGCTAGAATCGCATCTACCAAAAATGAATTATCGCGAACATGTTCGTACTTGACAGACTGTAAATACATGAAGTGCCTGAAAAAATTGCGGTATTGTTTGAAGACCGTCAAAGCAACTAGTTGCCGCAACCTCCATTATCGCCCAACCCGAGTTATAACAGCCCTAAACTGGTAAAATAATTTAACAATGGATTTTATGAGATTTAACGGATATAAAGGTAATTGCGTGCTATAAAGTCACGCACTATAATTTAAAATAAACCATAACTAATCCTCGCATCATACCTTTATGCCACACTGAAACTATATATTGTTATAATAGGTCATAGTCAGGAGAGCGAGCGGCTAAAATTGGTTTGTTGATACTCCTGCACGGATATTTACTTTCCTATTACAGTTCACGTTTATTCGATTTAGGAAATTATATTTGGGTTGCAATTAAAACGCAACATAAATTCCTAACTCCTGAAACTCGAAATATACTGGGACTGATTTATACCTATTTATTTAATGCTCTCCATATCTTTAGAGCTACAAGGTTTAATTTGTTTAAGACTTCTTATTTACCTTAAGTGTTCAGTAAAAGGAAGTTTTACAACTTAACAAAAGGTAGAAAGAAAAATTTTTTAATGTAAGAGTAATCAAGTAGAACTTAGGCTGAAAACTTAACTAGCAGTTTCTTTTTTTAAAAAGAAAAGGTAACGCCACAAAACCCAAGAAAGTATGGTAACTCTAGCTCCTTGGTATCGTTCCGGCTTATTGTGCCCAGAGTCTCAGGCTCGATCCTCGAAAAGTCAGTATACGTTTATTTTAAAAGTGTATTTGGCTAGGTCACATTCCACGTCATGCTGCTAGCCCGCAGATATAAATAAACTTTTAAAAGCTTTCACGCTATAAAAAAATGCAGCTTTTGGGGAAAGCTACTCAGACCATGAAAGGCTTATTATGAAGCAACCGCGTCCCCACGGTGGGGAAGATACCTGATGTCAGCCTTCCAGGACTTAGTTTCAAACTCAACGGAAAAACTGCCAGAACTAATCTTAGTGGGAGATTATTCGGACCATGAAAGGTCTTCCACATGGGTAGGATTGTTAGCTGAAGTCAGCCTTCCAGGACTGGGAGTTGACTCCAATGGACGGTTGGCGGCCGTTTGACCTGGTAGGCGGTCGAATTAGATAGGGTACATTAATGAAACCCAGGTCTAATGTAGAGCTAGAAGGAATAAACGCCTTCGTCGATGAACAAACTTGCCAGTAATCCCTTTACGGAGACATTTATAGGTATTAAAGTTAGGTATTAAAATTGGCACGGCATCGTGGTCGGAGGAAAAAAAAAGGAAAAAGACTGTAAAACAAAGTTATTTCTGGGCCAATACCGTGATGTATATACATATGTATATTCTTCTATATATTTTTCTGGAACGATAGATATTTACTTTCTTTAGTTTTTGTTTTTGAGTTACGTGACTCCTGCGTGAGATTGGTGCGATCCTTTGCAAAATAGCGAAGATGGAGGTGAAGTACTAAAGAGAACTCCATACCGAGTTTACCACTGTTCTCTTTTATACTGATCTATATTTTTAGAAAACATCTAGTAGTGGTACTAATGTTCTATATATCCTCCTATTTCTATGCATTTACCGGCGGTATTAGTACCCTATTATGTGTTTTGATCTTGAATTAAAAGTTTTGGCGGTTTCACACCAATTTATTAGCTACTGTCTTTATTGTGTATTTGCTTTTTAGATCTTTCCTGCTGTTAATGTGTTTGTGACGTGCTTCTTCCCCTAGGCTGGTTGACGACCTTTGATATGCAGTGAAATTCTTCTAGTTTGGTGATTGTCCGATAGCAACAAGCCTAGGTAGTCCATAACTTTGGACGTCCGTACTTTTTATGCAAGAGCTGATGCAAGACAGAATATTTGCTTGACGATAGTAGTCCGCTAAGCGGATATATATTTTCGTTTCTTTATTTTTTTACGGACAATACATATTTATTTTGTTCATACAATCAATACTACCACCAATGTGATTACACATTAGATTCGCACAACTCATCAATCATAATATCCCAGTGACAACAAAATCAGCTGACGATATTTTTGTAGTCTTATTGCCTCGAGAAAGAATGGAAATTAAAAGTGCTAAGAGTTAAAAAGATGAGTAGATCATTCGCACTCCAATTCATAATTGAATAATAAAATTTATATATATATATATATATATATATATATATATATATATATATATATATATATATTAGGGTGGTCCTTATTTTTCGACTTTCGAATTTTCCCCGGGGTACTTTGTCATTTGATTATATACATCTAAATATGAAATAAGTTTTTTTTTCTTGTTAAGATTTAGAGGTCGCTACCAGCTGTCAAAGTTTTTACAAAAAGCGTTGACACATTTAAGTGTTTATATTACATTTTACGTGCAAGTGAAACTCGCATAGACAATCGCTCCTTATCCCCTCCTCCCCTCGACCCCTCTTCTGTACCGACGCGTCGAGATTTAGCCCGCCTCGCACTTCAGTTCTAATAAGTCATTAACTAGAGCGCACGCGTTTCATTTGTAAAAGTCATAGTAACGTGTTTCAACTTGCAATGGCGTCTACAAATAGCGGACTCAGTAAAGCTACTAGAAATCAAAGTAAGGTTTGGCTTATCGGTCAATTATTATCCGAATTAAACCAGTCAACGTTGCCATCCATCGGTGAAGTATTGCGTTTGTTTTTTTACTACAAAAATGAAGAAAAGAAAAGCATTCGTGAATCTGCGACTTTGGCGGCTTGCGAAGTTATGAATTTGTGGGAAAAAGGTAGTGTACCAATTCAATTAAAAAAACATATCATCAGTAAAATTGAAAAACTATTCAAACACTGGCAGAACCTAAAAAAAAATAAAGAAAACAAGAAAAAACGTTCAGAAGCATTAAAGAAAAAAGAACAAAACTGGCAAAAAAAATTAGAAGATTTATTTGATACTGCTCATCGTGATGCTTTAAATATTATGACTGTAGAAGAAGACAAGCAGTTTTTATTAGCAATGCGACAAAATCGACGCCAATTTTTAATTGGTTCAGTAGACAGAAAAAGTTTAAACAAATGTAAGAAAATAAAAGAGAAAGGAGAACGCCTTGAAAAATTGCGTGAACGTGAAAACAAAGATATCTCGGCTTTAACAGAAAAGTGCTCTTTTCCTTCATTGTCGTTTCTTTCGTCGTCGTCAGCCACCACCAGTAAAGAAGCAACCTCATCTGACTCCGAATGCATATCAGAATTGTCCGAAATGCAACCACCTCAGAAACGAGCTCGAAAAGACATTATTAACAGCCAATTAGCTTCCAGTTTCGATGTCTCTAAATTGAGTGACAGAAAAGCAACTATGGTCGTGACATCTACTTTGAAAAGTGCAGGATGTGATCCACCAGAACTTAATGTTAATAGATCTCCTATTCGTCGGCAGCGTGTGAAAAATCGCAAAGCAGTTGCAGAGTCTCTCAAAAGCGAGTTTAAACCTAATTCGTCATTAACAATCCATTGGGACGGTAAACTTATAGAAGATATTACTGGACACGAAACTGTAGATCGGCTGCCAATTTTGGTATCAGGACATGGACTTGATCAACTTCTAGTAGTTCCAAAATTGGAACGTGGAACGAGCGAAGCATGTGCGTCAGCTGTCTACGAAACTATAAATTCATGGAATTTGAGCGATAAGGTAAAATGTTTGTGTTTTGACACTATTGCTGTCAATACCGGCTTAAGAAGTGGAGTATGCGTTCTTTTGGACCGAAAAATGAATAAAAATATGCTTTGGCTTGCTTGTCGTCACCACATAATGGAAATTATGTTGTCAGCTGTAGTGGATCAATCGCTTGCCCCATCTAGTGGTCCTGATATACAATTATTTAAAAGATTTAAAAACAATTGGAACACTATTGATCAAAGCGACTACAAAACAATAACAGATGACGCTGAGGCAAATATTCTTGCAGAAGTGGCCGCAGACAGGATTTCTTTTGCTGAAAAACAACTACAAGTACATCAACCTCGAGATGACTACAGAGAACTGTTGAATCTCACAATCATCTTCTTAGGAGGTGTTCCTGAAAAAGGCGTTTTATTTAGGAGACCTGCTGGTCTACATCGAGCTAGATGGATGGCAAGAGCCTTGTACTGTTTGAAAATTTATTTATTTAAACATCAGTTTAAGCTAACGAACAAGGACGAAAAGGCTGTGAGAGAAATATGCATTTTCACGGTGATGATTTATGTTAAATATTGGTTTCAAGCCTCTACCGGATGGTCAGCACCAAGAAACGACTTACAATTATTGAAAGACCTTAAAGCCTTTGAAAGCTTTAACAAAAATATAGCTACTGTTGCGCTGAAAAAAATTCTAAATCATTTGTGGTATTTGTCGGAAGAGCTAGTTTCGTTTGCCTTTTTCGATGACGAACTTTCAGTTCAAGAGAAGAGAAAAATGGTAGAAGCACTGAAAATTGAAGGCATAGAAGATTGCTTAAAAAGAATAAACCTTGATATCACACATATCCACGAAAAAAATATAGAAAACTTCGTGAGTAGTAATTCCTTAAGATTCTTCCAGATCAAATTTTTTGAACAGAGACGTGGAAACTTGGAACGAAGACACTGATTATGTAGCTGCCAAAAATATCGTTCATTCTTTGCGAGTAGTGAACGACATAGCTGAGCGCGGTGTTGCTTTAATGGAAGAATATAATAAATTGATTACAACCAATGAAGAACAAAAGCAATATTTGCTTTTGTTGGTGAAAGAGTATAGGAAAAAGTACCCTAATACTAACAAGTCAACCCTTGTATCTTAAAAATAAATGATTCAAATATCTACATAATATCTTAATTCATAACAACAACAATAATTTTGTAATATTTTTTATGTCCTGGCTTTATGAATAAAAGAATCCAACAAATACGGATTCTGAGTTTTTACTTAAAATTCAAACCTTGGTAGCGACCCCTAAATGTCATTTAAAAAATTCAAAAAAATTACTGAAATAGTTTCTCGTGGTATATAATCAAATGGTGGTGCCCCGCGAAATTAAAGAAAAAAAATTTTTTTCTTAGGAATAAGGACCACCCTAATATATATATATATATATATATATATATATATATATATATATATATATATATATATATATATATATATATATATACATATATACAGTCGACACTGTTTATAGTGAAACTCTATATAGTGAAAAACTCCTTATAATGCAATTTTTTCAAGACACATACATAGCAATATATACGGATTTTTTCTTTATATAGTGAAAAACTTTCTATAGTGAAATTTCGGTCAACATTTTGGTCTTTCACTATATAGAGTGTCGACTGTATATATATAATACGTAGGCTGAAAAATTTTTGGTTTGACACACAGATGTCGCTCTTTTCAATCCATATAATTTTTAGGAAGTACCAACCTTCAAACGATACGTGTTAAAATTTCGTGACATTTCGACGATCAGTTTACAGGTGACAGTGGTTCCAGTGACGGAAAAAATCGAATTTCGTGTGTTGATTAAACACTGTTTTTTGATGGGAAAAAATACTCCTCAAGCAAAGCAATGGTTTGATAAGTGTTACGGGGGCCCTCTCCTCGAAAACCACTCGTTAGTTACTGATATATTGGATTTAAACGCGGTCGTACAGATACAAATGATGCTGAATGCGCTGGACGCCCAAATGATGTGGTTACACCGAAAAACATCAAAAAACTCCACAAAATTGTTTTAGATGATCGTAAAGTGCGTGAGATAGCTGACACCTAAAATATTAAAAGAACGTATTGATCACATTTTGGATCAACATTTGGGCATGAGAAAGCTCTGTTCGAAATGAGTACCGCGTTTGCTCACAAAAATCACAACGCGTTGATGATTCCGAGCGCTGTTTGGACCTGTTTAGGCGCAATAAAAAGGATTTTTTCATGCGTTATGTAAAGCCGGGTTTCCACCAAACGGACATGGCATGAACCACAAACAAAAACTGTTTTTCTCAACAAAAAGAGCAATGTTTTGTAAAAAATGAACAGTTCCGAAAACATGTTTGTTGGAGAACAGTGTTTTTAGTAAACAAAACACTTTCCCATCTCGAGTCGGTACATCAAAAGAAAACAAATTTGTACGTGTTTTTTAGTCAGTTTGGTTGGAACACCTGAATGATGCAGTTTTGTTCTCTGCGACATTTGTACTTTACTCTTTCAACTAGTTATCAAGTTTTTATCAACTGTATGCGATTTACGAAGAGTTTGTCAATACTTAAAGTAAGTACCAGTTTTTATATTTATTTTGTTAAACAATTATTTATATATATATATATATATATATATATATATATATATATATATATATATACATATATATATATATATATATATATATATATATATATATATATATATATATATATATATATATATATATATGCATTTAGTTACAATATTGCTACGATTAAAAGAGTTTACTACAAAACACATTTATCAAGCTGTAGTTTTAATTCATTTTTAGGCCGTGAATTCCAAAAACCAGTGGACTAAAAATCAGTGGGACTCAAAAAGTATAGATTATAAGAATAAAAATAAAAAATAAGATTCACTCAAGGAAATTGGTAATACTTTTGAAACTAGCGGTGATAAAATCGAGCGAAAAAATCAAAAACTTGTTCAGTCAGTACAACAGGTAAGGGAACGGAAGAAGTCTGGAGCTGGACACCCGTTTGTTTCAAAATGGTTTGGATATGATGCCATGAGTTTTTTGTGTGACAAGAATAAACCGAGGAAAGGAAGGCTTACCTTGATATAATGTTGAAGAGCGTCATACAGGGCCTCACATACATCCGGTATGATTTGTGATACAGAAGAATTTGAAATTTTGAATAAATATTTTAATGATTGAAAACTGTCCCCAGTGGCTAAGTACCTCAGAGTTACTGCCAGGCGATCCTTCACGGATATTGTGTCCCGCTAATTTATACTTTTCTTGGCGATTTTAGGTTCTAACAAATTAATTAAAACTTCAAAATCGGTACTTGACATTCTGGTAAAATTATGGCAGGAAGATCTCAATTCTCAACATTGTCAGTGCTTAAATCAGCCAATAATTCTTCTATGTCGTAATTAACTCTCCTTTTTAATAGAGAATCGACCCAATACCTTGGTTTTTTTTCTGTTTTGGCCTTAACTAAACACGAACCACAACTAATCATAAAATCGTCGTCAGAGAAAGACATTCTTGTGGGACTAAACAAAATGGGAAAAAGAAAATAAACACTAGCAACAAAACTTTTGGAACAGTCTACAGGAACTGTTTGAAAAAAACAAAACATGTTTTGTTTTGTTTATTGAAAACATAACTGTTTTTTTAAACTGTCCGTTTGGTGGAAACCTGGCTTAACAACAGATGAAACATGAGTTCACCACTACACACCGGAATCAACGCGGCAGTCAACTGAGTGGACAGCAACAGGTGAAAGCCGCTCGAAGCGACCAAAGACACAACAGTCGACTGGGAAGGTTTTGCCTCTGTATTTTGGGATGCGCATGGAATAATTTTCGTCGATTATGCTAAGAAGGGAAAAAAAACCACCAATAGCGAATATTATATAAAGTTGTTAGTGCATAAATAGAAATGAATAAGAAAAATGTGCTCTTTCATCAAGATAATACACCGTATCACATGTCAATGGTTACGATGACAAAATGGCAAAGAAGTTATCGCCGAAACTGAGGCCTATTTTGAAGGTGAAGACAAGTCCTTCTACTGGAAAGGTATAGAAATGTTAGAAAAGCGTTGGATTGATTGCATTTCTCTTAAAGGAGACTATATTGATGAATAAAGTCGAATCTTACAAAAAAAATGTGTTTTAAGTAGCTAGATCAAAAATTTTTCAACTTACGTGTTATTATAAATAGTTGTCAAAATTCGAGCAAATATTACTCTGAGGCACTCAACAACATATATTTTTATATTGGTCAACTGACAAAACCGACACGCGTCGGAAACAATATTTTTGATTCCCGTATATTCCCGTGATATATTAAAAAAAATTTAAAACTAATTAAAATATACAATATTAAATGCCTTACCATATCAGATTTTTATTCCAAAAACGCAAATAATATCGGTTTTTAGAAAATTATGCAGTAAAAAGACAAATATTTAGTATATGCAAATAAAAACAGACAATTTTAAATAAAACATTTCTCCATATCCCTCGTCACATAGATCTACAACAAACAATTTTATTCTTACCCTTCTCTTTTGTATTCTTAAAGCATCAAATAGACACTCGAATAGCTTTTAAAGAGGACACTTTTAAACCCATGTCATCTGTTCCGGGACTTACGTTAACATAATACGAATTGTCCATTTGTTAACGTACACCTTTTCTATACATAAACAGTTTTTGAGTCGACCTTTTGGACAAACAAGGCTCTTGCATGTGTAAAAGCTGGTAAAAGAAATGGGATATATTGGACAATAGACAAAACTACACTAAAGCTATAAATCTTTAGGTAATAAGTATTTAACCTGTTAAATATTAAAATAATTTCACTACAAATATCAAGATTAAATTTTTAGAAGAGCAGGTTGTTGCAAAAATTAATTAACTATTTTTAAACCGTATCTTAATTCTCGTCCTGAAAGTGACATTCTGTTATTAGAAAATGGAAATTTTTCGTGTTAAACTGTGAAGGTGCATTAAAATCTATGTAGTAAACAGCGAGTTATGCAACGAGAACTACTTCTCAATCATATATATGTTTACTAGACTTCTCATTTTATATTTTGATGTTGATGTTTTTATATTATGATGTTTTGACATTTTGATTGTATTTACGATTAAAATAATCAGCTGGTTTTTTTCTCGAACAT
>CM032456.1:76734142-76749142 GCA_019049505.1 Pachyrhynchus sulphureomaculatus
TATTCTGTTATTTGGTTATAGTCGGGAGAAGTGTGGCTAAAATTGGTATGCTTATATTCCTGCATGGGTGTTAACTTTCCTATTATACTCCATGTTTAGTTGATTTGGGAAACGACATTTAAGTTACAGATATAGCACACTATTAATTTGTGCCTTGAACTCAAAATTTATTTTAACTAATTTATTACTATTTATTTATAGTTTTAGGTATATTTAGATTTGCGGAATTTGTTTAATCGCTATTTATTCGCTGACAAAAATTTGTAACCTAGTTTAAGTTTTTACAATTAGCCTTTAAAATTTTCACTTTATGTATCAGAATTGAAACACATGTTTGAAATAACGCAAATGAACATTTTACAGAATCTCAAGCGGAGGCACTTGATATTCCCAAGGCCCGTGATTGGCATGACGGATTGGTATGTGAAAAGTTTTGTTTATGGCCCTCAAATTTGCTCAGAGAGCGTTCTTTACGAGTATTAGTCGACGGATACTGTCTCCTACCCTCCTTTGTCATCTACATTATTGATCTGCTGGAAGGAACCAAGAATCCAATCTACAGTTTTGCAAATGATAGAGCGCTTATTTTTTCATTTACTATGAATATCGGCAACTTATACAAATATCCGCTGACAGTAGAAAGCCCAGGAAAAAATCTATCTTAGGGAGACAGTAACCAAGTATAATTTAACGCTACAAAGAACTAGGCGACAGTTTTCTAAAAAAGTTAACGTTGCTGAACCCGACACAGTTATGTTGGGACACTCCAGTCCTCTAGCATCGTCACTTAATTTGCTTGCATAACGATTAAGGCTTCTCAAAAGCTGAGAATACTATTTCAAACTAGAAAGCTTTATACTCAACAACAATTAATTCTCTACAAAGCTCAAATTCGACCAGCAATGGAATACTACTCTCATGTTTGGGCCTCTGCCCCCAAACGTACACTGCATTTGTTAGATTTCATTCAAAAGAGAACGGTTCGCCTACTTGGGGAACTCAGAACTCATCTACAACCTTGATTCCTTGGCACATAGACGTACTGGGTACTGTCAAGTATTTTGATGAAAAATGTTCGATGGATATAGTCCGCTAAATTCCTCCTGAAGCGGTGTAGGATAGGATTATACGTCGCACTAATACTTCACATTGGTATGAGGTTCCGTTTCTCACTTCTCGTATAACTCTTTTGTATGAACAACATCATCCCTTTTAGTGCAGTAAAAAATGTCAAAATAATGAAGAGGTAGGCATAGTTTAGATACACCAAGACTGTGATTTTATCCTGTCTGGGGTATCACCAGGAGTATTGTCCTGAATTTCGGACCTTGAAAAACTTGGGCTTTTTTGTTTATAAACAATTTAAGTTTTCAAAACGCGTTTTTTGAGCTTAAAATGTGAATAACTCCGGTTATATAAGTTGAAACGAGACAAACACAAAACTCTTTGTAGTGAAATTTTCAACAAATCCTCGTTGGCTTTAAATCGCTCAAATGTGCACATAACCTAGAAAATTGAAAAAAAACAGACAAAAATCTGTTTTTTTTTTTTTTTTTTCATTTTATTGTACAGGTCGACTAAGTGACCCAATAAGCTTAAAACTTTTAGAAAATATACCTTTTGTTATAGCAAAAATACCCTGAAATTTTGGTATAAAAATATTGATCCCAGTGGAGAATATTGAATTTATTATTTAAAATTTGAATTGCCCGCCATTCTATGTCATTTACTCCAAAATGGCCCTTTTTTTAAAAAGATTTTGGTCTTGACGTCAGCGTTCCGATGCTATTAGAAATTTTTTTTTGGAATGATTTTAACCGTTTTTTATACATTTGTTTAATAACACTGGTCAACAAAAAAAAAGAAAATTGCTTGTTTCCTGTAATTTTTTTTTTGTTTCTATCTCAAATTGACGCGTATTCTTTAAATATGGCAACAATTTTTCTCTAACAGCTTTTGTTTTTGAGTTATACCTAACTACCCTCATTTACTATTTTTACTTAGATTTTCGTTTTTTATTGGACATTAAAATATATTTTGTTGTTGTTTTAGATATGGCTTCGTCAAGAAGATGTTGTGTGCTTAATCCCGATTGTTTTTGCTATATTCGTGGTGAATATATATTTGCACAATATCGAAAACCTATATCGGACTTTGTGAAAACTGCGTATCATCAATACTTTAAAATAAAATTGTGTAATCAGGACAAGCCATGGGTTCCTCATATTGTATGCCAGAAATATATGGTATGTCTACGGTTATGGTCCAGTGGAAAAAGAGATGCAATAATGTTCGTAACACCCATGATTTGGCGAGAACCTCGAAACCATCATGACGATTGCTACTTCTGCGTTGTGAAAATAAACGGAATTAACCCTGGAAATCGAAGTAAGTGGTCATATCCTAACTTATCTTCTGCTCAACGACCTCAATTAAAATCACAAGAGGTACAACCCTGCACATCTAAATCTTCTGATGATCCAAATCTCTGTGAACCCGAACGAAATACATCAAGTGAAGACTCTGATTCAGACTACAAATGTAGCCTTTCAGAACCTCAACCATTTAATCAGAAAGAACTAAATGACTTAGTAAGAGATTTGAACTTACCAAAAGAAGCTTCTGAAATTTTAGCATCTCGTTTAAAAGAAAAAAATTTGCTTACTCCGGAAACCAACAATACATTTTATCGTACCCGAGAAAAAAATCTGTTACCGTATTTTTCTCAAGAGAAGGATTTAGTTTTTTGTAACGATGTTGGTGGTATTTTGCAGCAGATGGGATTAAAACAGTACCAACCTAGTGATTGGCGAATTTTCATAGACAGCAGCAAAAGAAGTTTAAAGTGTGTTCTGCTTCATAACGGTAACAAGTACGGATCTATACCTATTGCACATTCGACGACTTTAAAAGAAGAATACGTAAATGTTTCTAGGGTTATGGAAAAAATTAAGTATCAAGACCACAAATGGGTCATTTGTGTTGATCTGAAAATGGTTAACTTTCTTTTAGGTCAACAAGGGGGGTACACAAAGTTCCCTTGTTTCATGTGTCTCTGGGATAGTCGTGACAAACAACACCATTGGTCACAAAAAGTTTGGCCAGTGCGGGAAGAGCTAAAAGTTGGTACAAAAAATGTTATAAACGTGCCTTTAGTTAGCCGAGACCGCATCATACTTCCACCACTTCATATTAAACTCGGCATAATGAAACAGTTTGTGAAGGCGCTTGACAAAAGTGGCGAATGTTTTAATTTTCTTTCACGCAAGTTTCCAGGATTAAGTTCAGAAAAATTGAAAGCTGGTATTTTTGATGGGCCACAGATTAGGCAACTTGTGAAAGATCTTAATTTTGTCAAATCAATGACTGAAGTCGAATCCAGAGCCTGGAATTCATTTGTTTTGGTTATGAGTAGCTTCCTAGGCAAAAAGAAATCTGACGACCATGTCGAGCTTGTTGAGTGCATGCTATCGAACTTGCAAGAGCTAGGGTGCAACATGAGCATAAAAAATCCAATTCCTGCACTCGCATTTAGACCGATTTCCACAAAATCTGGGTGATTTTAGTGAGGAGCAGGGTGAAAGATTTTATCAGGATCTTCGGACAATGGAAGAGCGTTATCAGGGGCGGTGGGACTCACATATGATGGCAGACTACTGCTGGAGTTTGCAACGAGATCTACCTAAAGTCGTTCATTCAAGGAAATCTTATAAAAGATCATTTGCTAGTGTTCAATAGAAATTTTGTTAACATAATGTATTATTTTTTTGTATTTTTTTGGCAAAATAACAAAACTGTATATTTCAAAAGGTAAAGCTGTTAGCAATCTCCCAGTCTTTTTTTCATAGTCAGGGCCATAGAAATACTCAATAACAGAAAAAAAAATAAAGGAAACAAGACTTGTGTTGACCAGTGTAATCAAATAACAATTGTCAATTTGAAAAAAAAATTGCTAACGAAAATGAATTTATTTTTGAATAAAGGTCTGACGATTCTCTACCAGATGTAATAAAAAATTTTCAATTTTTTTTCAAAACGACCGGTTAAAATGACTCCAAAAAAAATTTTTTTTAGTGGCATCGGAAAGCTGGCGTCGAAACCTAAATAAAAAAAAGGTCCATTTTGGACCAAATGACATAAAATGGCGGGCAATTCAAATTTTAAATAACAAAATTCCACTAAGTTCAATATTTTTGTACCAGAATTTCGGAGTATCTTTGCTATAATAAAAGGCATATTTGCTGAAAGTTTCAAGCCGATCGGTTCACTTAGTCCACCTGTACAATAAAACAAAAAAAAAGTTTTTTCCGGTTTTTTCAATTTTGTATGTTATGTGCGTACTTGAGTGACTTAAAACTAACGAGAATTTGTTGGAAATTTCATTATAAAGAGTCCGACATATACACCAGAGTTATTCGCATTTTAAGCTCAAAAAAACGCATTTTGAAAACTTAAATTGTTTACAAACAAAAGATCACAAGTTTTTCGAGGTCTAAAACTCAGGACAATACTCCTGGTGATACCCTAGAGAGGATAAAATCATAATATTGCTGTATCTAAACTGTGCAATTTCAAATGCTTTTTTTACTGCACTATTTGGGATAATTTGTGTTTCCCGTTGAGTACAATTTACAGCGATTCAAAACCAACGTGAGTGGCTTTTTCACAAACGCGTCGCCTCTGTAGCGCTTTAGGGATTTTCTGTAGCACGGGTGCTATATCAATAAAAAATAAAAGAAACGGGACAAATCTAGACTTTTACCACAAATATATTAAATATGGTGATTTAAGATTTTAAATGGTTTATTTTTCGCAATTATAATTCATATAGTTTGACAGTTTTAGATTAAATTTTAGATTGAAATAATTTAACTCAGTTCGGATTTGAACCAGAACTTAGCCAGTCAGTAATATTTTACCGTGTGTTCCAGAAAAGCGTTTTAAACCATTATTGTTCAATTGATGCAGACTGTTACAAAAACTGAAACCTAAAAATATTAATTTTTTAATGACTACGATAACATCTCTCAAATCTGTCAAGATCAGATTGTAAACCATTGGGATTAGAATTGACAATATACTTAACACGTAGGCCGAAAAGTTTTTTGTTTGACACATAGATGTCGCCCTTTTCAAAATATCCATATGATTTTTAGGAAGTGCCAACCTTCAAACGAAACATGTCAAATTTTCATGACATTTCGACAATTAGTTTACAAGTTACAGTGGTTTTAGTGACGCTACTTTTGCTATTTTCAAAACAATGGAAAAAACCGAATTTCGTGTGTTGATTGAACATTGTCCTTTGATGGGAAAAATACCGTTCAAGCAAAGCAATGGCTTGATAAGTGTTACGGGGACTCTGCCCCTAGAGATTACTTATTATTTACTGACATGCTTAATTTAAACGTGATCGTACAGACAGAAATGATGCTGAACCTTCTGGACGCCCAAATGAAGTTGTTACAACGAAAAACATAAAAAAATCCACAAAATTGTTTTGGAAGACCGTAAAGTGAAATTGCGTGAGATAGCCGACACTCTAAAGATATCAAAAGAACGTGTTGGTCATATTTTGCATGAACATTTGGGCATGAGACAGCTCTGTTCGAAATGGGTATCGCGTTCGCTAACAGTGGACCAAAAACAACAACCTGTTGATGATTCTGAGCGTTGTCTGGACCTGGTTAGGCGCAATAAAAAGGATTTTTTTCATGCGATATGCAACAACGGATGAAACATGGATCCACCACTACACACCGGAATCACATCGGCAGTCAGCTGAGTGGACAGCAGCCGGTGAAAGCCGCCCGAAGCGACCAAAGACACAACAGTCGGCTGGGAATGTTTTGACCTTTGTATTTTGGGATGTGCATGGAATAATTTTCATCGGCTATGTTAAGAAGGGAAAAACAATCAATAGCGAATATTATATAAAGTTATTGGTGCGTTTGAAGGCAGAAATCGCAAAGAAACGGCCCCAAATGAACAAGAAAAAAGTGCTTTTTCATCAAAACAAGTGTTACAAGTCAATGGTTACGATGGCAAAATTGCATTAATTGGAGTGCGAATTGCTTCTTCATCCACCGTATTCTCCAGATTTGGCCCCCGGCGACAATTATCTATTCGCAGGAAAAGAAATTTGACTCCAGTGAAAAAGTTATCGTCGAAACTGAGGCCTATTTTGAAGACAAAAATAAATCCTTCTACAAGAAAGGTATAGAAATATTAAAAAAGCGTTGGACTGACTTTTGCTAAAAAAAATGTGTTTTAAGTAGCTAGACCAAAAACTTTTCAACCTACGTGTTGTTATATGTAAGGTTGTCCGCATACAACAAAAAAAAAATCGGTAGAGTGATTTATCCAGTACTTTCCTTCCAAATATGCACTTCTAAAATAAGTAATAAATTTACCTTTCTTAAGTTAAGAGAAAGTAAATTTCAACAATACAATTAAAATCGTACAACATATCAACACTCACCCTCTCACCACCTCCACCTGAAATGATATCGCCCAATAATTGTAGGTTTCATCCTTATTTTAAATATTGTAATATCAGTTTGTTCGAGAATTATGGTGCCAACAGACAGATAGTTAAATAAACAGACCAATATAAACGGGGAAAATATGTTTTTTATGGTGTAATAACTGTCAAAGGCAAAGAAATGCAAATATTGTAAAGGGTAATTTTTCACAAATATAGAACCTCCTCTTAGCAAGGGAAGTAAAAAATAATAAAAAAAATAATAATTTACATATTGCACCAGGGGTCACTAAGCTCCGGCTAATTTAACTGTTTGGATTTTCAAAAGTCTATATCTCTATAATCAACATTTTAAGGTTACTCTGTAACCAAATCTCTATGTCATACTATTTATGTTAAAATTGGAAATAATGAAAAAGCACTAGAAACACCACTTTAGTATAGTTTTATTAATAATAAATAATAGTACACCTTATAGCGAGCTTTTGAAAGATCAAGGTAAACTGAGTGTTTTTCCGTTCTAAATTCAACTGCGGAAATAAGTGTCTGTCTATATAAAATCTGTCCTGTATGATCTCTAACATCAGTCTCGTCACCCGATTTAAAGAGGGGAAGATAGTTAGATTATTTACAAGACAGTGCAAAGTACTAACTATCCATTGATCTTTAATAAAGGATTCTCATAGGGTTCTGTGAATGATGCAGTTCTTTATTAGTGTAGGTGGAAATCCATTCGGTCCAACCCCTTTGAAGATATCAAGGGGAACAACTATGTTGGTCATTTCAGTTACAGTAAATTTGTGAAAAGGTGGTGTACAAGCATATTTAGTTGGCTTATGATTGTCCGAAACTAAGCTGTCCAAACTATTTGGGTGACAAGAGTAGAAATACGATGTAAACCGTTAGCAACATGATGAGAGTTGGTGCGCTCCAGATTAATGTGATTTATTACCCTTGGTAACCGCATGCATTACAAGCTGTATGAAAGGGAACAAGAAGGAACCATATTGACACGTCTTTTAACGCTATGTTGTAATAATTCAAAGTAATTGAAAATTATATGGAAACTAATTATATATAAAAAAGATGATAAAAAAGACGTTATTACATGGTGGAATATTTTAAATTTATATCAAATGTCTTGAACACTAAGCCTAACCATGACATTAATCATATGTCATATGTCGTGAAGAATTATTCACTTTTTTTCAGTTAACTAAGGAAATCGGATTTATTATCATTATGAATAATTACTATATATATATATATATATATATATATATATATATATATATATATATATATATATATTATATATATATATATATATATATATATATATATATATATATATATATATATATATATATATATATATATATATATATATATATATATATATATATATATATATATATATATATATATATATATATATATATATGTATATATATATATATATATATATATATATATATATATATATATATATATATATATATATATCACTATAAGCCTAGTTTAATCCAATGTTGGATGTAGATCTTTCCTCTAAACCTCCATCTGAATCTAGTTGCAGCTGTTGTCATCCATCCCATGTCCGCAACCCTCTGTATATCGTCCCGCCTCCTATTTCTGTTCTGATAGTCTCCATTCTATGATTCCCTTAATCCGTCGATCATTATTCGTGCGTGCCACATGTCCAGCCCATTGCCTCTTTCTTTCTGCTACATGCTCTATATTATCATTTACATTCGTTTGTTCACGTATCTACTTGTTCCTTCTTCTGTCTTTAAGTTTTTTCCGATCGTTTGTCTTTCGTGTGCTCTCTGGGTTCGCGCCAGTTTTTGGTTATGGGCTTTATTCATTGTCCAAGTCTCAGCGCCATATGTAATCACGGGTAGGATGCACTAAATATAAACTTTGGCCTTTAACGTAACTGGGATATGTTTATCTTTGAATATATATCTTAATTTTCCGAATGCGCACCATCTTAGCCTGAACCGTCTGGAAATTTTATCCGAGACACTATCTTTAATCGCAGTAATTTCTTGTCCCAGATACTTACTAATTTTGAGAGCTGTTTTTTAGTGTTCCGTACGGAATACTTATAAGATGACTTCGGTGTCTGTCTGTCTGTCCGTCTGTCTATCTGTCACACCCGATTTTCTCCGAAACTATTTGTCGTAGAAAGTTGAAATTTGGTAACAATATAGGAACTGATGGCCTCATCAAAGCCGTGTGGTTTTGAAAGTCAAATTTTTATTTAAGGAATTAGTTTTGGGGGGTGAAATCGGAAGTGAAAAAAAAAATTTTTTTACTAGGTCATCGAGTGTGGTGTCAAATGAAAGCTTGTGAAAACACGAGTAAAAAATATATATACAATGTAATACTTGCGCACACTTTTCTTTATATTATTTTTAAAAAATTACCTTACCACCTTATCTCGAAGAGTACTGATCAAATAATTTTGAAAAAATTCTGGAATATTCTCCAAGGGGTGTAGATTGAACGAAAATTATCACGAGTGCATTACCTTTAATAATTAATCTGGTATATAAAAAAAACAAACATTTCAAGGTCATCAGTTTTCAGTAAAAATTGGAAACAAACTTTGTTGAAAACTCACTTGGGGTGTGTTTTGTGAAATCACTGATCATTTTATACCACCGTAACAACATTTTAAAAGCAATCAACGTACGGAACACTAATTGTGCAAGTTCAACTTGCACTTGACCGGTTATTTATATGAATAATCAGTTAATATAAAATTTGATTCCTTTTAGTACTCATCTATTACAAAGCAAGTTTTCGGTTTTGCCCTGTTGTCAGATTTTTTTCTTCTAAACCATTACCACTCCTATTCCTGTTACAAAGTATCTTGAAGCAAGAAAATCTTTTTCCAATGTACTTTATTAAATTGTATTCTGAGTTTTTGCCGTAACGATACAGACAATGCGCTTGATTTAACACGGGTAAAACTTTGACGAATGTTGGAATCGTGGTTTTGTCATCGTCGAGTTTCGCTTAACTGTTTTCGAGCAGTTGAACAGGAGAAAAAGAAATATTTAATTTTGTTTTAGTTTCGCTTTGATTGTATAAAACTAATTTTTAAAAAAATAATATAAATACAATCAACTGCAACGAAATATGAAAATAAGCTAAAATAACTTATTAAGGGGGTATTCTGGTCTAGCGGTCCAGATTTTATGCTATTTTTGAAATTTTTTTAGAAGAAAAGTATAAGGGTTATTGCAAAATGGTTTTTTACAACATGTTTTATATATATATATATATATATATATATATATATATATATATATATATATATTGAAACATGTTTGCAAATTTCTATACTACTAAACAATGACAAATAATCAATGCTAAAAATATATGAAAAAAACGTGAAGAAAAAAACAGTTCTTGATAGCAACCATGATTTCAGGAGTTCAATTCATCTGATTCAAAAAAAACCAAAAAATTCTTAATTAGCAGGAATGTCGCTATAGCCGGTACCAGAATAAAAAAAAATCGTGAAGATGTAAAAAATGGCGCCATGTAGAAAATTGAATACCGATTATTGACCTTCTTTTTCAATTTTAAAGGGCCGTAAAAAATACAATATAAAAATTTTCACTTCATCGTGGTAGGGGCTATAGCCACATACATGCTGAAGATTTGTGCACAAGTACGACTTAATTGCTCAACTAATTTTTGAGATATCCTGGTCGCCAATTTGAATAAAGTGATTTCGAGAGAAACGCGTTTAAAATTTTGTGTACTGATTAAACAGAGACACTTTGACTTACCATCAGTCACCTATTTCCGATCTATAAACTAAATCTTCCTGTTGCTCAAAAAAAAATCATACAGAGTTGATAATTGTTATGCTCTTTCTTCTCGAGAGAAGTCAGACGAGAGCCGCTCCGACCGAATGAGACGAGCGCACAAAGATCAAGAGCTAAATGGCACAGAAACAGTTTCTGTGCCAGATGAACCTGTCAAAGAGGCAAGTAGCTACTGTCCACGCCACTTTTTTTTCCGTAGCTATTGGTCTATAAGCGTACCGAATGCCGTTTCCTATATAGTGCTATAACTTTATTAATGTTGCGAATCGAGCGAAATGGTTGTGCAGAAATATTCTCTATACTAAATAGATGCAATTTATGCAAAAAAAAAGATTTTTTGAACCCGTTAAACCAGAATACCCCCTTGAGATCAGCACAAAATAGCACATATTTACCACGCACCATTTATGTTCAATGTAAAAGATAAAACACTTATCTTTAATGTGAAAGATAATACTGATTTTTTTAAGAAAATCAATACTTTATTTGTTCAGCTGTACTGAATACAACGCATGTCAAATAGGTCAAACAAAGAGGTAGGAGATTTAAAGAATATCAGTCTCCTTTTTTATTAAAAAATATAATTCTCATTTTACAAACCACAATTTTCCAGATATCAAAAACTTAAAAATCAATTAATTTGCACCCAAAGGTGAAAAATTAAACAATCTCGAAACGAGGAATAAACACAAAAGGATAACGATGTAATACAATTAGAAACTCAAAATTTTCTGCTGTTTGGCCTGTTATAAAATTTAAGTTTCAATGCCCGGAAAAAATCCAAACACGTGGTTCATAATATTAGGTAGTTGTGTAACCTTTAAAGAAACGAACCATCTTAGTTAAGACATTACTTCGTTTGAAAATGTGGTACATCCAGAAAATTACACTCATGTAGCTATTTAATAATATAGTAATACTTTAAAAAAGCAAATTGCTCATATTCAATATTTATAATGTTCTATTACAAAGTAACGAACAAATCCATAAATAATCTCCTAATGAACCAGATTAACACAAATATGTATAAAAAATAGCCCATTATTAAGTTTTACAAGTGATTGTAAAACAAGCTGTTCAAGTGAGTGACTAAATCTTCTGTTGTGTTTTATGTAGATCTTTCTTTACGTATTTCAGTAAAAAGGCCTATTTTTAAAACAAAATCTGTTCGAACTTTTCCATCATAATAAAATTCAAAGACAGTAAAAAGCCTTTTTCAGTACTGCTTTTTATAAAACAATCTCGTGGGATCATGTTTTATTTTTGAAACATCGATTTACTTACGAGAAACATTTTTCCGATTACATGTTTGTTGAATACATCGAGTTACGATCGTATTTTCCTTTATATTATAAATTGTTTTTAGAATAAGGAACCTTACAGCAGAGCCACATTTTTCTTCACAATATGTTATGTTTCAAAAATAGTTTAATGGAAAGCTTTTGTTTATTTATTTCTTGTTTTTAATTGAACTCCGTTTAACTGTTGTACTAGTCAATATACACATTATACTTTATAACTCTATAACCATAACCAACGTTAATCATCAGTTAATTTCACAGGACCACAAAACCATTTTTTATGTGCCGAAGACTAGACCAGGTCTCTTATATATTTTCGGGGTCGCTAAAAATGAATTAAGTTTTAGTTTTGCTCTATCAACTCTCATTTTTTCCCTAAACTCACTTAACACAATTTTAGAGATTGCGAAGACATGTATATATATATATATATATATATATATATATATATATATATATATATATATATATATATATATATATATATATATATTTTTTTTTTTTTTTTTTTTTTTTTTTTTCAAGTTTCAATCCGTTCGTCCAATAATGAATTTGTATGACGTTTCGTCAAAATCTCATTTGGCATTTTGAAGTGTTCTTGCTGCTGCTGCTACTCGATACTGTGATCTTGCTGCTGCTGCCGCTCGAAGCTAACTAAGCTGATAGCATATATATATATATATATATATATATATATATATATATATATATATATATATATATATATATATATATATATATATATATATATATATATATATATATATATATATATATATATATATATATATATATATATATATATATATATATATATATATATATATATATATATATATATATATATATATATATATATATATATATATATATATATATATATATATATATATATATATATATATATATATGTATGTATATATATATATATATTATATATATATATATATATATATATATATATATATATATATATCTCCATCTGCTATTTTAGCTCTCTTGTCCTTACGTAATTATTGGTATACTGAGTAGTTATTGGAGGTCTACGCACTTGGTTATATGGAAGCTTGCACGTCTGGGGTTATGTGGTTATGCGTCTACTGGGTAATTCGGTTAAAGGATATGGGGTTATAAGGTTATGGGGTTATCAGGTTATATGGTTATACAAGTCTGCAAGCCCAGGAATTCATCTGATTCATAAGATCCACGTTTACCTTTAGTTCCGAGGTTATACATGTCCTGGTATGGAGTTGGATGGTTTGGTTTATGGAAGCCTACTAACCCACAGGCATATAGTCTTGGCTATCTGATACATAAAATCCACGTTTCCCCCAAGTACTGTTGTTATACTTGTCTTCAAAACCTCTAAAATAGCGTTTTTTGAGGTTAGGGAAAAAATGAGAGGTGGTAGAGCAAAACTAAAATAGAATTCGTTTTCAGCAACCTCGAAAACATATAAAAGACCTGGTGTAGTCTTCGGCACATTAAAAAACATTTTTCTGGTCCTGTGTTATTCACTAGAGAAATTTAGGCTAACAAAAACACGAGTTAACACTGTCACACAAACACAAAAATAGTTATTTTTATATTCAGTTCGTAAAATACAACTCTGGTGGTCAAAAACAAGAGAAAAGGGGTTTTAAGCACTAGTTGTAAAGAAAGATTAATAAAGCAGAAATATGTCTCATGAGATGCAAAAGCTTGTTTGTGAACGATCATTAGACCATGGTTACATACAGAGCTACAGTACCATAGAATGGCCGAAAACAGAGCGAGAAGGACAACCATAGAGCTAAATCGGCAGCAGAGATTGGCTTGCTTATATTCCACCGAGGTATAAGTAGCATCCACAGCACAGTTATGTTAATAATTCTGGGACTAACACCCGTAAATATATATTTACATAAAAAATAAGGCTATCAATACCGTCTATCGAATAAGGACAAATGGGGAATAGAAACAATAATCTGTACCATTTGGGCACACAAGCGTTATGGATCTAATCAACGACAAACTCTTGGATATGCAATCTGACTAAACGACAATACAATTTCGAAAAACCCTATAGAATTAGGTACTGCTTAAATCTAGGAATGGAGCTGGAGACTCTGAGGTAGGCAACGGGTCTGGTATATCACAGAGACGGATCAAAAACTTCGAGAGGAGTAGGCGCTGGCATATATACAAAAAAGTCCCGGTGGAGCGTTACCATTCCACTAGGGGTAAATGCAACACTATTCCAGGTAGAAATTCAGGCAATACCAGCATGTCTTCACGAGAATATTAAACAATACTGCCTCTATTAGGAAATATGTATTCTTTCAGAGAGACAGGCTGCTCTAATTAGTCCAACTCCAAAATCATGATGGAGTGTAAATGTGACCCCCTATATGAATGTGGGTCTATAACTACACAGACATAACTGTTCAGGGATCTACATCGTGACGATAAATTACCATATGAAGGGCTCGCCATAAAGTTAATGAAGGGGTAGGGCCGCTCAAGAATTTTCAAGAAAACGAATTTTTCTTTCTTGGCTAATGTGTTACCTTAAAGGCCAATTGTATGGTGCAGACATCGCCTATTAAAGGTGTAACATTTTCTACTGTAGAATTTTACTCAAATTTTTAAATGCGTTTTTCTCAAAACTATATTTTAAAAATCGGGCGAAATGACCATAAATCTTTATGGATTTCCTTGAAATTTTGAGAGTAACTTTTCAGATATATTATCTAAGAGAAAGCTTACGGATTTTGCGATAAGTTATAAACCTCCTTTTTTATAGACAATTTTTCATCAATTTTTTTTTTTTAAATGAGCACTATTTTTCGAAACAATGATATTCTCAAATTTCCGTACGTTATCCACTAGATTTTGACATATATTAATGAAATTTTTTTTATTTTTTGTTCTCGGTTGAAATCGTTTCGCTCGTTTCAGGCTTCGCATAAAAGGTGCCTTGCCATCTTGGATTCTGAAGCCGAATTCCGAATTAAAAAATAAAAAAAAATATTTTTGTACACTTAAATATTTGTTTAATAAAGTACTTCAAACAAATTTTCAACTGCTTTTAATATACTCTTCAAAAAAATTCCAGAGAATAACCTTTTTTCCCTGGACCTGGAGTGGCCTTAACCTTTAAAAGAACGATGCTCATATAATCCCACCTACAACTAAATAACATTTTTTTCACAACCGTCGTGTTTTGTTTGTAAAAAAAACAGATAAATTTTTATTTTAAAATAAAGCAATTTATAATCATAACCATGAAAACAATAGGCTTTGATTATATAGTTTGATAATGAGCTTCTGAACTGATACAGACAGATATAGTTAAATCGGTCGTTTTAAATGATATGTACGTATG
>CM032456.1:76754142-76759142 GCA_019049505.1 Pachyrhynchus sulphureomaculatus
AGGATAGGTCTAATAGATCTCGTTTACACTCCTTGTGATCTAGGAGTTGGCCTGATAGGCGGCTAAAGCCTTTAGAGGAACTTGACTGTCTGAGGAAATATATATTTCTATGTTGTACATACTTATATTGCGTGAATTTCTGCCTGGAATATTGCTGCACTAGTGGAATGATAAAGTTCCACTGCAACTTTTCTGCACATATGCGAGCGCCAATTCCTCTCAAAGTTTTTGATTTCCCTATGCCCGTTGCCTTTTTCGCAGTCTCTACCTTTATCCATAAATTTTGATCGAACCCTCTTCTATATAGTTTTTTTTCGAAATTCGGCCTTGTCATATAATCAAATTGTTTGTCATCAATTAGATCCATAAGTGTTGTGCGCTTGCTTATTGCAGTAAGAGGACTGGCGTAGTTGATGTTATTGCAATAAGACAAATGGACTAAAAAGCCTCTAAATTAGTAAGTTCTTGATATCTTTCACTAATTGTAACGTGCTTAGTTTAATCTAAACAATTTAACTAAGTAATAAAACCTCAACCCATGTCTTCTAAAATATCTGCCACAAAGATTTTTTTTAACATCAGCAGAAAGGAAAGTAATTTCGTAACCGCAAAAAATGGAGAAAAGTTCTTAAACTCCCATAAAACAACAACAGAATATCCCTAATTGTTATTTGCAACCCCAATAAAAAGTTTTTTCTTAGATTAAGGGCCATATGTTCTTTTTTATAGGTAGTAATTTTATTGTATTAGTAAACTTATTGTAAACGATCATCATTGACAGTAAATTCCTTTAAAATTACTGGAATAATTTTTAGTGTACACCTATATAATACAACAATCATATATAATTAGTATTCCGTACGGAACACTTATCGGTGTCTGTCTGTCTGTTTGTCTATCATATCCGATTTCCTCCGAAACTATTTGGCCTAGAAAGCTGAAATTAGTCACAAATATAGAAATTGATGTCCCAATCAGGGCGGTGTAGCTTTGGAAGTTATGGTAAGTTTTGACTTAAGGAGTTGGTTTCGGGGAGTGAAATTGGAAATGAAAAAAAATTACAAGGTCATTGAGTGAGGTATTCAACTAAAAATTGGGAAAACACGAGGTCAAAAATATATATGATATAATAATCGCGCATATTATTATTTTTAAAAAAATTGCCAAAAACCGCTGTCTCCCCTCCCTATCTCTAAAATTACTAATTAAAAAAAATATTCCCCATAAGGTGTAGATTGAATGAAAATTATCACATAATTTTTCTGGTATATAAAAACAAGGATCGGAAACCTTGCCAAATAACTACCGACCAATCGCACTGCTTCCAATAATATCGAAAGACATGTTTCTCACCGAGTACAATTTGCAGCGATTCAAGAACAACGTGATTCGCTTTCTCCGCACACGTGTCGCTACTGTAGCGTTTTAGGGACTTCCCTGTAGCACGTGTGCTAGACCCATAAAAAAAAAGATCGGAAACAAACTTTGTTTGATATATGTATGTTTCATATTTATATACAAGTCCCGATTTTTTTTAATAAACATACATTCATTGTATATTTGTAGAAAAAGGTATAAACATACATGCACAGCAAGGATAATTATGGCGGGCGATTTTAACATACATTTTTGCAATGTGTTAATAATAGTCTATCTACCTATTTGAATAGCATTGGGCTTATATCAACGATAAAAGATACCTAGTCTACTAGAGACAAAACCTTGATAGATAATGGAGTTTGCAATTTCCTAATGATATAGAAGTTTATGTTGTGGAAAGGTTTTTCAGCCATCACAAACAAGTTTATGTCCGCATATCAGATATTTATTTTTGAAAACTCAGTTGGAGTATGTTTTGTAAAGCCACTGATCATTTCATACCACCGTAATAAAAATTTTTATTTTAAAAGCAGTCACGGTGCAGATCACTAAGTCCGACTTGCACTTGGCCATTTCTTTTTTAAATTTAGAATTTTGTAGTTATTTTTGATTCGAAAGAGGTAGAAACAAAAAAGTCACACCTAGAAACCACACTACCTTTACCACAGTAAACCCAATACAGTAGCAAAACTAAGGGATAACCGTATAGGAAAATCAGGTTTCAGTTTTTGAGAAGTCACGTGGTAGTTCGCCATGTTAAAAGGGGGAATGTTTTATCATTCAAAATCATAGATATTATATAAATGTTCGACAATTTTAGATTCAATTAAATGTCAAGTTAATACAGCATGAGTAATATAAAAAAAAACAAAAAGAATTGAGCGCCTTGTTAGAAAAGAGATGAATACAAGTGAAAAACTTGATAAAAAGGCGTCAGAAAAAATGTTGCAGACAAATTTTTAGCATTTTCTCCAGAGAATTGAATAGGCATATCAGATTTGGGACTCTGTAAGGCCAAAACGTAAAAATTGAAACTGGAACCCAAATTTTCAAATACATATTTGAATTTAGTAAGGAATTTTATGTCGGAATACAAATTGAAGTTTTCTGGGCCTGATTGGGCCTCATTGTAACTACAATAAAATCTGTCTCTTACAAGGATCTTTACCTGGGTTATTAGTCTTTGACGCACGAAGTATTCTTTTCTCACAGGTAGAATTATGTTCAAGTTAAGCCGGACTAATTTAAAAAGAAAAACTTTTGACCACTCTAATAAATACGTTTCTAAATATGACTTTATTAGTTTTAAATTTTTAAATTTATTTTATTTTATTTTTTTAATTTTTTTTTTAATTTAAATTATTTAAATACGCTATCTAATCTAGAAGCCTATGGAGAATCCACATTTTATAAAAAAATATGTTTTATACACAAATATATATAAATAAAAAGTAACTGAATACTCCTGGCTTATACAAAAATAAATCTTTTCAATTGGATCTTTGCTCTATAATCAAAAAAATATCATAAGGGGAATAGGTTCTCAGAATTATTGAATTTATCCGCGTGCGATTTCTTATGCAATTGATATTCTTTAATTAAATCCCTTTTATCAACATCATTGGGGAATAAGAAGTAACTCACTCCCAGCGTACTTTTTTAATTACTTTTACAATTGTCAGCGGAACAACAATAATCTCCTTTTTCCATAATTATATAAATTATTTGTTAACCTTTTCGATTCTCTTCACTTACAAACATTTTTAATTCTCTTTTTATACCAGCTTCCTCTTCCTTCTGTCTTTAAATTCATATAAACTGCAGTCTCGTTAAAAAACGATCAACAATACATTTCAAAAGACACATTCCAAAAACAGATGTAAACATTGAGCGGCCATTTTGAAAGAGGGACTCGTCGACGCATGCGCCATCAAAATCTCGTCATTAACTTGGAGCTCACATCCGCTATTGTATGAAGTTTTTTGTGCCTTTACTATCATTGTGCCAATTTAAATGGTGGTTTAACGTTCTCGATAATATGTATAGTTACATTCTTTATCAATCTAAGTGAATAATTTAAGTCAGTCCTGAAAAAGTTTAAGCAAAAAACAAATAAATCAATGACAAGTTCACAATTTAGGCTGTCAAACTGAATTTGTAGTCGTATTGTAACTAAAATTTATTTCTAACTAAGTTTCTAAACCACCTACTTTTTATTTTTAGTTACAAAAAAAAAATAAGACTGGGGCTCTTAAAAGTGTTCAGGTTGTTTAGTACATTGTTTTATAGTGCAGTAAAAAGAGCATTTGAAATTTCACAATCTAGATACATCAATATTATGATTTTATCCTCTGGCGTATCACCAGAAGTTTTGACCCAGAAAGATTTGTGCTCTTTTGTCTACAAACAATTTGAGCTTTCAAGACGCGCTTTTTAAGCTTAAAATGTTAATAACTCCGGTTATATGAGTCGGATCGAGACAAAAAAAAAACAAACTCTTCCTAATGAAATTTCCAACAAATCCTCCTCGGTTTGAATTAAAAAAACATGCAAAACACTGTTTTTTTTTTAATTTTATTACACAAGTCAACTAAGTGTGCCCATCAGCTTGAAACTTTTAGAAAGTAATTCCTTTGTTATAGCAAAAATACCCTGAAATTTTGGTGCAAAAATATTAAAACCAGTGGGCAGAATTGAATTTGTTATTTAAAATTTGAACTGAATTTCTTTCAAAATTTAGGTCCCGACGCCAACTTTCAGATGACATTAAAAAAAAATTTTTTTTTTGGAGTCATTTTAACTGTCTTTTGTTTAATAATCAAATAACAACGAATGAGTTTTTTTGGTCATTTTCAGGTTAATGAAAATGATTTTTTTTTTTAATAAAGGTGTCGCGATTCTCTACCAGATGTGATAAAAAATTTTCAATTTTTTTTAAAATGACCGAAAAAGCGCATTTATTGTTATTTGAATAATAAACAAATGTAAAAAAAAACGGTTAAAATTACTCCAAAAACTTTTTTTTTAATGGCATTGGAAAGCTGGTGTCGATACTTACATTTTGAAAAAAAAATCCATTTTGGACCAAATGGCGGGCAATTCAAATTTTCAATAACAAATTCAATTATGCCCACTGGTTTCAATATTTTGGTGCCAAAATTTCAGGGTATTTTTGCTATAAAAAAGCCATATTTTCTGAAAGTCTCGAGCCGATCGGTTTATTTAATCAACCTGTACAATAAAATGTTTTTGCCTGTTTTTACAATTTTGTAACACATAGGCTGAAAAGTTTTTGGTCTGACACATAGATGTAGCCCTTTTCAAAAAATTCATATGATTTTTAGGAAATACCAACCTTCAAACGATACGTGTCTAAATTTCATGATATTTCGACGATTAGTTTTCAAGTTACAGTGGTTTTAGTAACGCTACTTTTGATATTTTCAAAATAATGAAAAAAGTCGAATTTCATGTGTTAATTAAACATTGTTTTTTGATGGGAAAAAATACCGTTCAAGCAAAGCAATGGCAATGGATAAGTCTTATGGGGACTCTGCCCCTAGAAAACCACTCATCATTTACTGGTATGCTGAATTTAAACGCGGTCGTACAGATACAAA
>CM032456.1:76764142-77024142 GCA_019049505.1 Pachyrhynchus sulphureomaculatus
CATATTTATTTCTCTCTATGTCTTTGAACTCATTGACTAGATTAGTAGGTAAGAAGGCTATCTTTGTGTATGTGATTTCAATTGATTTTTTAAGGGTTTTTATTTTTTTAACTGTGTCAGTTATGGCTAATTTTATAAATTTAGCTTGAAATTACCAAGAACATAAAAAAAATACAATTCTCTTTTAAATACAAATGGACAACTAAAAAATTCCATAATAAAAGAATGGTGCGAAAATTTATCAGACACATACATTCCGGAAGGTATTCTAGAAGTTTTATCCTATGGCCGAAATTTTGCCAAAACAATAACTAATCCATCTGAATACCCAATTACTGATTATATAGCCAGCACAGAATATGCAATTCAAACATTGAATAACGATACAAAAAATACAGTCAGATCACAAGTAGTAAACATTTTGACAAACCATAAAAATAAAATCAAAAACAACATTAATGCAAAAAATAACATAACTCAACGCAATACTAATAATAAAATACACAAAGTAAAAAAGTTTTTAAAAAATAATCCTCAAATTACGATCCTAACTCCGGACAAAAGCAACAAAACGGTTATTCTTAACACAATCGACTACGAATCAAAAATGTTAGAATTATTAAATGATGAAAGTACTTATAAGAAAATACAAAACAACCCCACAAATACCTGTCAAACCTTAAATAACAATTTAGTTAAAACCTGGTACAACAAAGACTACATCAGTAAGGAAACATAACACTCTTATCATTCACAATGCAGAACCTCGCAAAATATACGGCCTTCCCAACTTGCACAAGCCCAACATCCCACTAAGACCTATAGTTTCTAGTATACAGTCCCCTTTCTACAATATCTCCAAATTCCTCTCAAATATTCTTTCTAAAGTCACTGGAAAAAAATGTTTTTTTTATATAAAAAAACTCTTTCGAGTTTAAAAATTTCATAGATAGTATACACATGCCCAATGAAAGTAAACTCATATCCCTCGATGTCATGTCCTTATATACAAACTTACCCATAAACCTTATAATCACCGCAATAACAAATAAATGGGACCAAATTAAAAAACACACCTGCCTACCACAAGAAGAATTCATAAATGCCATAAATATAATCTTTAAAAACAATTTCTTTCAGTACCAGAACTCATTCTACCTTCAAATGGAAGGTTGTGCAATGGGGGCTCCTATTTCTGCTACCCTTGCCCAACTAGCATTGGAATATTTGGAGGAAAGTGTTATTGACACCTTAACCAACAAACCTATTTTCTTCAAAAGATACGTAGATGATTGCATTCTAGCACTAAAAGAAGACCAAATAGAAAACACAGTTAAAGCCTTCAACCAATTCAACAAAAAATTACAATTCACCATCGAAACAGAACAAAACAACGCCATAAATTTCCTAGATCTAACTCTAATAAGAGAAAAAGACAAAATAAATAGCAAATGGTACACAAAACCAACAAGTTCTGGAAAATATCTAAACTACCATTCACACCATCCTTTAAATTTTAAGAAAAATACCGTCATAAATTTAATTGACAGAGGCTTAAAACTAACAAGTCCTAAATATAGAGCAGAAATAATAGAAAAAATAAAAAACTACCTTAACCAACAACAATTATCCGGTTAAGCTAATTAACAAAATTTTAAAAACCAGAATTCACAAATTATATAATACTTTAGATAAACAACCAAAACAAAGAACAGCTACAACATACATATCCATGCCATATATTCAAGGACTTTCAGAAAAAATTAAAGCAGTCCGCAAAAAACATAATTTAACTGTCTGCCACAAAACGCATAACTCATTAAAACACCTTTTTACCCCCCTAAAATCTAAAACACCCTTACTGAAACAATCAAACCTGATATATTCTATTCCATGTCAAAACTGCAACGGCTGTTATATCGGCATGACTAAACAACATCTAGAAACTAGACTGAATGGCCATAAGTATGATAAGAATAAACCAACAGCTCTATCAAAATACGTTAAACAAACCAAACACTCGTTTGATTTTAAAAATACAAAAATCTTAAAAAAAGAGTCAAATTATTTTAAAAGATCAATGCATGAAATGATCTGTATTAATAAAGAGAAAAACAATATAAACGACAAAAGCGACGTTAGGGGTCTGAGTAATATTTATTTCGGACTCTTCTCATAGTAACTCAATAGCAGATAATAAATAAAAAACACATAAACAAACCAAAGGATGACTTTCGTTCCCTATACCAATCTAAAGTTATTTTAAAAAATGTGACCGTCTTAGTAACACCTTTTAAAGAATGTTAAGTGTGTCTTCGTTTCAACCCACACATGTAAGTTTTTATATATATTTTGTGTGTATTTTTATTATTTTCGCCTTCTACATTGTATTATAAGTTTAAGAATTTTATATATTCATAATTAAAAAAATTTATGCGTCCTATTGAATATCCAAAACAGAAAATTTCAATTTTTAGATGAACTGAAGAAGCCTGAAAATCGGGCGAAACGTTTTCAATAAATTCTAACTAGAACATGATGTAATTTCTCTATCCTTAAAACAAAAGAACCATAAAGCCCAAGAAATTGAAAATGTGTATATATATATATATATATATATATATATATATATATATATATATACCATATATATATATATATATATATATATATATATATATATATATATATATATATATATATATATATATATACAAGAACTTGTAAGGATATTTATTAGGAGCAGATAACCGATATTATTAGGAGTCAGTAAATTGTCTTTTATTTTCATTTTCTTTTTTTTTCTTATTGTATCATTACTATTTTTATAGTTTGTATTGTAATACTCCAAAATGGATAATTTAAAAAATATCACGATAGGACATATTAATGTCCGTTCCTTGCTTCCATCCCATGATAGGATTGTATCACTACTTAAAGCGAGGAAGATTGATATTCTGGCTGTGACAGAGACTTGGCTGCATGGAGATATTAATGACCGAATTGTGGGCATTCCTGAATACTCTTTTTTCAGGCTGGATAGGGATGGTGGGCGCAGAGGAGGTGGAGTTGGACTATATGTCAGAACATGCTTTTGTTCGGCGATGATAGAGGAGTGGTCGTATTCTGTGGCGGTGGTTGGCGTTACTTTTGCGATTGCGGTGCTCTACAGACCGCCTAACCAGAATGTTCACCAGGCTTTGGAAGTAGTGGAGAACTCAGTTTCTGCTATTTTGCCTCAGGTGAGTGTAGTGATCATGATGGGAGATACTAATCTGAATTTGCTGAAGCTTACCACAATTAAAGAATTCTTTCTTGAAATGCTGGATATTTTTTTGGTGTTCAGCAGATGGTGGAGAGTCCAACGCGCATTTCGGGCTCTACATGTTCTCTGCTTGATATAATAGCTATTTCAAATCCTGATATGGTCACTGGTGCTGTGCAGCATGTTGATGTCCATGACGTCTCTGATCATCAACTCATCATTTGCTCGTTGAACATTAAAGTACCGAGACTAGGCATTCAAATTAAAACTTACCGAGATTTCGGTGAGTTTAGTCAGCAAGAGATTGATCCTGACATGCGTAGATTGCATTGGCAGGATATACTATATAGTAATAATATTGAACGAAAGGTGGAAATTTTAACAGATAATATTCTACGTCTCTTCAATAAACATGCACCATGGCATGTGGTTCGTGTCACCAAACCAAAGTCTCCTTGGTTTACGAACGTCTTAAAAAAATAAAAATAGAGCGAAATAAACTTTTAACAAGATATAAGCGATCAAAGAAATATAGCGACTGGGTAGCTTATAACAAAATGAGAAACTTTGTCACATCAGCGGTAAATACCGCGAAGAAGGCTTATTTATGCCAAGTTCAGGCAACTAGAAACACTAAAGAGACGTAGAGAGTCTTAAGGAATCTAAATGTTTGCTCAGCAAAGGCATATCTTGTTCCCGACTTTCTGCGCAGGTCGGATGAGATTAATACTTATTTTCTGGAGTCTGTGGACTCTTTGGGTTTGTCATGTAGATCCCGATGCCGTGCAGTACTACCTGAATAGCAGAGTTGCTGAGAATATTGGCCTGTTCGGTTGGATGATGTGCGCGGCGCCATTAGTTCGCAAACATCTAATGCTGCTGGCTCCGATGGAATTAGTTTGCAAATGTTGCAGCTGTGTGGTGATTATGTCGTACCTTATATCGCACATATATTTAATACATGTATTACGGAAAAGCATTTTTCTGACTTTTGGAAGAGTTCCGTGGTTAGACCCTTGCCGAAAGTAATAAGCCCTAGCAAGCTATCAGACCTCCGCCCTATTAGTCTACTGCCAGTGTTATCAAAGATTTTTGAGAAAATAATATGTGATAGAGTGGTGGAGTTCTTGTCCATTAACAATCTCTTCCCTAAGTTTCAGTCAGGGTTTCGTAGAGAGCACAGTGCAACCACCGCTCTCGCAGCCATAATGGTTGATATACTTCGGGCTGCTGATCGTGGTGAATCGATCGGATTACAGTAAAGCATTTGATACTGTAGATTATAGTCTCCTCTGTGCAAAGCTTCATTATTACTGCTTCTCTGACGAGGCAGTAAAGCTTCTCCGGAGCTATTTGGTGAATAGGAGACAAGTTGTTAAGATGGATGACAGGACTTCACAGCCTGGGATCAAGAACAGTGGCGTATCACGGGGCTCTATTCTGGGGCCATTACTTTTTATGATATATACCATGGATCTGGTTGAATCAGTTAATGACAATTGCTTAATCCATCAGTTTGCTGATGATACACAGGTGTATGCTAGTTACAATAGGGATAATGCTGAGCAAGTTTTCCATCGCTCTCTAAATCAGTGGCAATTAATTTTGGTAATGTGCTGGCGGGACTTGACTTGGGTATTGTTCTGGATGGTGTTCCTGTCCAACTGAGGGAAACTGTAAAAAATCTTGGGCTTGTGATTGACAAGGACCGGCGCTTTAGAGGTCATGTCAAGTTTATAATGCAGTGAGCATACACAGCTTTAAGGAGCTTATATCGGAATAGAACTATGGCTTTCCAAAGATACATAAACAAGGAGCCCCCCTAAGATCCATATTAAGCTCTGTCGGCTCACCAACACAAGTCTTAGCCAAATATCTAGCAACAACGCTCCAACCTTTCGTAGAACAGACCGAATCTTATGTAAAAAACTCTCACCACCTCATTGAAATCATAAAAACCATTAAACTGAAAGAGAACGACATGTTGGTGAGCTTTGACATCACATCTCTTTTCACCCAAGTACCGGTCTTAGAGGCACTATCGATCATAGAAAGAAAATATAATCCGCCCGAAAACATAATCAACCTGGCCAAGCATTGCCTTAACAACACCTACTTCATTTATGGAAACCAATGATATGAACAAATAGAGGGAGCTCCTTTGTAAAAGGCACCACAGACAAAATCGGAAAACTCCTTAAGAAACACAATATCACAACGGGCTTCAAAACAGACCGAAAAATCAAGGATATCCTACCTTCAGCCAAGGATAAAATCCCGTTAGAAGACCAAGGAGTATATGAGATCCCATGTGGCGTCTGTAATTTGTCATACGTCGGTCAGACTAATTGTAGGATAAGTACAAGAAAAGACGAACACATAAATGCAGTTAGGCAAAAAACAATAACATCATCGTTTTTTCAACACGTCGCACAGTGTGTCGACTAGTACAAGTTAGCTGGACAAAATTATTTTTTCACTTATTTCAATAGCTTATGTATATTCTAGGCATATTAAGTTATTTTAAGAAAAAATTCATCGCGTTGGTTTTTTTTATGTGCGTGGCTAATTTTTTTCCCCTAAATTAGTCAGCTACGCAGACATATTTAACGATAACTCGGGAACAACTTGTCAGATTTTTATAAATAAAACATTAAAAAATGCGTAACAAAATTTTATTAAAGTTGATTGAATATTATTTTATTCTATCTTTTATCGTTTTGGAGTTATTTAGAAATTAATGGAGAGAAAAAATTTTTTTTCGTGTAAAATTCATTATTTTTTTCGGTAAAAAAGCGCAATAACAAAAGAAAAACAAAATATTATACATTTTTCTGACAGCTGCGTATCTGGAAAATAAAATAAGGTATTAATCATGAAAATCGGTTAATAAATGTGGGTTTTATTCACAATTTACCGCAGGTACTCAATATCGATAAAATTTGTGTAATACAGCCACCCTTGCATATCGCGGTAGGATTGCATCAGCTTAGCAGGTAGATAACGGAACTAAAGGGCAAGGGTATTTTGTATGGTTATTAGAATTAAAAATTATAATACAGTGTCTTTCATTTAGCTGCATTTCGCTTACCTGTATTTTTTGTCGAGCTGCACAAAACATTGTATAACAAAAACAAAATATTCTGCGTATGTGCACGAATTTTTCTACAAACTTGAATGTGCAACTAAATGAAAGACACTGTATTATTATTTTTAATAATAACCAGATGAAAAATCATTTATTGCATTTGACAATTAAAAATAAAACAATTAATCCATATTACTTAGTTTTATTGACACAAAAAGGATAAACTCAAATAATACCTGCCTTTCAGGTAGGTAACTTGTGCATTATACATACATAAGTAGTTGGTATTTTAAAATGTTTTTGATTTTTTTTAAGGTACATATTTCTTGCTGTTCGGTTCAAAAAAAAATTGTTTTTGAAAATTCCAGTCAAAAATTGTTTTTGTTTAATTTTAAAATAAATGTTATAAATGCTCTGTAATAAATTTAGCATAATGACACTGACTGTAATTATATGTAAAATAAAAATACTCATTTATTGATAAAGAAAAATTTACAAGGCAAGGTTTACATGCTTAGTACAAGCACTACATAACTAAAAATAGTAGCTGAACCTAATAATCATCATCAGAGTCTTCTGATGAGTCGTTTACTGTATAATCGTCATCATTTTGTGGCATTGTGTGACAATGTGATGACGATTCCAATCTTGACTCTTCTATGCTAGGGCTTACAATTAACTTTAATATATCTGTACATATTTTTTCCGGCTTTTTTTGGGAATCTCTCGAAGGCTATTGATCCAAGGATTAGATGTTGTAATTAACATGCACAGTAAGTCTCTATTCGTGGCAACACGCGAGCACTTGCTGGTGTTGTACTCCCTAAATCTGCGGCAATCTTTGTTCTGTGCTGTCATTGTCAGCAAAAGTTCGTGTTTTACAGAGATTTAAGAATCACCAAAGTTGATAAGTGTTGGAAGAAGAGCATTAACTTCTTCCAACAATCTATTTGTCTCCACTAACGTGAAGTCGTTCGTTTCTTTGGCAAATATAAATTTGATTGGGCGACAATACAAAGTTGATGAAGGCCGAGGATTTTGCCAAATAATTTTGGACCCATCATATAACTTAAGGGGAACTAAAGAAAATGCGAAAAGAAACTCGTCCGTATATTCAGTGTTCTCAAATCTCTGTTTGTATGTGCTGTGCCCAGAACTTCCATCACATCCCCATTTACTAACAAGTGTAAACGATGAACTTGTTGGGAGCACACTGCTGATAACTTCATTCTGTGCTAATACTAGACGTTCCACTGTTTTATTTAATAAGGCTTGCAAATTTATTTCAGCACGAAGTTTCTGTTATAGCAATGTGCTCCTCTGCAGGGTAACAGGCCTGTTTGGACTTTTTTAAACTAAAATATGACGAAAACACATTATGCCCCGCCTTCATGGACCACTTCCTAGTTTGTTTGTAAGAATGCGTTGTTGACTTAGAATCTATATAGTAAGCTAAGGCTTCGTCACTACTTAATTGCCTAGGATTAACGGAACTGGTATTTTTAGACTTAATAATATTATCTGGGCTCTCACTAATGTCGCACAGCAATTTCGGCAGCAGTCACCAATTCACTGACACTTCGGGATTCTACGAGATCCACGACGCGACGTTTCTTCGTCTTAAACGACGATTCCTCGAAATCTTTGCGAGGTCTTCCTGCAGGAGTCACATTCTCACTTGATGTTGAAGGTTGTGGCGCAAAAGAACTCGCAGTAACCTGTATGTCTGCTTCATCCAACCAATTCTTATTTTTAATTAAAAAACGCTCCTTCGACTTTCCTGAAGCCAACCATTTGGCACCAAACTTATTAGACAAGTTGGAGATCTTCAACTTTATTTCTTTTTGGTTGCTTTTAGTAATGTCACCAAAGTGAAATTTTGAAGAAAGAAAGTCATATACACGCGAGTTTTTTTCATTCTTCGTGTGTTTCAACCACTCCTCAAAAAAGGCTACCCTTGAAATAGAGTAAACGTGTTCTGGAAAAAAAGAAAAAAAAAAAACATGTTGTACTGAAGTGTGCTAAACAATATGTGTATTTTTACGAAGAATAAAGTTATTTCTGTGTAATATCTAAAAACTAGCCCGGATAGAGGTGAATGTCTGTATATTCTGAACCTTCAAAGTTTTTTTTTAAAAAAAAAACACGCTAAAATATATAGGCTATTTAAAAAAAAATACTAAAAATTCAAATTAATAGATTCTGATTAAAAAAATACATTAAAAAATAGTACTTACCCTCAGTATTAATATTCATCACAAAAACTTTCACAATATTACAATATGTCACTATAAGAGTGCACGAAAGTGTCGCTAAATTGCAACTGATTGATTGAAAGAGCTGCATTAAACTCATTACCTGACTTCTGACGCTTATGACTCGCCACTTGCAAATTTGATAAACAACCTTTTCTCGGAATTCAGGGTTTGGTGGTGTTGTTTACGTTTTGCAAATAAGATTTCCTGGAAATCATAACATGAATTTTGTCCACCTAGCATGTTCTACGCGACACACTGTGCGTCGCCAAGATAGGACATAAAATTAATTTTGCTAAAACGAGGACTTTAGCAAGAAGTAACAACCTGTCCACAAGAATAGTAAGAGAAGCTATAGAAATAGAAAAAAGGCCCATCAATCTCAACAACCGAGACGACAGTCAACGTTTACCAACTGCTTGGAAAAAATTCTTACTAAGTGCAAAATTTAGCCAAAAAACAACACAGAGCCTGAAGCAGAAACAATACAAGAAACACCAGCTAGAATAAAACGCAGTCAGATGCACGCGATTGGCCAATCCCAACCAACCAATAAGAATGCTCCGGTTGTGCATATAATCAGACGCAATCGAACCGCAGAGCTCAGTCTACTTCGAAATTCCATCACGTAAGCTTTGAAACGTCAGCTGTTAAACAATCCTTCTCAGGATATCCAGCCTACCCGGGAAACCCAAGACACACAGTTATCATATTACACCCGTGAAAACATCCGTCAAAACATATATGTATATATATATATATATATATATATATATATATATATATATATATATATATATATATATAGATATATATATATATATATATATATAGATATATATATATATATATATATATATATATATATATAGATATATATATATATATATATATATATATATATATATATATATATATATATATATATATATATATATATATATATATATATATATATATATATATATATATATATATATATATATATATATATATATATATGTCAGTATTTACATAGTCGTTCAGTGTATGTACGAAATATTTGCTAAATATCATTATTTCTCACTTACACCAGCAAATGTCGATATTCGGCATGCACTGACCGTAAATGTTGAATAAAAATATTTTTATTACGTTAAGACAAAAATATATGATATATGTCAAAATAGGAGAAAGCTTAAGTAACAGCACATGTAAATAAACTGTTGAACCTAAAACGAACGGTACATTCTAAATTAGAAAAGAAAATAATACCAATAATAAACTTACACATAAATTCTGTGATTAACGTTATACAATCTTATTTATAGCAACAACTTAAACTGTTGTGACACTTTGAATTGCACAAGTGTCCCTTGCTTTTACAACTGCATTTAGTCGTGGAACACTTTTTTCGCAATTAGAGCGTGTATAATCTTGCCCTTCACTTCTCGAATTAGCTGCAGCTGCTTTTCTCAGCGGCATTTCTTAAGAAGAAATCTTATCTATGGAAAGTAGCTTTTCTTTACCAATTACGAACTAATTACGGGCATAAACTGCTTGAGGGTATCATTTTTGTCTGCTAATTTATAAAAGTCTGAGTCTTCTATTCCAACAACAACCGCGAACACATTTGGGGTACGACCACGGTCAACATCAGGGACTTGTATTGGTACGGTATCACCAGTTTGAGCAGGAGGAAATTTTCTTTTTGAGGTTCGTAACATTTTCGTTGCTTGCAGTAATCACTTCTCTCTGGCTGTGTATTCTTGGCTTGTCGTTTCGACCCCCACCAAAGCTTACTTGTGCTTGTCGACATATACCGGCGATGGTTCGAATGTATAATAATATAACCAAATATTCGGGCTTTCACCGACGTATTTGGTATGTGTCGACATTCATCGGAGAATATGGGTGAATATATATATATATATATATATATATATATATATATATATATATATATATATATATATATATATATATATGAAACACAAAAAATAATTTTGCTGTGCCGATTGTTATTTGTCGACTGGCGGAACACTTAAATTTTCTGAAGTTTAAAGTCGAAAAGGCACGCTGGTTGGTAAAATATCGAAAACCTTTATGAGAAAAAAGTGTTTTCATTTCATTTCATGGCAGTATGTAAAATTTTAGATAGATTGGACGAAAATTGTATTTTGTTAGTTCTTGATCAATAATAATTACAAAGAAATTTTTCTTTTTCGAATTTGAAATATATTTGCTAGGTTAGTATAAGAATTTAAACATTTATTTTTGATTTCAAGTTATGTTTTATTTATTTAACAGTCAATAATTACAAATTTTGTGAACTGAGTTATCTGATTTTTGAACAGGATATGTACAATAAACAGAGGATATTTAAATTTTATAATAACTCTCGTTCTTACAATCCACCTTTTTTCTTTTTGATAAGAATACGATTCCGTGTCTGGAGTAATACTACGTAACTTATTCTACTTTAAGTGATTAAGAGTTACTTTCCACTCGGCAGTCTTGTATATTTTTTTTATATAAACTACTGTTATTGCTTGGCTATATGGTTGTCGTCATCTTTTTGAGATATTCAGTGTTTCATTGGTTAAGCTCTCCTTTCGTTTCTCTAAATATATGCTATATAATGATATTATTTCGTTTATTTATTATCCACAGATCTATAGCCTCAAACAGTACAGTATAATTGAAATTATTTGGTTTCAATAGTAATACAAATAAGGCGTCTGATAATATATTTGATTTAGTAATAGCCCAGTAAGCAAATATCTGCCTACAATGTATGTAAATCCAGAAATAGGAAATATATAATGGATGAAAAAAAATAGGTCCGATGATTACTGTCCGAACATTGAAAAGTCCCATGTGAATTTTATTTCATTCATATAATTGGGTCCTATGGAGCCACGAAAACAGGAAAATAAATTATATTGCTAAAACTTCTGTTGAAATCAACCATGAGGATATATGTAACCTTTTCGGGAGAGTTTTAACCAAATATGATGAAACTTTTTTTTATGGGATTTTAAAAGTATTGCCTTTAGGAGGATTGGTCTGTTTTTTTTAATACTGCATCGCAATTTGAAAAATTAAGGTTTTCTCTTATGATAAAATCTTTAGATTAAGCTATCACATATCAATTTTTTTTTTGCAAAAAGGATCGATGGTAAAGAAATTGGTAAAAGTTTTACCTACTACTATCCTTGCTCATGTAAAGCTGAGTGTTGTTAAGGAAATAATTAATCAGAATAATGTTAGACATACAGTTTTCAGCTTTTATTGCAACTTGGCACGAGTTTTTATTCTCATGTCTAGACATCCACAATCAAATGAAAATGCATTTTTGAAAACCATGCTATAATAGGGAATCGGATACTTATTCTCTATAGATTTATATATATATATATATATATATATATATATATATATATATATATAGATATATATATATATATATATATATATATATATATATATATATATATATATATATATATATATATATATATATATATATATATATATACTATATATATATATATATATATATATATATATATATATATATATATATATATATGCAGTAAACTTTCTAACCCCCCCCCAAACTATCCCATTATCCCCCTTATAAATTTTACTACAAATAATATATTTATATTACAATTACATCAACCGATAAACCTGAAAAATTCTGAAAATACTATTAAAAATTATATAACGTTTAACGACTCCCACGCCTTTCAATCCCTTTTAAGAAAGAAATTTTAAAAAAAAAGGAAGGAAAAATAATAAAAAGTATGTGCGCAAAATATTTGTTTACTATCTCAACAAAAAAAATAGAAAAAATTGCCACATATACTACCTTATATATAAATAGAGATATTGTTAAAACCTTTTTTCTTTAAAAAGCTACAATGATAGCGAAACATGTCGAAAATTTGATAATTTTTTTGATTAGTTTGTTAATGTGGAATTTAATAAACAATTTATGGTATACTTACATATCTGGTTTTTAACTTTTTCTCACTACGTATAATACGGCTCGTGGTACGATTGTAAGTACGATTCTTTTTGAGTTCATGAATATGGAACAAAATAATTAATATTATACGAGTATTTTTACTGAGGTTATTCCTTTTTTCAGTTACGGTTAAACTGTTAATAACGGTATATATCAGTATCTTGCTTGCTTTTAACGACAACAGTAAAGTACCGTTCTCTCGTTCGTCAACTTTCCTCTGCGAATAAAAATGTTGGCAGGTTCGCATTATACAGCCGTGAGGTTTGTTGGCTACTTGGCTATTGTTCTTGGTCCCTCTGCATTTTTAGAGTAGGGACAAAACTTAGTGATGGTATTCTTCTGATAAGCCACTATATATTTTACAGAGAATTTTTCACGGACTCTAAATACTTATTTTGTTTATGAAATCACATGCATTTTAATAAATATAAGAAGAACAAAGCGGTTGATTTCCTTTGAAATATTTTCTTTTTGAAAATATGATATGAAAATTCTGGTTAATATTTTACATGCCTTAGAAAATTTTTGGTTGCATTCCTAAGAGGTGTAATATTTTGTCAAATACTTTAAAGCAAAAATTGTTAACTAAGTTAGCTCTTTTTCAATAGTTAACTGTGTAAGCTTTCCCTTTTTGTCAAAAATTTTCGTGATCAAGATTTTCTTAAAAAATATAAATGTTCTAGTTTCAATTATCTTTTAAGTATAGATAAAGCATCTTACCCTTAGCAGTGAATATTGTAAACGATATTTTATTTTATTTTAGAATTTTAGACATGAACGAGATTTTCTTTAAGGGACACGGCACGATCCCTGCAGAAAAATTTCAAAATAATTACAGAAGTGGTACGCGAGAATAATTTATATTAGTATTGAGTCGCTCAAAACTGTATTCGGGGAGATGTAGCACAGTCTTCGATAGCTAATTCTAAAAGGATGAGGTTCTCCACCTCATACTAATGCTGTATATTAGCACAACCTTTATTGTTACTTCGTGTTGCTCTAGGAGGAACCAGGTGAGCTACATCTATCACTTCTCATTCGACGTTGCAAAGAAGCTTTCTGGTAAGTTCCAGGTCGATAGAATCCAATAAATGTAGAATCTTTTCTTCTTCTTAGTGTAGCTTATCTTCTGAGGATGTTGGCGATTACATTTGCCTTTCTGATTTTATCTACTGCCGCTCTAAATAGTTCAGTAGATGGTATATTCGTCCACTACCAAAAGTTTTTTAACCTGCAATTGTGGCCTTTCTGGTCCTTTTTTCTGGTCATTTTTTTTTAATCATGAGTTGTTGGAGTTTATATTTTTGGTTTCTCATAATGTGGCCCTTTGACTTTTATGTGCTTTTTCTTTCTTTAACATCCGTAACTAATTATTTTTCTTTTTCCATCCAGTTTGTGGTATTTGTTGTTCAAAGAACGTTCAGCATTCGGCAGTAGCATTACATCTCGAATGACTTTATTCTCTGTTGTGTTGTTTTTGTGATTGTTGCCGAGAACACGTAGCATCCCACCACTCTTGTTCTTGTTTTTAAGTTTATTTTGCAGTTTTGCTACAGGAGCTTACTGCTTTTCAATTCTTGAGCATATTTCAATAGAAAGGCTTCTATCTTCACTAAGTGCGCTACTTAAGAACGTTATTTTTGTTACCCTTTAAAGTGTTTATTGGTATATTTTAATGTTATTTTTTATATATTAGTTTTAAAGGGTAACTATTCTTCAACAAAATGTCTTTTGCTTTTTGTATAGCCCTATTTTGGTATTACTTCTCGCTCAATAGTATAGCTCTATCTATAAGACCTAAAATTACATTAAAAATTGTTTGTTGGTGTATTTTAATGTTTATGTTTGTATTGGGATTTTTACTGACCACCATCGTTTTTGTTTTGGTCGTCTTCAGTTTTATACTATACTCACAAGTATTAGAAATATTGTTCATAAGTTTTTAGAGATGTCCCTCACTCTCTGCTAGTATCCTTGAAGTACGCTTTTCTTTATTTTTATTTCTTTATACATGTGATTCTCAATTTTTCTTTTCGCAGTCTGGTTCTAGAATAAACATGATATTATTTATAGGTCTTTGCCATCAATGTTATAAGATTGTATTACTGTCATCATCTTCTAAGGATTTATCATATCAAATATTTTTGGAAATCTCTGAAGCATAGATAAACATCAGAGGTGACATCCCTACATCTTTCAGTTAAAACTCGAATGGAGAATAATGCGTCCCTCGTTCCTAGTCCGTTCCGAAAGCCAAGCTATGTTTAACCAGTACGTTCATAAAATTTTTCGTATATTCTTTGGTGGATTATTTTAAGGAAGAGTTTCAAAAGTAGTTTATTAGACTTCTTCTTTCGATATTCCTGGCACTTTCTAGGGTTATTCTTTCTTGGTATTGTTATGAAAATTAATGTTAGCCAATCATGAGGTATCTTGCCTGTATTTTATATGTTGTAGAAGAGATCCTATATAATGTCTACATGTTCTTCAAGAAATATTTTAATAATTTTTGTAGGAATCTTATCTCCATCCGCTACTTTTTTGTTTCTAAGTTGTTTTGCTGCTGTTAATATTTCGTCTTTAGTGATGAGATGTCCATTGTATTAAATTAGTTTATATTATGTTCTCTAGTTGCATCAGTATCTTTATCTTCTATTACAAGTGGATGTCTTTGTCTCCTTAGTTCAGCAGCTTCCTTAATTTTATTACGTAGCTTAAAGTTGTCATGGTTCTATTTCTGTGTATCGTTCATTTAAGCATGTGTCTTTAGCCTCCTTTATTTTTCTTTCCTGTTTCTTTAGGGGGTAGTATTCCATCAAAGGAAGTATCGATCGTGTCGAATAAGAATTTGTTGCTACTAAGCTTTAAAGTAAAAAATAATATTCCCAACTTTTGAGAAGTCTCCTTTGCTATGCACGCAACATTATGATGCCATAACTTATTTGTGCCAAAATTAAAGCCTAACAATTTGAATAAAGATGCTAATAGAATAGGGTGTACTAATATAACTCCAGTATTCCGTAACGTTAACTCTTCTAAAAAAAACTGCTTCCTGAATTTTCAAAGCAATAAATTCTACTTGGTTACTGTCACCACAAGAAACTAGAAGATCACTAATGTATAGAAGAAGAATAGGAGCGTTGATGGTGACGGTGTTGACAAATTCATCAACTGACATTAAAAAAAAAAACAACTTCTGAGAAAACTGAAGAACGATAAACAAAATCTTTCAGGTATATAGTCCGGTATTCCAAACGCTATCGAGTTCCTTTTATATATCAAAGGTTAGGCAAAATTTTCCAACGGTAAGAAAATTGTCATGTTAAGTTTTTGCCTTCGTTAATGTTGTCGGAGTAGCAAAACTGAAGTAAAAAGTATTGGGCTACAACTTTAAGCTGACTTCATTAATTTTTGAAACATTTTAAGGACACAGCATGGACAGGTCACTCCATTCATTTATTAATTCATCTACTTATTTATTCATTCACTTTTATCCAAACCAATGGTTAATCCTACGCTTTTAAATATTATGAATAAATAATAAATCTAATTGTTTTATTGTAATTTAAAGTTAGCAGCAAATCCTGTTCCTTATACTTTTTAAAACTTTACCTAACTTTATCCTCCCTGGTTCAATTTAACTTTATCAAAGTACAAAAAAACTTTTTCAGTTATTTAAACAGGATTGCTTGCAGTTTTTTATTGTCAACATAGTACTTTTATTTCAATAGCTCTCTTTTTATCAAATAACATGTAAGTAAAAGTGTTTTTCATTTTACTTATTTAGTTGAGTTGTTTGAAAAGTTTTGAGGGAAAAAGGATCGATATTGTCCAAAAAACTTCAGAGTCCATTTTTTCCTTCGTAAAGGAGATATTATATTTAGAGAAAAATCACCTGAGATTCTTGTATTTCTCTTTTTTTCAGATCTACTAATAGACAAAATGTCATGAAAATTTTACATGAATCTTCTGAGAGTTGACACTAACTGAAAATCATACGGTTTTCTTGTTTGTGCTGCTCTCTATGGAGTCTTTTTACTCCATGTTACTAATGTGATTTTTTATGATTTCCAGACTTTGCAGAAGTATATTTTTTTGTTTAAATGGCCTGCCCAACTTAGTATATTAGATTACTACTACTACTCTGTAGTACTCTGTGAGAACAATTGTTATATGTAGATGTGTTGTAAGAATATAAAATTATGTTATGATATATATCGAGTGTATCTCTGTAAATTATTAAAAATCAATTAATGACATATGTATAAGCATAAAGAAATTTACTTTACACCACTGGGGCTATCTGATCTATCATTTAAACTATCGAGCTATAACGCACTATATTCGGTGCGAGAAAGTCAAATTTAATATTTTAGTAAATTTATGATATTGACCAGTGGCCGCTCTGGCATAATCAGTTCTACATGTTAAGTAAATTTACATTTTGAAACAATTTGTTTCTATAAGTATCTTCTGCATATAAATTGAAATGTTATAGACTGAATATAATATTTGTGAAGACTATCATTTTGTATAAATTGCAAAATGCTACAAAAATTGTGTAAAATACAAAATCATATAATTTGTGTTAGTTATTATTACATAATATTAAATAAATTATAAAAATTTTATACATTTTTATAGTTTCTATATATATATATATATATATATATATATATATATACATATATATATATATATATATATATATATATATATATATATATATATATATACATATATATATATATATATATATATATATATATATATATATATATATATATATATATATACATACATATATATATATATATATATATATATATATATATATATGTATATATATATATATATATATATATATATATATATATATATATATATATATATATATATATATATATATATATATATATATATATATATATATATATATATATATATATATATATATATATATATATATATATATATATATATATATATATATATATATATATATATATATATATATATATATATATATATATATATATATATATATATATATATATATATATATAATATATATATATATATATATATATATATATATATATATATATTATATATATATGTATATATATATATATATATATATATATATATATATATATATATATATATATATATAATGTTGCGCGTGGCTCACAACAAAATGATTTTTAAAAAAAAACTTTCTTTTTCTTAAAACTTTTCTTTATTTTGATTTTTTATTACTTTCACTTTGAAAGATACAAACGTGCTTTTTTCTTTTAAAACTTTGGTCTCTGTTTGAGAATCTTTTAAAATAGACTGTTAAATTCGAGTTTTATTTGCTCGCTTAAAATAATAATACTGTTTTTTTCTCCCGTCACGTTTTTTGTTTTTATAGTTTTGATTTTTGCTTAATTAGCAAAATTGCAAAAGATGACGAAATATGATGCAATCAGTTATTCACGTTTCATCATTTCGGTTTACTGCTAGACGCTAAGTAAGCACATGTGTATCTCTTAACAATGGGTTATTGTTATACATTTTAATACATTGTATGAGGGATTACATTTTAATGGTAAAGTGTCGTTATTTTTATATCTAACAACTCCCCCTTATAAGAAAAAGTTAGGGTTGTGCCGTAACTTTTATAATTAAGTTTTAAAATTAATTACAATGTTTGCTTAGTCTTCTCGTATAGGGCTTAGTTCTAGGTCATTGTCGGGTTGATCGTCTTGAGGGTGTATACTGCCTCTTCTCCTGGGGATGATCCTTTGAAGCCGTTGTCGGATCCCGTCATTGCCTTGTGGGTACTCTATTTGGAGGGTTTGTCTTTTCCTTCTGCATTTACATACACAATATAGAATAACTAAAAGGATAATTATAACAATGGTTAGTATAGTAAACCAGTGGGAATGTTTTGAGATTGGAGATTGGTTCATCAATCTATCGAGTTCTTCTGCATGCTGGTTAAGTTTGTGTTGTGCAATGTTTAGATCCTCGATGTCTAATTTATTTAACTTCAATGGTTTCATTTCGGGTATCTTTATTTTGTCAGGGATGTTTTTGCAACACTCGTAGGGTATTTGTACGGGTTGATTGTCATACTTGACTTCTTTTTCTTTCTCTAGTAAATATCTGGAGTGTATTCTTGCATTTCCAACGTAGGCGTTACATTCGGGTTGCAATTTTAGGATCGTGTTTGTCTTAAGGATTTGAGATTTTGTCTCCCTTAGTCCACATTTAATCGTTACAAGCAAGGGTTCTGATACACTGATTAACCATAAGTTATAACCTATTTGTTGGACATTATAATCTCTTGCGATTAAGAGTGACGTTTGACATGTCTCTGGGATTTTCCTCAATTGTCTAAACAGTTGGGCTTCACATATGGCTTCACTGTTTATCGGGTATGGTAGGACATTTGAACATATTTTCTCTTTCAAATGGAGAACTTTACAATTTTCGAGATTTTGGAATGATATGTAAGATAAAGAATCATCGTCTCTCGCGATATATTTTTTATTCGTTGGTAAGGTATGATATAAACCTGTTCTTTCATCTAATATCGGGATTGGATAGAGTCGATATAGAGTATACCTTTCTGGTTCTACCAGAGGGATTTTTAGGACAAAGATTATTTTCTTATCTGACTGATAAGCCTCTAGTTCGATTATGTCAAGATATTCTGGAGTATACGCTGAATAGGGTGGTAAAGGCAAGTTATATTTTGTTAGAGATTTAGATATTTCTTGTAGGGAATTTACTAAATCTGTTGGTAATATTATGGAACTGTGTAAGAGTTTGATTCTTGCAAATGTTATGGCATTTATCATGTCATTTAGAGAGTCTTCCAAGAAGATGTAACTCTCCATTAGGGATTCGCAAAGGTTTAAAAATTGAGTTTGTGCCTCGTAAAATGCTAAATCATCTGAAATATCCATAAGAGAAGTGCGTATTGTTTTTATATCGTTATTGAATGTTTCTTCGTCAATTCTTAATTTTTGAATTGTCTCGTTGAAGTTCTTTATTACTGATGTAGTGACTGAGATTTGGTTCTTTAGTAGGTTTTCAATTTCTCGTTCATCTCGAGTTACTTTATCGATGCATTCATTGAAATATTCGCCGTCTGAAGCGTCTAAATTTCCGGTTATCGTTTTCCAGATTGTTCCAATACCGTTGAATATTCCGCGTTTCTGTCGGTATTCATAGGGTTTTGTGTTTCCTATTATTATTCGATATTTTGTGTTTACTGCGTTTGATATTTGGTTTAGTAAACTCATGTGCGTTTGCACTTCACTTTTAAATGATAGTGTTCGCGGTGTGGGTTCTGAAATTATTTCTGACATGCTGAATATTATTTTCTCGTTGTTGCTGATTGTTTCTTTTATTGGTTTTAATTCTTTATACACTAATAATGTCCATTTTGCATTTGAAATTCTTAATGTTGTTTCTTCATGTAGGAAGATTCCGATTGTGTTGTTGATTGGAGAAAGCGTAAATTGGGCTGACGTTACGCATATTAACCATAAGAATCTGAAACCAAAAATTCTTATTCAAAATATGGTTTCATATGGTCGAAGTTTGTTTTTGTTATTTTCTGTGTTTCGGGGTTCAAGAGTTTAGCTGAGTTATCGAATAACTCGATAATTTCAAAAGGTCCGTTAAATAAATTTTTATCTTTGCTTTTTATTTGGGACTCTTTCATATATACTTTGTCTCCGATTCGGTAGTTGTATTGATTTTCTGAGATATTTTTGTCAAATCTTATTTTTGCTTGGTTCTTGAGATTTTGAGTTTTTTCTCTCGCTAAATTGTAGTAGTGTTTCATTCTGTTGTTTAGGTCTTGGATATATCTCGTAATCAAGGTTTTCTCATTGTATAGCATTTCAGGGGGTCTTCCTGACGTATGTCCAAATATTAATTCGTATGGTGTAAATCCGGTTGTTTTATTCTGTGTGTTGTTATAACATATCACTGCGTAGGGTAATATATTAAAGGGATGTTCATTTGGGTTGTCGATCTTATGTGCTCTGATCATTTCTGCAAGGGTCGCATGAAATCTTTCTAGAGATCCGTTTGATTGTGGATGATTTACACTAGAAAAGGTTAGTTTGATATCGTAAAGTTGACAAAGGTCCTTAAATATGTTATTTTCGAATTCTCGGCCTGAGTCACAATGAATTCTTCGTGGTGTTCCGAAGTGTTGGAAGTATATTAGTAATGTGTTAACGACTGTTGATGCCTTTTTGTCTGTAAGGGCATATACTTGCGTAAACTTAGTTAGTTCGTCTCTAACTGTAAGAGCATAATTCTGTATGGGGTATTCAAATATGTCGATATTGATTCTTTCGAAGGCTGTTTTTGGTGTCTCCGTTATTACTAAGGGTGTACTCAAGTTCTTCCTACAGATCTTGACTTTCTGGCAAGTTTCGCATTTTCTTATGAAGTCTTCGACATGTTTTGTCAATCCTTTCCAGTTGTATTTAGTTTTAATTCGTCGTATTGTTTCATTTATACCTCTGTGTATATTCATTTTTCCCGAATGATTGTGGCTTATGATAATTGGTATTTCGTCTTCGCTGGGTGTTCTAACGGTGTTTTGACAAATTACGAATTTGATTTCTTCATCCGTGAAGATAAAAGAGATTATCTCTAAAATTGGTAACTCAACATTTGTTTCAACGTAGTATGTTTGTGAGATATCAAGTTCGTTTTTACTTTTGTACAATGCATGGAATATTCTTTCAATTACAGTTTCGGGATCAAAAGGTATCGAAATGATAAGATAGTTTCTATTCCGTACCGTTTTACTTGATAGGATGTTTATTTCGTTCGACTTGAAGGTTGGCTTTTCCTCTAGTATGTCTTCGATGATTTTGTAGTGAAGATCCGTTAATTTGTCCTGCCAAAAGAATGTTATGATATTTTTATGTCTCTTATCCAGTAAGTGATCGTTTATCGTTTTAAATTTTGAGTAATCTATAATTGATCTAGTTTTATATAGGTTTATGAAATCATCGTATTTTTCTAAAATTTCCTTATCGTATCCTTCTGATTTTGGTTGGTTTTCTTTCTTTTCCGGTTCGGGTTCTTGCTCGTTGATGGTTTTGCATCGTCATTCATTGCTAGAATTGCAATTTTGGTTTCGAGCTTTGTGCATTCTTTAAAGTGATTTACTTTCAATCTACTGAGCGCGTCTGCATTTTTGTTGATTCTTCCGGGTTTATATTCTATTTTATAATCGTATTCTTCGAGTTTTAACCTCCATCTAGCTAATCTGCTTCCGGGGTCTTTTATTGAGAATAGCCATGTTAAGGGTCTATGGTCAGTTATTAGGGTGAATTTTCTTCCATATAGGTATGGTCTAAAATGTTTTACTGCCCATACTATAGCGAGTAATTCACGTTCTATGGTAGAATATCTTGTTTCGGCTCCGCATAGAGTTCTTGATGCGTAACTGATAGGAAGGTCTTTATTTATCGGTCCTTGTGATAGAATTGCTCCAATTGCAAAGGCTGAAGCATCAGTTGTCAATATAAATCGTTCTTCAAAGTTTGGATAGGTCAATATTGGATCCGTGGTTAACGCTTGTTTTAACCTGTTAAAGGATTCTTTGCATTCATTATCGAAGAGAAATTTTATGTCTTTCTCTAAGAGTCTGGTTAAAGGTTTTGCGATTTTTGCAAAGTTGGGTATGAATCTTCTGTAGTATCCGGTTAATCCGAGAAATGACTTTATGTCTTTCTGGGTTTTAGGTTCTGGTATATCTTGTATGCATTGAATTTTATTGGGATTTGGTTTTACTCCGTCTTTTGTTATGACGTGTCCTAAGTAGGCTACTTCCTTCCGTAGGAATTCGCATTTATCTGGCTGTATCTTGAGATTTGCTTTCCGTAATCGTTGGAATACTTCTTTTAATCTTTTAATGTGCTCGTGTACGGTTGGACTATAGACAATTATATCGTCCATATATACTAGACATCTTTCGTTCTGGATTCCAAGGAGGATGTTATCCATGACTCGTTGGAACGTTGAGGGTGCATTTTTCAGTCCAAAAGGCATGCGTATAAATTCGTAGTGCCCATTGTCAACGCTGAATGCGGTCTTTGGTGTATCTTCAGGTTTAATTTCGATTTGGTGAAAACCTGAGGCTAAGTCTAGAGTTGTGAAATATTCACATTGTCCTAGTTGATCAAGTAAATCTGATATGTTTGGTAGAGGGTACTTATCATTGATGCTGAGTTCGTTCAATTTTCTATAGTCTATCACAACTCTCCATTTTTGTTTTCCAGATGCATCTAATTTCTTTGGTACTATCCACACTGGGGATGACCAGGGTGAAATTGATGGTTGGATTATTCCTTGACGTAACATGTTATTTATTTGCGTCTTTATCTCTTCTTCTTTATGTATCTGGGGGTATCGATATGACTTTGTGAAAACTGGTTTTGAATTATTTGTATCAATTGTATGTTTTATCTCATTGGTAAAGGTTAACTGATCTCCTTCCAAGTAAAATATGTCGGAAAATTCTAACGATAAGTTGATGATCATTTCCGTTTCCTCCTCGTTTAAATGGTCTGTTCTTAGTTGGTTTATTATTAAATTTCTTCGATTTACAAGTTCAGTATTTGATTCATTAAAATTCAAGATTTGATTTTCTACTGTTTCTTCTAATGGTTCAAGAATTATATCCGAGAAGTTGATAGTTTTCGGAATTGCATTTGGGTTTATTACTGATGTGAAAAATTCTCCGTATTTATTTATACGTACGAGTGCGTTGGGTATTTTTACGCGTTCTTTTTCCTGTGTTAGAAGTATAGCGTCTATATTTCTGAGTTTACATTTCAACTTAAAAATTTGTTCGGTCCGTGGTTCGATATTGATTTTATTTTCGAAAGTGTGAAAATTTTGTCCGTTGTGCTCTAATTTTGTTTCTCCGAAAGTTGGGTTTATTTTTTCGAGGGTTGAGCTTTCTTCGAGGGTTGAGTTTGGTTTCTCGAGGGTCAAATTTTCTTCGCCGGCTTTAAATAGCGGGATATTTTTGAAATTCGTTTTTAGGTTTTTCGATTTCAGATCTATGACTGCGTCATAGTGTTCTAAAAAATCAAGGCCTAAGATTCCGTCAAATTCGATGTCGAGATCACAAAGATAAACTTTGTGTGGGTCCTCTAAATTAAAAGGTATGAGAATAGATTCATTTATTAAAATTTTTTGATTCGTTATCCCTTGGATAATTACATTTTCAGGAAAACGTCTGGGGTAGTTCTGAACGGTGTTATATTTTAAGATTGAGATACCAGCTCCGGTGTCGATAAGGAGTTTGAATTGGTTTGTTCGATCTTTGATGTAGTAAAGATTTTTCGAACTAACTGCATTTAGAGAAATCGTTGGTCTGGACTCGGTTGGTTGACAATGTGGTTGTTCAAATTTGCACTGCTGTATTGTGGGTTTACATTCAGAGTTTGAACCTTGTTGACAGTCTCTGTATTCGGGTGTGAACATTCTGGGGGGTGGTCTTTGATTGGGATTGCGAGAAAATTTCCGTTATAAGGGTTCTCATATTCATTATCATAATCGTGATCATAATTATTATTGTTATTAACAGCATAATAACTTTCGTTGTTATGGTATTGATTGTCGATGTAGCAATTGTCTCCTGGACTATTAGCGGCATAATAGTCTTCTGGATTATAATCATTACTATTATCAGCATAATAGTGGTTTTCTTCGTTGGGGTGTGAATAGTAATGTACCAATCTTGGTTGGTAATTAGGGTTCCGTTGTATTACTGAAGGTCTTTGTGGTTGATATTGATTATTTGGAAGTCTTGGAACGAAGTTTGGTTGTCCACTTGGTTGTTGACCTGTGGTGTTATTCGTAATGTTTGGTCTTTGTGCAAAATTTGAAGTGGATTTTTGAATGAAGCTTGAAGTGCTTGGGAATTGTTGTTGGAATTGGCTTCTACATTGATTGGACATGTGACCTAATCTTTGGCATGAAAAGCATTTTGGTATTGGTTGCTTTTTTTGAAATTGCTTTGGCTGTGTTTGGGAAGGTGATCTTTGAAATTTCTGGTTTTCAAAGTATGATAATTGCGTTTCTCGATGGATGCGAGATTGGGCTTGAAGTAAGGTGTTGGGTTGGCTTGCTCTTATGAGTTGTCCTAATTTGGGTTCTAGACCTGTTAATAATGTGTTTAAGGCCATAGTCTCAATTAGACTTATCTGAGCTGTCTTTTGATCGTTAGTTAGTAGGGACTTTTGGATGTTGGCTAGCATCTTCGCGTTTAGAACTTGGAGTCTGTTATAAAAGTTGATTGCAGTTTCTCCAGGAAGTTGCTTTAATCGTTGAAGATCTTGGATGAGGGATGTGAGATCGCGGGAATCTCCGAAATGAGAATTTAGAAGTATTTTCGTATCCTCATACGTTGCTGGATTTCTAGAGCTAATTAATTGAGCTGCTCTTCCGCGTAGTTTATTTCTTATGTGAATTACAAGAAATTTCCTTTGTTCCGTAGCTGCCATATCATATGCATAATCGCACGCTGTTAGAAATGTACCAAGAAATATCTGGTCTCCTTCAAATTCAGGTATTATTGAAAAGATTTCAGATAGCTTGTAGGGCTCGGCTTCTAGGGTTACTCTTGGATTTGGGTCGTTATTTGTCATTTTGAGATGTTAAAAAAAAATGATATTCGATGTTAGAACAGTTTCTTTATATTAAGAAATGCGTGAGATGGAAATCGTGTAGTTGTAAGGTAAACTAGACGGTTTCAATCTAATTTGATGTTAAATGTGCAATTTATGAAGTAAAATTGCGGCAAAAAGAAAAACAAAATAAAATCGTAATGATTCTTACTCTATTCCTCTTCTTAAAAAAAGGTTTTGCATTCTAGGTTATATTGGCCAGGGGTGTCACCAGGTGTTCCTAATCCACCAATATTTCCTAAAACTTGTATCCTTTGGGTTGTTCGCGAAGGCTTTGTTGCTTTTGGTCCGAATGATTTTTTTCCTCTTTTTTTTCACTTCTACTTCGGGGTGAGAGTGCTCGGTGGCTTCGTGTTCCGCAAAGCAGGTGAAATCTGGACAAAAATCTGTACGACTGCGCCAATTTTGTTGCGCGTGGCTCACAACAAAATGATTTTAAAAAAAAAACTTTCTTTTTCTTAAAACTTTTCTTTATTTTGATTTTTTATTACTTTCACTTTGAAAGATACAAACGTGCTTTTTTCTTTTAAAACTTTGGTCTCTGTTTGAGAATCTTTTAAAATAGACTGTTAAATTCGAGTTTTATTTGCTCGCTTAAAATAATAATACTGTTTTTTTTCTCCCGTCACGTTTTTTGTTTTTATAGTTTTGATTTTTGCTTAATTAGCAAAATTGCAAAAGATGACGAAATATGATGCAATCAGTTATTCACGTTTCATCATTTCGGTTTACTGCTAGACGCTAAGTAAGCACATGTGTATCTCTTAACAATGGGTTATTGTTATACATTTTAATACATTGTATGAGGGATTACATTTTAATGGTAAAGTGTCGTTATTTTTATATCTAACATATATATATATATATATATATATATATATATATATATATATATATATATATATATATATATAAAATATATATATCTATATATATATATATATATATACATATATATATACATATATATATATATATATATATATATATATATATATATATATATAAATATATATATATATATATATATATATATATATATATATATATATATATATATATATATATATATATATATATATATATATATATATATATATATATATATATATATATATATATATATATATATATATACGAGTATATATATATATAAAAATATATATATATATATATATATATATATATATATATATATATATATATATATATACATATATATATATATATATATATATATATATATATATATATATATATATATATATATATATATATATATATATATATATATATATATATATATATGTATATATATATATATATATATATATATATATATATATATATATATATATATATATATATATATATATATATATATATATATATATATATATATATATATATATATATATATATATATATATATATATATATATATATATATATATATATATATATATATATATATATATATATATATTTACTAGATGACCCGGCGAACTTAGTACCGCCAAACAATCAATGAATGTCGTGTTAAATTTTAGCTAATATATATATATATATATATATATATATATATATATATATATGTATGTATATATATATATATATATATATATATATATATATATATATATATATATATATATATATATATGTATATATATATATATATATATATATATATATATATATATATATATATGTATGTATATATATATATATATATACATATATATATATATATATATATATATATATATATATATATATATATATATATATATATATATATATATATATATATATATATATATATATATATATATATATATATATATAAATATATATATATATATATACAGTAATACCCCGCTTAGCGCGACCCCGTTACGCGCGGTTTCACTATAACGCGAATTTCAAATTTCGCGCTCATGTAGTCATTAACTTCTCTATGGTCGCGGGGGGATCCCCGCTTTCTCTGAATATTCTCTTTGAAGAATTGGGAATTCCCTGTCCTTCGACTTTGTTCTATGGGGATTTCCTCGTTCGTTTCGTGTGTTCATTTGTTCCGTAATGTTAGTTCGGTCGGCTGGCAGTTTTGTTTTAATATTTATTGGAGATACATACATACATAATTTAACCCTACGTTAAAAATGCCGCCTGTAAAGAAAAAAGAGCGTAAAAGCGTCACTTTGGAATTGAAGATGAAAGTGTTAAGAAGAATGGAAAATGGAGGCAAAGCAACAATTGTTGGGAGAGATTTTGGACTCTCAGAATCGACTGTGAGAACGATTTATAAAAATCGGGAAAAAATTAAAATCTCCAGCGAAGGTTCAACACCTATAAGTGCAACAAAACTTTCTCGTTCGAGATCATCTATCTTAGAAAGAATGGAGAAATTACTGTCAGTCTGGATCGAAGATTTGAATAAGAAGAACACACCACTAAGTCAAGATCTCATATGCACAAAAGCAAAATCTTTGTATGAGATGTTGAAAACAAAAGAAGGAGAAGGGAGTGCCACTCCGACTTTTGCTGCCAGCAGAGGCTGGTTCCATCGGTTCAAGCAGCGTTCTAATCTTCACAATATCCACATAACAGGCGAGGCGGCCAGCGCGGACATTCAAGCTGCAGCTGAGTTTCTAGACAAGTTTCAAGACTTCGTTAGACGAGAGAAAATTCCTGCTTGTCTCATCTTCAATGTTGATGAGACCGCACTTTACTGGAAAAAAATGCCATCTCGAACATTCATTTCTAAGGAAGAACGTCAAGCCAGTGGTTTCAAAGCTGCGAAAGATCGACTAACACTTCTGCTGGGTGGTAATGCCACTGGTGATTTCAAACTGAAACCTTTACTAGTGTACCATTCAGAAACACCCCGTGCAATGCGAGGCACAGACAAGACAAGTCTACCAGTTGTGTGGCGATCAAACAGAAAGGCGTGGGTTACACGGGAAATTTTTCAAGAATGGTATTCTAATAGTTTTTGCCCATCAGTCAAATCATACTGTGACAGAAATGGGCTTGAACCTAAAGTTATATTACTCTTAGACAATGCCCCAGGACATCCAACCTCACTTGATACGCCCAGAGACTTAAAAGTGTACGTAAAGTCCCTTCCACCAAACACTACGTCAATATTACAACCTATGGACCAGGGAGCAATAGCAAACTTCAAAGCTTATTACCATCGCCGCACTTTTAGCCAACTAATTCATGAAACTGACGGGGAAGGAAGACAGTCTATGCGAGAGTGGTGGAAGTCATACAACATTATGAAGTCTATTCACAACATAGAAGAGGCTTGGAAGGAAGTTAAAATGAGTTGTATGAATGGGGTGTGGCGTAATCTTTGGCCAGATGTAGTGGAAGCACCTAGAAGAATTGTCCAGATGCAGAGACAAGTGCTTGAAGACATTGCTGCAATGATTGAGGGGTCTGAACTTGAAGATGTCACGGTAGAAGATCTCGTAGAACTTGTAGCAACGCACGACGATCCTATTAGCAATGAAGATCTGATCGAGTTACAGAATAATCCTATCTACGATGAGGAAGAACAAGTAGAAGAGAAAGTTTTATCTTCAGGGGAAATACAAAATGCACTTTCAAAAATTTATTCAGGTTTGGACATATTGCAGAGTATAGACAATAATGATGACCGTGTCTTGACCGTGTGTCAAACAATTAAAAACAGTGTTGGGTGTTATGAACGTATTTTACAAGAACGTAAACAAAACGTTACCCAAAAGACAATAGATGTATTTTTCCGTAAAAAATAAGAGTATGTATTGCATAAAGTGTTCTTAGAATTAAAGTGATTGATTAAAATGATTTGTATTTTTTTGTATTAAATTTTGACTATGTTTAATCATAAACCTCGATATACGCGAATTTCAGTTAACGCGATTTTTTTCGGAACGTATCCCTCGCGTAAAGCGGGGTATTACTATATATATATATATATATATATATATATATATATATATATATATATATATATATATATATATATATATATATATATTTACTAGATGATCCGGCGAACTTAGTACCGCCTAACAGTCAATGAATGTCGTGTTAACTTTTAGCTAAACTTTATTTAGGATTTTATTAACGTAAGAAAATGAATACTAAAAATTTATTAAGTTCAATAGTTTATTAGGATAATATATATAAAGAAAATAAAAATTCAATAAAAGTACAAAAATGAAGTATTTCAATGGCGTGTCACCAAGACATTTGCTTTACTGAAGCTATGTATTTTGCTGCATGGGTTGCACTCGGGTTTATTCTCTTCAGTGAAGCACCTTGTGATATACGACATTTTTCGTTTTGTTACCAGACGCAAGAACAAATAAAGCGGAAGGTTTGCCGACACGTGAATATGCCACGTACAATTGACCATGAGAAAAACATGCATTTTCTAGATTCAGACCACAAAACACTTAAGGATATATATATATATATATATATATATATATATATATATATATATATATATATATATATATATATATCCTTAAGTGTTTTATATATATATATATATATATATATATATATATATATATATAAATATATATATATATATATATATATATATATATATATAAATATATATATATATATATATATATATATATATATATATATATATATATATATATATATATATATATATATATATACATATATATATTTATATATATATGTATATATATATATATATATATATATATATATATATATATATATATATATATATATATATATATATATATATATATATATATATATATATATATATATATATATATATATATATATATATATATATATATATATATATATATATATATATATATATATATATATATATATATATATATATATATATTTACTAGATGACCCGGCGAACTTAGTACCGCCTAACAGTCAATGAATGTCGTGTTAACTTTTAGCTAAACTTTATTTAGGATTTTATTAACGTAAGAAAATGAATACTAAAAATTTATTAAGTTCAATAGTTTATTAGGATAATATATATAAAGAAAATAAAAATTCAATAAAAGTACAAAAATCAAGTATTTCAATGGCGTGTCACCAAGACATTTGCTTTACTGAAGCTATGTATTTTGCTGCATGGGTTGCACTCGGGTTTATTCTCTTCAGTGAAGCACCTTGTGATATACGACATTTTTCGTTTTGTTACCAGGCGCAAGAACAAATAAAGCGGAAGGTTTGCCGACACGTGAATATGCCACGTACAATTGACCATGAGAAAAACATGCATTTTCTAGATTCAGACCACAAACACTTAAGGATTGGCCTTGTGATTTGTTAATCGTCGTGGCGAATGTAAGACGAATCAGAAATTGAATTCGTTTAAACTCAAAGGGCATATCGGTTGGGATCATCGAAATCCTCGGAATGAGAACTTCCTCACCTTCGAATTTTCCTTTGAGTATCGTCGCGTGAATGACATTGATCATCAGTTTTCTTATCACCAAACGCGTTCCATTGCATAGTTTTGGTTGGTTTAGATTTCGAAGCATGATGACTACCGAGCCAACCTTCAGTTGTAAATTGTGCGGTGGTAAGCCAGGCACATCCAAGGAGTTTAAAAATTCAGTTGGATAGTTAGTGGCTTCGTCTTCGTTTCTTACACAGTCAATAGATTTGAATGAATGCAGAGTACCAACGATTTGATTTTGAATATAGTACTATAATTTATTTTTATTTTTTTTTTGTGGGTCTAGCACACGTGCTGCAGGGAAGTCCCTAAAGCGGTATATGTGCGACACGTGTGTGGAAAAAGCAATTCACATTGTTCTTGATTAGCCGTAAATTGTACTCGGTCTGAAATACAGTCCTGGGCAAATTATTCCGAAGGGATGATGTTCTCCATATAAAAGGCTGCTTGAAAAGCATTGTACGAGGAGTAACAATCTACTGACTAAAATAATAACAAATAGACTTCCAAACAGGTTAGATCAATGCCAGCCCTTCGAACAAGCGGGATTCAAAAACGTTTAAGTCATCCACATCTTTGTTCTTAGCCGCCAAAATTGCTCGCTCACTCAACCATTTGTTATTTTTGTGGTTAGCAATGATGTTCAGGAACACTTTGTTGATGAGCTCGTCTTTCGATGAGACGAAATTGTCAAAATTCGGACTAAATGAAATCAATCCGCTCGATTCGTCGACAGGAACACGGCCATTACCGATAGTCAGCAATTGCTTGGAGAAATCTTCAGCAGATAGATCGTTCAGCAGTGCAACTCTCATGTTTGCTGCCAGCTGAAGTTTCTTCACATAGCGCCACCGATTTGATGATTTGAGGCAAGCGTTTGTTTCATCAGCAGCAGTCGATCTTGGAATGACTGGCAGTGTTTGGCGAAAATCGCCAGACAGTAAAATCATTGCGCCTCCAAAACATCTCGAGTCATTGCGCAGATCTTTTAATGTTCGGTCAAGTGCTTCCAATGTGCGTTTGTGCGCCATTGTGCATTCGCCCCAGATGATGATTTTAGATGCTACTAAAACTTTGGCCATTGCGGAGTGTTTCGCAATGTTACATGTCGGTTGTTCAGTAGTTTGAAGGTTTAACGGCAATTTTAACGCTGAATGAGCATCCTTCTAACAATGTGGCCGCTATTCCAGAAGAAGCAACTGCTACCGCAATGTCGGATCTCGCACGAACAGTGGCCAAAATCAATGACATGAGGAATGTCTTCCCAGTTCCACCGGGGGCATCCAGGAAAAATAAGCCACCATTTCCATCATCAGTTGCCTTCATTAATGTATCATAAACTTCCTTCTGTTGTGGGTTCAACAGGGTACATTCGTTTGAACTGATTGGTCTAATTTATGTCGATCATATCATATACATTCTGTGTTGTCAATCTTGTGATACGGATGACTGATTGACCGAATGATCTGGAATGATTGAGACCAATCTATTTGACAGTTGTTGTCATTTGTTCTCTATATTTTTGTTTACATTTCGATTTGAATATTTTCTATATATTTCAATATATTTCTGGATTTGAATATGCTATTTTCCCACTATTTTAATAAATTTTTAATATTCATTTTATTACGTTAATAAAATCATAAATAAAGTTTAGCTAAAAGTTAACACGACATTCATTGACTGTTAGGCGGTACGAAGTTGGCCGGGTCATCTAGTAAGCTATAAGCGTGCGTGAGCTGTCAATTGTGGAAGATGGCGGAGTTCCAAACATAATTTATTTAAAAATTAATTTTCTTCATAATTTTTTTTCCGTGAATTTTTCCGATATTTTTATAGTTATTCTGCGGAGCGGAGACGAATTCAACAAATCAGAGATCATTAAAATCAGTTCTTGAGTTATAAATGGTGTAACTAATCCGACTTTGTTTTATATATTTAGATATATATATATATATATATATATATATATATATATATATATATATATATATATATATATATATATATATACATATATATATATATATATATATATATATATATATATATATATATATATACTTAGTTTTTGAGTTTTCTTGGGAATTTTTTAAGGTTCATAAATGAGAATAGTACTTCTTGAGATCACGTGTATTACAATACGTTTCAACCAAATTATCTTGGTCTTCATCAGTTGTATTTATAACTAAAATAATATATGTATTTTTAATAATTATGGACTTACCCAAAAAGGATTTTTCATTATTCATCAAACAAGTATCAAAAATTCTATTATTATACGGGTATATTAGGCGTCATATAAAATATTAATGTCACTACTATTTAAATATACTGTTAATACAAAATAAAATAAAAATTATTTCCTCATTTCACTGTAACAGATTGAACAACACGCATTCGACATATCTCCATGAAGTGTGATTCGGTTTATTTTTTATTTTGTTTTTTTTTTTCCTAATTTTGTTGAGAGATAGTTTTTACTTTGTTTACATTTAATGCTATTATTATCGATCAGCTCTTTTAAAATGTAAGTTAAATTCTATTTTAAGGGGGTTTTATAATGAAATACAGCGGTACATGGCAAATATAATATGATGAATTTAAATAATATTATTGTAAAACTTGCTAAGATTTTGTGTTTCAGTTTTTTCGTTTAATACGTTTCGTTTTATTTTTATGTATATCATTTCTAGAAATTTTCTTTTTTTTTTGGTTTTTTTCCGTTGTTAGTATCTTTGTTTCTTTTTTTATGGGGGAGGTCCCTAAAGCGCTACAGGACCGACACGTGTGCGGAAAAACGTTGTTCTGGAATCGCTGTAAATTGGTGGGAAACACAGTCCTGGGCAAATTATTCCAAAGGGGTGATGTTCTCCATATAAAAGACTGCTTGAAAAGCATTGTACGAGGAGTAACAAGCTGAACCTCATACGAATGTGAAGTATCAGCGCGACGTGTATTTCTAACATACACCGCTCTAGGAGGAATTAAACGGACCACATCATCCGAACACTTTCCATGAAAATACTTGTAGAATAGGCTCAAGTCGTCAACCGTTCTTCGAAGTTCCAGCGATTCAAGGCCGCCGGTCAGTTTTGGGTCTCCAATAGACGAATAGCTCTTCTCTGACTAGAATCCAACAAATGCAGTGTATGTTTGGGAGTGGAGCCCCAAACATGGGAGCAGTATTCCATAGTTTTGTAAAGAATTAACAGTTGTTGTGAAGCGTAAAGCTGTGCTGTGCGGTTCTAAACAATATTCTCAACTTTTGAGAAGCTCTCCTTGCTATGCCCGCAACATGCTCATGCCAGGACATATTTGCCCCAAATTAACCCCCAACAAATTGAGTGACGATGTTACAGGAATGGAGTGCCCCGCCATAACTATGTTAACTTTTTTAGAAAAAACTGCTGCTTGGGTGTGTTTTTTTAGCGTTATATTCCACTTGGTTACTGTCACCCCAAGATAGAATTTCTTCTAGGTCTTTTTTAAGTTGAACAACTTCCCGCTATCTGCGGATACTCGCCTGAGCAGCCGATGTTCGAACGTTCAAAGTGAATGAAGAGAAAAGCGTACGGTCATCTGCTAAGCTGTAGATTGAATTTCCGGTCTTTTCCAGCAGATCGTTAATGTAAATGAGAAAGAGAATAGGAGATAGTATGGAGCCTTGGGGCACACCGGCGTTGATAGTGAAGGTGCTAGAAAGAAATCCGTCGACCGCCACTCGTAAAGAACGCTCACTGAGCAAACATGAGAGCTACAAACAGAACTTTTCAGACATACCATAAGAGCGTAGCTTAGCCAACAGTCCATCGTGCCAGACACGGTCGAATGCCCTGGATATGTTAAGAGCAACCGCTCGAGATTCTCCAAAGTGTTCAATTGCGCTGTTCCAAACATGTCTTACATAGGTCAGAAGATCTCCTGTTGATCTATGTCTACGAAAACCAATTGGTGATCGATAATAATGTTGAATTCTTCAAGATATTTTAGAAGATTTTTATTGATAGCCTTTTCCATGACTTTCGATATTATTGAAAGCAGTGCGACTGGTCGGTAGTTATTTGGCAAGGTGTTCTTGCCTTTTTTAGGTATCGGCTGAACTGTGGCATATTTCCAGCAGGAAGGAAAAATTCCCTTTCTGTAGGATAGGTTCTTCAAAATTAAATTTGTGATTCAATAATGTTCCGTGTTTTGTTAGTGATGTTTTGTTTTTTTTTATCATAGCGATGGCCATATAAACATTGTTACAGAAGTTGTGAAGTTTGTCCTATATAAACTTTGTTGCAGTTTTTACATGGTTTCTCATAAACTATATGTGTTTTTTGATGTTTGGGTGTATTGCTTTCCAGGCTGCTAAAACTGCTTTTCAGTAAATTATAAGCTTTGTGACAAACATAATGTTGTTTGAAATATGATTGAGTATTTTCCCAAAGTCCCCGTATATATGGTATAGATAAAAATTTATTGGGATTTTTAGTGACCTTTGATTGTTGAGTGTTATACGTAGTTTTATTATTACGTGAATGGAGTAGAGAGTTAATTAGCCCTTTTTTTGGTATTGCTTCTCACTCAATAGTATAGCTCTATCTATTAGACCTAAAATTACGGTTTTTTTTGGGACATTGGGTGTTGCGAGTAAAAGTTTAAATATCTTTCCGACCAAGTTTGCTTTGTATACAATTCGGTCAATATCTCATTATTTTTGTGGTGTAAAGTTAAATCTAGAAAATTGATAATTTGGTTATTTTCATATTATATGGTGAATTGTAATTTTTAAAAGCAAGAGTTAAATTTGGATAGAATTTCCTCACCTTTATCTTTCGGGATTGTTGTAATGAAGTCATCGACATATCTAAAGAAGAAGGGAATCCCATAACCTAAATTAGATGTGTAGTAGTAGGATCGTCCAAGTTTTCCAGTACCATTTAAGCAGAGATACTGGAAATCGAGGAGCTCATTGTACAATCATCAATTTGTTTGTAGAATTTATTATCATAAAGAAAATATGTGGATTTTGGAGTAATTTCATTTGCTGTTAAAAATTCATTTAGAGTAATGTCAGTGTGTTTCTTTATTTCATTCCCTTTGGATTTTATTATAACTAAGGTAAATTGTATTTGGATATTTGTGTATAATGAAACTACGTCTAGTGACACTAGAATGTAATTATCTGATAAGGTGGTATTTGTTATATATATAAATATATAAATATGTATATATATATATATATATATATATATATATATATATATATATATATATATATATATATATATATATATATATATATATATATATGTATATATATATACATATAAATATATATATATATATATATATATATACATATAAATATATATATATATATATATATATTATATATATATATATATATATATATATATATATATATATATATATATATATATATATATATATATATATATATATATATATATATATATATATATATATATATATATATATATATATATATATATATATATATATATATATATATATATATATATATATATATATATTTATTATATATATATATATATATATACATATATATATATATATATATATATATATATATATATATACATATAAATATATATATATATATATATATATATATATATATATATATATATATATATATATATATATATATATATATATATATATATATATATATAGATATACGTATATATATATATATATATATATATATATATATATATATATACATATATATATATATATATATATATATATATATATATATATATATATATATATATATATATATATATATATATATATATATATATATATATATATATATATATATATATATATATATATATATATATATATATATATATATATATATATATATATATATATATATATATAATATACATATATATATATATATATATATAATATATATATATATATATATATATATATATATATATATATATATATATATATATATATATATATATATATATATATATATATATATACATATATATATATATATATATATATATATATATATATATATATATATATATATATATATACATACATATATATATATATATATATATATATATATATATATATATATATATATATATATATATACGAGGCTGGTTTGAAAAGTCCGTGCAAAAATAAAAACTACTTATGTGTTTGGGGTAAACCTTTTTTATTTTTCGACATAGTCTCCTTTTAGGCTTATACACTTCGTCCAACGATGTTCTAGTTTGTTGATCCCTTCCGAATAATAGGATTTGTCCAAGTCTGCAAAATATCCATTAGTGTCTGCAATCACCTCCTCGTTTGAATAAAATCTTTGTCCCGCCAGCCATTTCTTCAAATTGGGGAACAAATAGTAGTCCGAGGGAGCCAAGTCTGGAGAATAGGGGGGATGTGAGACGAGTTGGAATCCTATTTCCATTAATTTTGCGACCACAACTGCTGAGGTGTGTGCTGGTGCGTTGTCGTGATGGAAAAGGACTTTCTTGAGGGCCAATCGCGGGCGTTTTTCTTGCAGCTCGGTTTTCAAACGGTCCAATAACGATGAATAATATTCACCTGTAATAGTTTTACCCTTTTCCAGATAGTCGATGAGGATTATCCCTTGCGAATCCCAAAAGACAGTCGCCATAACCTGTCCAGCCGAAGGAACGGTCTTCGCCTTTTTTGGTGCAGATTCCCCCTTGGTAACCCATTGTTCAGATTGTTGTTTGGTCTCAGGAGTATAGTAATGTATCCATGTTTCATCCACAGTGACGAAATGACGCTTAAAGTCCTCCGGATTCTTCTGGAACAGCTGCAAACCATCCTTGCAACACTTCACACGATTCCGTTTTTGGTCAAGCGTGAGCAATCGCGGCACCCATCTTGCGGATAGCTTTCTCATGTCCAAATGTTTATGCAAAATATTATGTACCCATTCAGTCGAGATGCCCACAGCACTAGCAATCTCACGCACCTTAACTCTTCTGTCATCCATCACCATAACATGGATTTGATCAATGATTTCTGGAGTCGTAACCTCCACAGGCCGTCCAGAACGTTCAGCGTCACTTGTGCCCATATGGCCAGTCCGAAAATTTTGAAACCACTTATAAACTGTTCTAATCGAAGGTGCAGAGTCACCATAATGTTTATCAAGCTTCTCTTTAGTCTCCTGAGGCGTTTTGCCTTTCATAAAGTAATGTTTAATCACCACACGAAATTCTTTTTCGTCCATTTCTTGAAAATCACTCGACTTCCTTGATTCACACGAATGCCAAACACAAAGAAATAGACCAATATGGCTGAAACTTGGTGTGCGTTCATTCAAGAGATGCTACTAACTAAACATGACCTCGATACGCGCCGGTGGTGCCATCTCTCGGACTTTGCACGGACTTTTCAAACCAGCCTCGTATATATATATATATATATATATATATATATATATATATATATATATATATATATATATATATATATATATACAAACGTTAGAAGACTACATTTAGTGACAAAATTCCTTGACACAAAGCATGGTATTTAGATAATTTATGTTTTGCTAGTACTAAAGGATTAATATTCGACAAATTTTAAGACACTTTGACCCTGGCCAAAGTCCGACATTCCGCTCTGTTCAGTGGGATGTCTGGAATTTACGGTCATTTAACAAGTAAATTGTAAGATCCGCCAAATTATCTCTGAGGAAATATGTGGGTTAAATGTTATAACATAGGTAAAGTAAAATATATACCGAAATGAAGTGAAACTAGGCAAAGTCAACAGATTAAATACCATTTTCATCAATCTATGTTGCAACTGCGTTAAAATTTTGGAATTTTGGGTATAATACTCCTATGCAACAGGTGTAGATAATCTGAGTACAGTCCCATAAGTGCATGTTTGTCGTGTACAGTTTTTATGTAAAACACACTAAAAGTGATTGTATAATTCTTGTAAAAGAAAAATCTGTTTCTGACATAGTGGTCAGTTAATAATGTATATCTCAAAAAACGTTAGTGAGGTTAAAGAAAAACAATTCAATTTATATAAAATTTTCTTTAAGGCTCTACAGGATTAAATAAAATCTAAGATATTATTTTTCTATACGGGGTATATAAATATCTTTTTGTAAATTGATAGATTTGAAAGATGAAGATGACCATCAGATTATCCAGATTTAACTGTGTTTGTAAAGTGTTGGTAAAACTTTTTATGGAGCTATTTAAAAGACGAATTAGAATTGACAGTGAAACATCCAGAAGAGAAAGTGAGAAGGCCGCAGTAGTAATTAAACAAGGCGACGGAATCATTCTGGCAATCAAAGGAGGACAAATAAACACACTTCTTTTTGATTTTTTAATTTTCAGTCTCTGGTAGTTTTCATCCCTCTCTAATATGATTTGTTTTTGTTTCAATATTGGTATAGTTAAGGTGTGGTTACACATTTTCAAAAATGAATTTAAGACAGGGATTCTTCTTTGCCTAAGCTGAAGATGGAAATATGATGCGATATTGTGTATTTTTTTAAAGAAAAATTGCGGCTGTCCATATACATGGACAATTTTAGCAAAAAAAAAATCGATAATTGGGTTAAAATTATCTGCTAGTTTCTTTTTAGTCGTATAAGTAATCAGTAAAACAACCATATATACAACTTTTGCTTATTTTTGACTCTTGTTTATTTTCTTTACTAAGGGAAGTATTACATTCATGAAAAGATATTCCTAAAAGAATTTTGCACTTGCATCATGTTATACATTATTGTGAGAATTATTGGTGTCGGAGGATTTCAAAATTATGTTATGTTTTCATTGTTTTTAATTTTTAAATTTTAAATTACAAATAATATCCTGAGAGTACTGTCAGTTTTCAGTTTTAAACACCTTAACTACTCAACATGTTTTTCAGATAATTCACTGGCTTACTTAATGTCATTAAAGTCCAACCTAAGGAATTGAACTATTTCAACTAATAACGAGGTTATATCATTTTTCAGGAATAATAAGCTTGTCGAATAGAGTTTCTGTAGTCTACATCCAAAAAGGTTTATTCTCTCTTTAACAAGTAACTATGAACCTACTCGTAGCAATCCATCCACATCATTTTTTACCCGAAGCACCATCCGCCACGTCGATGACTCGGTACGCGCATCTACATGGCCTCGCCTTGGCTACAAAGGAACAGTTGAGCACCGACCGACCAATAAGCCGAAGCAGACCAACCACCAGGGAGGTAAGAAGCCAAGCAGTATATCCGATCCAACGTTGCCTACCATTATATTCTTTTTTTTGGTATCCTTTTGTACTAGAATTAGCCACTCACTCGCATTGAGAACCCGGTGCATAACCGCGATAACGACGTTGGGTCAGAAAAGAACCAAAACCAATTTGCTGACAGTCCAGAGTAGCTCTCCACAGAGCCACAAAGAGTATGAACTACCATCATAGTCGCCTACTAAATTCACCTCTAGCTACTCACTTCCTCGAAATAAATCTCTACTTGCAGGAATCAATGGACCCATCTTCATCGGCGTTCAAGTGCCATTACTGTCGCCAGGTGGCGTGTTACGGCCCGTGATTATCACTGAGGAATGTCTGATGTAAGGCTGGAAAAAGTACCGACTGAGGTAAGCTATTCTGGTCTATTTGATCGTCACTATCCGTCATATGCATTCCGCTCGATTTCGTACCACATTCTCGCGCACCTCTCTTCTGCATTTAGCTGTGACTTAGTTAAGTCCCTTGTTTTATTTCTTTTCCTAGACCTTCGGTTCTTCAGAGTGTATCTAGGACCTGGATTACCATTTTTTTACCATAACAAGTTACCTTAGGCTCCGGTAGGCTCTACCACTTGAATCAAACGGGTGGTGCTCAAAATTTGATCGTTGGATAACCCGTTCGAAAGACAGATAACCAATACCTGGTAAATCAAGCGATGAACGACGCTACAAGTTAACAGGAAGAAAAGTAAATAATAATATATTTATAAGAGATGGCCCAATATTTTCTAAATTGCTATTAAAAATTAATAAAAGTGATAACGCTGGTCCCAGCAGATTGTACTACTAGATCACCGGCGATCATTTCGGTTTTTAGCGGCATTATACGTAAGTTGAGGAAAGTAAATTTGTTGCATAAGTTAGAGTATTTTCTACTTATCCTTACCGCGTCCATTGAAATTTTAAGGAATAATTAATTTGGCGAAAAATAAAAGAAAAAAAAAAAAAAGAAAAAAAAAAAAAAAAAAAAAAAAAAAAAAAAGGATGTTATGAATAACATATTTTATCTACCATTTTTTTGTGTCTAGGGATGAAACGGACACACGAAAAAATGATATATCTATAGAATGGTTCTTTATTTACAAGACAAAAGAAGTCAGTTATTTCCCCAAGACGTAAAGAATGATATTAAAAATTAAAGTTCTCTTATTTATTTTTATCCATTTTTATATACTGTCCCTACCTATTACATAAAAAGATTTATTTTTTAATTGCTCATAACAAGGGCCAAGGATCAAGTACTCGAGCTTTGACGAAATTTTAATTAGACTAAATAAGTGTCACCGAAGTGTTTTACAACGAGCAAGCGAACACTAATTAAAATCAACGTAATATTCCTGTCGACTTTGTCTAATTTCTTTCATTTCCTGTCAATAAAAGTAAAATTTAATTTCGTGGTGTTTGATTTAACTTTATTGCGTCTCAAACGATCTACACTTAAGTAAAATAATATAACTTTTTCAATAAAGTTTCAAAGTAAAAGAGTTTATAACTTTTCATCTTATAAATTTTTGTTAATTTTATGATTAATATTTACTATTCGGAAGTTCCATATATGTATATATATATATATATATATATATATATATATATATATATATATATATATATATATATATATATATACATATATATACATATATATACATATATATATATATATATATATATATATATATATATATATATATATATATATATATATATATATATGTATTTATAAAATACCGCTCAAAAGTCATTGGACATCCTTCAGAAAAACGAAATTCTTATATAATTCAACCTATATGTTTATTAAATGTGTACATATGAAGATGATAATTAAAAACAAATATTTGCAAGACATATTTAAATAATTTGAACATTGTTTTGTAACAATGTTGTTAATTTTCGACCCTTTGAAATATCTCGCCCTTACCATGATAATTGCTGCACATAATTTCGGCATTTTTTGCATTAATTTCATCAAGGAGATTTTACTCCAACAATCGTGTAAACATTCCCATAATTGATTTTAATTGATTTGAGTCATTTTGCGCACATGTTTTTTTGTAACAAAATAATGTAATACGATTCAAATTAAAACATTGTGCTGACATAATCAAGATTTTGTGATCCGTTTGCCTTTTCTTACTCCTTACTCAAAATATTATCTATTCAAAGTATAGGAAAGATAGGAAGGTGTGTTTAGGAATGTTATCTGTTTGGAATGTGACCCCGCAACTGATAACTGTTTCCTGCGAGAAAAGGGCTGCGAAATGGTCTTGTCATAATTAATCGGAGAAAGCCGTTTTTGAGTCAGCTCTGTGCATTAGTATTGTCTAAATTGCTAAAGTGTGCATAAAATTTCGTGCTCGCGTTTTATTTGAGCTGTAATGCAGGCAAATATTGTACTACCAAATTCGTCAAAGTACTTGCCTATTTCGGTTTTTGATGAACCGGTCTTAATTATCCACCGTAATTTTTTTCTAGTGCGGAAAATGATCTGGCGACTTTTACGGAGGCAGAACGAGTTAAAAAAATTACAATGAGGTCCAGAACATAAGGATCGGTCCGTAGAACAATGGAAAAAAGTAATTTTTACGGAATCCAAGCATGAACTCTTTAGCGAAAAAACGGAGACAATTTATTACAGTGTATAATGGGTAATGGGTGAAAGATTAGAAAATTTGATCAAAATTGGTGGTATTATGGATCTGTGATACCCTGATGAAATTGATGCAAAGAATGCCAAAATTATATGCAACAGTCATCAAAGCAAAGGGGGAATATTTCGAGGAGTCAAAAATTAGCAACAATTTTTAAAAAATAATGTTCAAATTATTTAAATATGTCTTGCAAATATTTGTTATGAGTACATTTAATAGACAAATAACTTGAATAATATAAGAACTTGGTTTTTCTGAAGGATATCTAAAGACTTTTGAGCGGTACTATATATGAATGGGAATTTGCTTACCATTAAGCGTAGGTTCAGTTTTAGTTACAATTTGTTTTATCTTAGCGCCCTGTTACGCAAGTACTAGAAACTTTAATATTCTTACATGGGATGAAAAGTGCAAAGATTTTCTGAGAGATGGCATCACAAACAAAAAAAAACATATGATTTTCAGTTAGTGTCAACTCGCAGAAGATTCACGCAAAATTTTCATGACATTTCGTCTATTAGTTTGCGAGTACAGTTGTTTGAGTGAAGCTAATTTTGATTTTGGCAAAACGATAGAACAAAAAGAGTTTCGTGTCTTCAACTCAAGAATGGCTTGAGAAGTGTTCGGACACATCTGCTCTTAACAACTCAAGTTAAATGCGATCCTACAAGCACTGATGATGCACTACGTTCCGCACATCACTCCAAAATATACAAAAAAGTCCTGCTGACATCGTGGAAATATCAACAAAAAGCGTGAGGCATATTTTGCATGAATATTATCCCATGAAACTATTGATCAAAAACAGCAATGTACCAAGATTCAAAACGCTGTTTAGCACTGTTTTGGAGCAATCCAAAGAAGTTTTTTGCGTTGATTTGCAATAATGCAGAGGGGCTGGACCCGCATGAAAGCTGACCAAAACGTCCAAAAACACAAACATCAACTGGAAAGTTTTTGGCAAGTATATATATATATATATATATATATATATATATATATATATATATATATATATATACATATATATATATATATACATATATATATATATATATATATATATATATATATATATATATATATATATATATATATATATATATATATATACATATATATATGTATATATATATATATATATATATATATATATATATATATATATATATATATATATATATATATAAAATAGCGCTCAAAAGTCTTTGGACATCCTTCAGAAAAACGAAATTCTTATATAATTCAACCTATATGTTTATTAAATGTGTACTTATGAAGCTGATAATTAAAAACAAATATTTGCAAGACATATTTAAATAATTTGAACATGATAATTGCTGCACATAATTTTTTGGGATGTGCAGGGAATAATACTGATCGATTATCTTGGGAAGGGACAAACAATTACCTAAGGCTATTACGTTGGCTTACTAGCCAGGCTACTTGAATGGTGAAATCAAGAAAAAAAAGCCGTATTTAGCGAGAAAAAGTGTTTTTCACCAAGATAATGCACCAACTCATAACTTCATAAAATCCATGGTGAAATTGGGCTAATGGGGCCATAAATTGCTTCCCCATTCGCCGTATTCATAAGATCTGTCCACCAACGATTATTATCTCTTTCTAAATTTAAAAGGATGGCTCCAGGGAAAGAGATTAGACTTAAGTTGAACGGGAAACAGAGGCTTATTTTCAAGAGCTCCACAAACTGTACTATGCAAAAGATATCTAAATATTGGAATATGGCTGGAATAAGTGTATCGCCATTAAAGGAAACCATGTTGAAGAATAAAATCGATTTTTGGCAAAACCATTGTTTTTTCTTCAAAAGTCTCGTTACTTTTCACACTTCCAACGACTTGGACCTAGTAATGAATTAGTACTAAAATATACCGCACGTGGGAAGTTCAAATCGTGACGATACTTTAGAACTGCTCAGAAGCTACATAATCCAGAACAGATTCTGAAATAATTTGACGTGAAATCTAAAAAAAATGTGTTTTATGAATAATGTCCTAACCCAGCCTATTTCAGTGTAAATATTCCGACCTAGGTAGAATATAGAAACCAAACAACAAATGAACACATAGTTCGCTTTATTGCTTTTCCTGATGTGTTGTATTTCGCTTTATTATCTTTTCTTGATGTGTAGTGTTCTTATTATCAATCAAGTGATTAGCAATTACTGCCTTTTGCATCGTTTTAGTATACTATAAATAATGTTAAGAGTCTTAACAATAAAGACCAGAGTGCTTACGACCCTCTTAACTCTTTTTAAAGGTTCCGTAAAAAATAATAACTTTTTATCAGAAGCATAAAAGCTAATGCCATTTCAGGATTTTTCTGACGAGGAAACTGTTTTTCCTTCTTAGTAGATTAAAGATATACTTACAGGTAATCATAAAGATAAATCGACTAAAAAATACCGTCACGTACAAATTACCTATTTTTTCGAAGCAGAAAAATTGGTCTTGTAACGTTCCAATAATACTGTTATGTTTCAAAAGTTTCTTAGTAAATATATTAGCCAATTACGAACAAAAGTTTTTCGATAAAAGACGTCACGTCTGTGGAAATATGTAATTAAAAGAAGCTTTTAATATTTCTAACTTACTGCTAATATTCTGGTTATTTACAGACTCCATTAAAAAGTCTTAAATTTGTATTTTAAACGATTAATTTTACTTTATATTTTTAATGTTACTATCCTTCTTCGTGAAGTGCCGTATCCAATGCGGACGTAGACGACCCTCTCGCCTTTTGCCTATTGTTGGTGCCTTATTAAGTGTTCCAAAGACAAAGGGGATCTACAGTTTAATCCCCCCTCCCAACAGCTAAAATGAGAGGTTTCTACTATTCATGATACTACGAGTGGTTGCCGTGACGGTGTAAAGTTTTTTTATTTATTTATTATTTGCCGAGCCGAGATTCCAACTCGGATCGCTGGCGTAGAAGGCAGACAGACACCTTACCGACTACCCTGTTGCCGCCTCTATTATTATTCTATAAACACAGACTAAAATGTTGGATTTGCGATTATCAATCTAATTTGGCATCGTTTTCATAAATCTAAATTATCGGTCTTTCTGAAGATCGCAATACATTATAATTTTTGGTTTCATAAGAGTTTCAGAAACTGAAACTCAATAGTTTTATATTTGTAATAAAAATTCTCTCTCCTACAATTTTTTGTTTGGAAATTAGGTAAGGGAGGGTTACATACTCTTGTTGAATTTATTATATACATCTAAGCAATTAATTATCAAAAATTTAGAATAGAAAAAAGTGAAATATCAGTATGGCAAAGTTGCTATCCATTAAAAACTATAAAAAAAGCCATTTTAAGATAACTATAAAATCGAAGGGGGAAGTGATTTCTCCCAGAGTGGTGTATTCTAAAAACACATGTAGAGCTAGTATATCACACCTATATAGGTTCAGATTGTCACTCATCGCGTCAACCTTTTTAAGGATATGTTTATCTGGAGGGTTTCAGCCTTTTGGGATAAACTGCCCATGACTAAGTATGTCACCGAATACCATTTACATGCGATTCACGATCAGTGTGCGCGCGTACGCTTCACTCTTGAGGGGCATTAAGGATTTCCTTGCAGCACGTGTGCTGTCTTCATAAAAATAATTATTATCCAATATTGACTTAACAATTGTATATAACTGGATATAAACCTAAAATGTAAATTTCCAGACGGTTCATAAAAAAAACAACAAAGCTTTATAAATCTACCGGGGAACTTTTTTAGATTTAAATTGTGGTTGCATTCTTAAACCATATATTAGTATATACTCGTAAAAAATGAAACATTGTGCCTAGCAATGCTATAGTTATCAGTATTGTAACTTTTTGATGTATATACCAATAATAATTTTAGCAAAAAAGTATAAAAATTTATGATTTTTTACCCAATAGTAGGAAAATTTTCAATAAACTTGAAATAATTAAAAGAAATATACGGAATATATTGATTTGTAAATGCGATAATACTTTTTAATTAGTTTTTTTTTAATCACTTCAACTGTGTGATGTTTCTTTATTATTAATATTAGTTCACATAACATAAATATTTTTGTTGTTTAAGTCTTACACTATTTTTAGATCAGACTTTGGCTTAACTTGACGTTGGTAACAAAAGGGTTATAACAAAAGAATTACCTATTATCTCATAAATTTTCAATAGCTTGTGTTTATTAGACGAGTATAAAGTTTAAATTAATACAATATATTCATAACATTAAATCGTAGTTTTGTTTTACTTTCGATGTATGGTGTAAGATTGTTTTAGTTAAATACATCAAATTTAAAACGCTTTATTTGGTTACCTCAGACATTTCATGAAAAGAACCTAGAATAAACTGATTTTGCTTCATCTCATTGTCTTTATTGATTTTCAAGGTAGGCAAAGCCTCTTTCTTATAATTGTGAAAGTATAAAAATAATTTCTAATACTAAATGTAAACTTATTCTATCTTAACCTAAGTTCTTACAATAGGAATCCTATACTAACTTAACCTAGGAAAAGTGTTTAGTATGTACATGAGTTTCTTAATTCTAGGACTTAGAACTAAGACTAAAACTACCTTTGACTAAGACTTACGCTAATTTAAACTAGGACGTAACAATGACTTAAATTAGGACTAATTTAAACTTAACCTAGAATGCCATTCTTCTTGTCACGGCGGGCGAGGGGGGTCATCGTCTTCGTCCGAGAGCAGCAGCGGGTCCGACGGTCTCGGGAACTGACGGCTGGCTTGAGTTGGGAGTCGGAAGGCGTCCCTGATTGGGGTGCGCCTTCTTGAGGAACTTCTGTTGAATTTGTCTCATGTGTGCCTTTACGGTAGGCACACCGAGCTCCCTATGAAGTTGACGGTTCTTCATGAACCATGGGGCTCCCGTGATCATCCTCAGAGCCTTGTTCTGCACTGCTTGAAGCTGAGCTCTCCTTGTTTTGAAGAGCTGGCACCAGGTGGGGCAGGCGTACGTGAGGCCTGCGTTCACAATGAAGTTGTAAAAATTTTGCTTTGTAAGTTGTAATGATGTAGTCTAAAAAGCATAACATACACTATATAAGTGTGTAAAGTAAGGAAACAGCTATCGTATACTGCTAAATTGTTTACTTTATCAAATTGACGCGATGTGACTACATATTAATGTAATTCACTTTTAGAAATATTGAACTTATTCTATACATGCTCCCTTCATTGTTTACTAAATTGATGAACCTAAGTTTAGAACGATGTTTTTGCCGATCAAAATTATGGAGATAAAATATCCGAAGTTTCTCCTGAGCTTTATGATCCAATAATGGTGAAAACTTTTTGAGTTAAAGGTTGTCACGTCATCGTCAAATTTAATTGGTAAAAGTTTTAACACTTATTTAATTTTAGTTAACATTGAGATAATACGTTTTTCGTTAACTACTACTTATTTACTTATGAAAATAATTAATCGAATGGGAACAATTTATAGTTTTAATGGTTTTTTGTTAAATTGGCTTGGCTGAAAGTGTGTACCCAGAGTGAAACTGAAATTTTTGAAATGATGTTATGTGTTCTGTTATAAATGAAACATTTATTTCCAATCAAACCAAATAATTTTATTCCGCCCTTGTTAAATTATATTCACTGCTATATAGTATAACTTAAAATAAACCTATACACATATAAATAGGAACGTGATCAATCATACTCTTGAAAAAATGAGTTTCGAAAACTTTTTTTGTTATCAATGTATTTTTTGGTGTGCTAACAACGGCACAATTATCTTAGTAAGTTGTCCAATCGCCTCCTGCATCAATAATCGCATGACATCTCGCTAGTTAAACTTCGCAGGGTCTTTCTTCTGAGCTTTCTCTTTACAAGGGACCAAACATTTTCAATAGGGTTGGCGTCCGGCGATTGTGAGGGCCACTCTAGTATATTATTGTGGGCCCAAAAGCCATTTTCATGAGCATGAAGATGTTGTCGAATGGTCTCATGGGACCCATTCAAACCCAATTTTCTTAATTTTGCCGCTCCTTAACGCAGTATCAATTTTGTGTACCGTGAAAACAAAGACACGATTCATTTTTCGACTTTCGAAGTGACTTTGCCTACAGAGCCAAGTTTTGGCAAGTCGTTGACTTTTTTCGTCTCGTTAACACGATCCACCAACTTTTTCGTAAACGACTCCGACTTATTAATATATTTAGCAGCCGGGGAATGCGTTATTTTAGGCCCCTTTGGATGAGAACCAAAAAAGACTGTCTCGAACCGACGCGCACTCATTTTGGACTTTACGTGATTTCGACGAAAGTTCGGAATCGACAGGTACTTTTATTAAAGTGCGTCGTAGACAAAAGTTCCCCCTTTCGATTTTTTGTTGAATCGCTAGAATGGCATGTACCAAAAATGAATTGTATATATATATATATATATATATATATATATATATATATATATATATATATATATATATATATATATATATATATATTATATATATATATATATATATATATATATATATATATATATATATATATATATATATATATATATATATATATATTATATATATATATATATATATATATATATATATATATATATATATATATATATATATATATATATATATATATATATATTATATATATATATATATATATATATATATATATATATATATATATATATATATATATATATATATATATATATATATATATATATATGTAGTATATAAAAGGGTAAATTTCTACGAAATGGCGGATAATTTTGGCAAAAGTGATTCTTATAATGGTTGTGTTCAGTGTTTCAAATATATTCAACTTGCAGTTCTTTGTTCGCAGCTATAGTAAATAATTGGTTTAAATGTTTAGTAGACATGGGTGAAGCCGAGTATTGTGTAGGGACAAAACGTTTTTACTTTAAAACTGAAGGAAGTTCAGGAACCAGCATTCAAGACCATTTATTACTGGATAAATGAATTTAAATGTTGCCGTACGAGCACTGCAGATGCTGCAAGTTCAGGATGCCAGATTAACGTTTCTTCTGAAGAAATGGCCAATAAAAATCATTTTATCGTGTTGGAAAATCGCCGCATTAAAATTCTGTATGTTCTATTTTTTTATGATTATTTTTCAATTGTTTGGGTTTGGAGCTCAATTATAGAATGGAACTTCCCAAAATTTGGGGTGATTTTTTCCTTTCAGTATTAACGTTTCGGCACAGTTTGCCTTTCTCAAAATTCTTGTTTAGTTTGGTTAAAATTACACATATTTAGTCCATAAAATGCTTTTTCAAAATGCATATATTGTTAATTTATTAGGATTAAAATAATTAATTTTATGAATGTTAGGTTAATTTTTCTAATAGCCGATTTCAATGAAGTATAACGTACTCTTTTTTTCATTTTTTCGTTACAAGAACCACAAGCATGTTAATCAGTGTTATATATTTTTATTTTAAAATTTAGAACGAACACAAGATGTAAACTACTTTAATAGTAATGCCATATATATTTGTTTCTTCTTTGTTGTTGATAGCGGTGGGTGTTTTTTGTATTATAATGGATTCCAATATTTCTCTTTTTTTTTTTTTTATTTTTCTCAGTGATTAAGATCTTCGTTCCTTCATAATTAAATGTGTGTTTGTTTTTCTCTTCGTGTTTTGTTAGTGCTACTCTATTATTTTTGTCATATCTGTGTCATTTTATCCTATTTTCTAAATATTGGCTAGTTTGCCCTATATAACTACCCTCACAATTATTGCAAGGAATCTGGTATACAATATTGCTCTTTTTTGTTTTTTTTGGTTTCGGTTTTTAATTTTGAAAAGTTTGTTGCTAGTAAATTATAGGTTCTATGAGCGATATTTATATTATGCTTTTTAAACAGTTTTTCAATTTTTTGAGAAAATCCATTCAAGTATGGTAAAACGATATGCTTTGTTTTTTTTGAGCTTTTTTGTTGTTGGTTTTTGTTTTCGGTAGAATTATAAAATTTATGTATCCATCCTTTGAATATCTGGTTTATAAGGTATACCGGGTATTTGTTTAATTCCAGTGCTTTTTTGGCTTTGTTTATTGACTCTTTCCGATATGCTGGGTCTGTTAGGGATATTGCCCGATCCGCCAGACCAATTATGACTGATTTTTTGTATTCTAGTGGATGGTTTGAGTTATAATTTAGATATCTAGACGACCATGTTATCTTTGTGTACCATTCTGTTTTTATACTATGGTCTTTGTTGTGTAATGTTAGGTCAAGGAAATTTATTTTTTTATCTATTTCTGTTTATATTGTGAACTGCAGTTTTTTACTGTAATTGTTAAACTAGTTTAAAATATACTTTCCATAATTTTTTGGAATGGCATTAATACAATCATCAACGAACGTATAGAAAAATGGTATTGCAAATGGTATGTTGGAAAGGACATTTTCCTCTAACCCATTGCACATCCGCCTACTTGTTGATATAAATTTTCTTCAAATTGAAAATATGTTGAGTTCAAAACCAATTTGGTTACAGCACTAACTTCCTCTATTGGTATATAAATATTTTGATCGCGTTCCATTTTTTCTTTATAATGTCAGTTGCATGAGTCAGAGGTATATTGGCGTATAATGATAGGACGTCAAGGGATACCAATATATAGTCCGGTGGAAGTTTTATTTTTGTTATCCTTGAAATGGAATGAGTCTTTAATATAGTAGTTATTTTTGTAAATTATCTTTTCGATTAAATTTTTGAGAAATGTAGATAAGTTGTTAAACGGGTCTGGTGAAAGTTAAAATAAGAGTTAAAGTAGTATCCACGTATCTTTATTTCTCCATTTCACTTTTGTATGTCCGAAAATAGTTCTTTTTAACGATGTATTGGCAGATCATGACGAAGCCTAACCTCAACCAACGCAAGATATTCGCCTCGCGAAAAAGCAGCTGGTGCATTCAGACTACCATAGCTTGGATAATTTGGGCTGTAATCCCATGACACTGATGTTTCAATTAAGTCATGATGATAAACAAAAGAACTTCAACGGTTATTCTGTGCCTCTTTTACAGATAAGAACCGTATGAGATCAAAAAAAAAAAGAAAGAAAAAGAAGCCTCCAGTTTATTTGTTAAATAAAAACTCAGTATCATTTAACGTAACGTATATGATATGAGCAATTTATAGTTTTCAAATGCTACAAGTGAAAAGTAACTCTTTTCTACAAAATGGTTAGAAGCTTTTATTTCTACGATGTTTGCTATTAAGACTATTAAAGAGAGAAGAACTAATATTATAACATGCCCTCTATATCTTTTTTACTAATAAAAGACAGCTTTAAAAATTGTTTTAATTTAAGACAAATTATGTTCTTACACTAGTAGTTAATAAATTTTTTGTCTTGTTAAGGCGTATATTTTTGATTTTTTAAGATTTTCATTGTTATTAAACCTATGAATACGTTTCACTAGCAGATGAGCAACAGGGCTTTAAATCAGGGAATTATTGCATAAATGCCATCTTTATTATAAGGCAAATTACCGATCCAATCATTAGAATACAATAAGCTCTATATTTCACTGAATTATGTACTGCATGATCTCATCAAAACAACAAAAAATAATAACGACATCATAGTTAAAATAAGTCGCGAAAATCCCGTAGAAAGAAGCATTGGTCAAATAGAGTTCTTGATTTCACTACTTTTCACTACTATATAAGAATGGCTAAAATAATTAGACAAGTTCATCAACTCAGGAGTTTTGGGAATAGAAGAAAACAAAATAAAAATACTATGATATGCTGATGACGACGTGTTGAGGATTGGAAAACAAAGTGATCTTCAGAGGTTACTCTTGACCTTCTCTAAATAATCGTTTTGATAGTATGCTGCATTGACCATTGCTTTTTTTTTGACAAAAATTGATTTAGAAAGCACATCATAAACTAGAATCCATACAACAATTCCTTGTGTTCTTTTTTTAATTTCGAAATTTTCAGTTTCGAATGGTTTTTACTTGCACGGTATATCGTTTCAGTTTTCATCTTATTACTAAATTTGATCTCTTTGTTTATACGCGCTAAAGATATTAAAATTTTTTATTGTTAGCTTCTCAGTCGTCATGCTACAACTTTACTATCATTATAATTTTTTTTGACGCTATTTAAAAATATATTTTTAATAAATGTAGACAATTCTCAACGACTTTTTTTATAATTCACCAAAATTTGACAAAGTTATTTTAACAAATAAATGAATTCAAAGTGATCGGAATTCTTTTATTGAAGTCCTCATCATCCCGTACTGTAAGAAGCAAAGCTTAATCAACAATACGACATATCAAACACAGTTGAATGTCGTTGATATATCACGCTCAACTGCTCTAGATTCTCCATCGTATTCCATTACTTTGTTCTAAAGTTGTGAAATGAAATTGAGAAATCTCTTGTTGATTTTTGTTTACGAAACTCATATGGGTAGTTACAAGTAGCAGGAAGGAAATATGCCTTGTTCATAGAATAAGTTGAATAACCTACATATAGCTGAATTAAAATGCAATGAAATAAATGTATGAAATAAACTAAAAAAGAAAAAAAATCTATTACTTTTCTATCATTTTAATTGTAGCAACATCAAAAATATTAATAATTGCATTTTATTGCCGCCTCTTCACATATATATTTTGTATTGTTCGGTGTACTTACAGGCTATTTAAAATTTGAAGTCTGGATGCTTCATTCACCATAATATCGTTCAAATGACTATTATTCAGAGCACCTATTCATTCAAACCCATTTGTCAAATTAAGATGAATCCCATCTGAATATCTATTCAGTTCATGAATAGTTTATGTCGTCATTACGACCGAGAAGGCTAACCGAATTCCAGTTTAGCACGTACGCATTGCGTATAAGGGTCGTTAGTGGATACTGGTAAAGAATTTAGTAGGTATTATTGGGGGCGAATGGAGAGAGATACGAAAATTTTATAAGGACACCGTTACTTAAATCAGTTAAATTACGGGCAATTTCAGTCCTTGAAATGTAAATGTATTTCTGTCTGACAACAACCGTTGTAAATTGTCTAATTTTTAGAAACTTACCAAGATTAATGATAAATTTTTTAAAAATCGGTAAACTGATTTAACCAGTATTTTTTTTGCAAACGTGTAGTTGTAAAATAAGTACTGGATTTGCCCTTTTCAAGTAAATAGAAAGTAAAAAGCCAAGATTAATGATAAACTTTTAAAAAATCGGTAAACTGATTTAACCAGTAATTTTTTTGCAAACGTGTAGTTGTAAAATAAGTACTGGATTTGCCCTTTTCAAGTAAATAGAAAGTAAAAAGCCACAATGTGAATTAAATCATTCATCATCGATACCCACCCCTTTTGCTCTCTTTCCTTCAAACAATATCAGTCAAAAACTCCAGGTTTCATCCCTGTTTCAAATATTAAACAGACCAACAGCCCGACAGTCGGATAGACAGATCGATGGAAATGAGAATATATATTTTTCGCGATCTAAGAACACTAAAACGTCAAGAAAAGCAAAAATTATAGGAGATAATTCACCCCCTTGACCTGAAGCAAAATCGTTAAAAAACCACAAGTTTCCTTTCCTTGTTAGATGTTATCTATGTATCAAGTTTGAAATTGATAGTTCAGATAGACAGAAAAATCACGGAAATGAGTGATGTTTTTCGTGATCCTGGGACCGTAAAACCTGAAGAAAAACAAAAATCTCGAAGTGTGATTTTTTCACGAATACAATAGTTTTATCTAGCAAGAAGAGTAACTAAAAAATTGCAGTTCATCAAAATTTACTACACATGACATATAATTTTGAGAATATTCCTGTCTTTACATATTTATTTACGTTATGTTAATTAGTTTTCATCAGTAATACGTAACGAACGGAAAACTTGGAAGTTACAAAAGTCACAAAGTTTTGACAGACAAGAACCTGTAAATATATTTGTGGTTTTAGTTGGAAGACCAATTGACTGGCTGGCTGGCAACAATCGACATAATCATGGTGGCTAGATTGGTCGCCTACTTGACACTCTACACGATAGAAAGGGTAATGACTGCTACAATAACAGAATAGAGTTATAGAGAACGCTGTGAAAAGGTCACTCTGTTAATTAACAGTTCGCGAATGTTCAGTTTTTTCAAGTCCAGAGATCCTAAAGGGGAGGTATAATATTATCTCCTGTCAGTAGGTTAAAACATATTTTAATAATATTATCGACATTTTATCAAATTTAATCACCCTGACTTTTTTACTTACATGGGGTGAAAAGTCGTCCCGAGACTTTCCGAGAGATAGCAGCATAAACCAGAAAAAACATATGATTTTCAATTCGTGTCAACTCTCAAAAGATTGGTGTAACATTTATGACATTTTCTCTATTAGTTTCCTAGAGACAACTGTTTAAGTAACATTACTTTTGATTTTTGGAAAATGATAGAACAAACAGAATTTCATTCTGGTCCGTCGAAAGCAACTATATGTCGATGGTTTAGTGAACTTAAATGCGGTCGTACAAGAACCGATAATGCACCATGTTTCGAATGAGACAGTTACTCCAAAAAAACACAAAAAATCAACCATATTATTCTGAATAACCGCAAAGTGAAAGGAAGGGAGATAGCTGACATCGTGAAGATATCAACAGAATGGGCGAGGCATATCTTGCATGAATATTTGCATATGAAAAAGCTATGTGCCCGATGGGTGCCGCGCACTCTCACGATGGATCAAAAACAGCAACGTATCGTAGATTCACAACGCCGTTTAGCACTACTTTGGCGTAAACCAAAGGAGTTTTTGCGTCGATTCCTAACAGTGAACATGGATCCACCACTACATGTCTGAGTTCAACATCAGCTGGAGAGGTTTTGGCAAGTATTTTTTGGGATGCGCATGAAAAAATACTCATCGACTATCTGAAAAAGGGGCAAATAATCACCACAGAGTATTACCTCGGTTTATTGGACCGTTTAAGTTTTGAAATCAGGAAAAAAGGCCGCATTTAGAGAAGAAGAAAGCTTTGTTTCCACGAGATAATGCACCAGATCAGAACCTGATAAAATCTATGGTGAAATTGAAGCAATTTGATTACGAATTGCTTCCTTATCTGCCGTATTCACCAGATTTGGCTCCGACGGAGGTTATTACCTCTATCAAAATTTGAAAAGGTGGCTACAGGGAAAGAGATTTGGTTCAAATGAAGAAGCCGAATGGAAAACTGAGACTTATTTTAGAAAGATCGACAAATCGCACTATATGAAATGTCTCCAGAGAGATCGTTGGAATAAATGTATCGCTCTTGAAGAAGACTATGTTGAAGAATAAATCGATTTTTGGCCAAAACCTTGTTTTTTCTCGGTACTTTTCATGTAGGACTCCGCTACCGAATATGCTAAAAATGATCCAAGTTTTAAGCAATTATCCTATTTTGTTGGAGAATTATGGCGGCAGATGGAACGATGAAAATTGCGAAGGATATGCGATGATGTAGAAATGCTAAAATTTTGGAATTTGAATATTTTACGCATACAATACTTCCCTCACGAAGTAAAAAGTATATTTCAGGTTCATACACAACAATCCTGTAACTTTACTACAAAAGCTGCGAGTAATATTATTCATTTTACTTAAATCTGTTTTCTATAAATTTTATAATTTACAAACTCACCTATAACTGTCATAATCTGTCTTCTATACTTTAAATGGAAACCTTTTACAGAAATCAATGAAAACCCAAAGTTAATTTCAAGCATCAGGCGAGTGTATGATTAGCTTAGATACCTAGGGGCTTAAGAGGCATCTTAAGAACGCTGAAGTGTCATGGGGAGACTAAAAGGGTTCCTGACTAAGTAAGCATTAAAATCGGAAAACCAGTCAACCGTAAAGGTGTTAAAGATTATATTTATAAGATTGATTTTACTAATGGGAAGATAATAGTTATACGTAATAGATTGTAGTGTCTCAAACAGGAAAAAGAGATAGGAGATACACACGTCAATATTTGATGTGGTTTCAAAATAAATAAAATGAGTTTGATCTTCTTTTTAGCTAAACGCGTAACTTGTTTAACACTATGTAAACCTATACTATATGAAAAATGGACATTTTAGTATTCCGTACGGAACACTAATGGGATCACTTCGGTGTCCGTCTCTCAGTCATACCCGATTTTCTCGGGAACTATTTGACATCTTCTTCTTGAAGTGCCATATCCGATACGGATGTTGTTGGTGCCGATTTACGTGTTCCACAGACAAAGAGGATCTACAGTTTTAATGACAGTTCCGAACTGCCAAATTGAGAGGGCTTTACTAGGCAAAATAGTACGGGTGGTTTGCCATTGCCTTCCGTCATGTTGTAAAGCGTTTTTTTATTAATTTTCCCGAGCCGAGTTATGAACTCGAGTCTCCAGCGTAGAAAACGCCTTACCTCCTACTGTAGATACCTAGTTGCGGTCCGCCTAATGGCCTTTATAAGGTTGTAAATATTTTGAACTTTCATCCGAGTTGCGGTAATCGAAAAATCGGCAGGTAGGTAGGGTTAATTTATCAAATATTAATTCTTAAATATTATTAATTAAATTAGGGTTAACATAAATTAGATAAAAGTAGAAAACGTAACGGCATTTTTTAAATTTACTAGTTTATCTGACTTTTTCAAGTCAACATGGTGTTATTACAGAGGATGTGGAGCGAGAAAGGCAAAACTTTGATCCTATTTGAAAATTACAAATTTCGGTAATATCGACGTTTAAAATTGACAGAAGAGATGTGCTAGGTCTGCACGAACAAGAACTGCACTGCCAAAGTTTATACCAATGGATCAAACGACATATTTTCACGACAAACTGGCAATCATCAACATTAACAGCATAATGAACAAGTACTGATGATTCGGCGGGAGGTGGCTGTAGATTCGAATGTACTGAACACTTTCACCGACTCCGATGTGACAAGAATAGGGAAGTTTGAACCGAGCCAGACTGCAGTGCTATCCAAAGTTGCCAAAGTCCCGAAAGGAAGCTCATGAATATCTCAGTTCAGTCTCCGTCGAAACTGCCAGGCATGAAGATTTTCTGATGTTTAATGATATCTAGGTTGGTGTGATATTTTCCTGTAAAAGTAATTTAGAATTCCTGTGCGCGGCGGAAATTGTGATGATGGACCACACATTTGTGTTTTTTCTACAAAAGTTTACTATTCTGGCATATATCAATGACCGCTGTATTCCCTTGGTGTTTAGTCTATTGCACGACAAGAAGGAAACATTGTAATCTTGGATATTCTCTGCGGTAAAGTCCAAATTCCAGAATTTAGAATGTGTTTTCTCGCCTACAAAGGTCGCGTCAGGTTTTGAACGCGCTATTCATGGTGCGGTTTCAATTCCATTGACGAGGCTTGTGGGATGCTGATTCCATTTAGGACAATCCTGGTGGAGAAAAATTCAGAATTAGAGAATACAAAGATAAAAATTCTCTCAATGGAAAATGTTGTCACCACGTGTTCTGGATAACTTTTCTCCCTGCCGATCACGTGGGAGATGTTTTCGTCCAATTATTAGAAAATCAGCCAGTCTACCCCCAAGTAACATTGTTTGCTGACTACATAGTTGAAAACTACATCGATGATAGTGCTCCTTTCCCTTTGGGCCGCGCTCGACCGCAGCGTTTGTAGAACTAATAACGGGATTGAGGCTTTTTATTCAGAATTTGCAAAGGATAGTCGTTCGCCTAATCTGAATTTTCATGAATTTTTAGAGGTCATCAAGGGTTTCCAGACTGAAACATACGCGAAAATCAACGTTGTACAAACCAATGCACCAAAGTGTTCGACTAATAGGTACAATTCAGCATTTTTAGAAAATAAGATAATTCAATATGTACATAAAGTAATTAATGCTGTAACGTTTGTCAAATGCATGACTTACAAATATGGTAATTATTGAAATATATCTTTTGCTTTAACTTGCATACTTACAGCTCTATACCTGCCTGTGACAGACCGCAACTCGGACGTCAATTTTGGGTACGAAAATGGTTTGTACCGCAACTCGGAACTTTTTATAGCCTTTCACCGACCCTTACCGCAACTCGGTATCAACCCTTACTACGATATGGCCGTCTCTATTTGACACAGAAATTTATCAGAAAGACAGGAATTGATGGTCCGATCAGAGTCGTGTGGTTTTGAAAGTTCAATTTTGACCTAAAGCGTTAGTTTTGACAGGATGAAATCGAAAGTGAAAAAAAATAAATTTTCTTAGCCATCAAATGAAAATTTGTGAAAACACGAGTTCAAAAATATATATGATTTAATACTCACGCAAACTTTTCTTTATATTATTTTTAAAAAAAAAAACAAGAAAAATCGCTTTCCGCCCACCCCATTTCTAAGAACATTAAAGAGAAAATTACGAAAAAATTCGGAAATATTCTCCATAAGATATAAATTGAATGAAAATTTTTACGAATTCCTTTAATAATTTATTTACATGAGAACAAAGATCGGAAACAAACTTTGCTGAAAACTCATTAGAGGTGTGTTTCGTGCAGTCACTGATCATTTTATAACTCCGTAACAAAAATTTTAATTTTAAAAGCAATCACCGTACGGAACACTAATTGCGCAAGTCCGACTTGCACTTGGCCGGATTTTTCCTTTCAGAGGCAACTGTTACTACACTTTCATCTGTGTTGAGATACTTGTAAATTAACAGTTTGAACTTTATTATTCACTAGTAACGTTTGCTAAAATAAAAATTTAACCTTTAGAAGGTTAATATATGACGTAATTTTCAAGCTCAAAAAATGACGTCCTTCTGACGTACTACTTGTAACTTATAAAAAAACTTAACAGTCACCTTTCCAGCCAATCACATTATTGAATGGTTCGAGGTTGAACATTTTGCTTACGTATATCGCGATCGCAAATAATCACATATCATGTTCACTGTAGATAAACAGGTTGTATTATTATCAGCAGTATAAAAGTATATTACTAAAGGTGCGGCTAGTTTTATAATTTTAGCTTTAATTAGACGCAAAAATTAAGGTTTATATATATTTTAAGTCACGACGTACTTAACTAATTACACAAGATTAATTAGATATTTATTTAAGCTTTATATACGTACAAGATGAGCAGTATCAATTACAGGGTTTACAGGGTCTAAATTTAGATATTTCCTAGATATATTGCACCTGAGGGCCTAATAATTCAAAACATTACTAACAATGTTTAAGATTTATAATGAGATGGCAATGTTGTTATTATAAATGTAAACAACTAACAATTATTTATTTAGATGAATTGTAAATAATGCCTTAAAAATGGTAAAATAGTAATTGTGTTTCAGACTAAATTAAACTAATAAGGAACAAATATGCAACTATTGTAGATAGTGCAACTTCAAAAGATAATTTATTGTAATAACATGTAAATTTAATACTTTAACGGAGGGAAATTTGAAAGCTAAAATTTTACAGAGAAAACGGCACACTTAAGGTTGTGAGCTATATAATCTCCCACTGACTGTTGATTCATAAACATACAAGAGAGACTAATACTTTCTAAGTTTATTTATTGGAAAAAATGAAAATTAATAATAAACAACATTTAATTAAATTTTATAAATTTATATACTAACACATATCAAAGTTTTACTTTCATGTAAAATGTATTGCTTTGAGTTTAGTGTAGTCTTAATAACTCATCAATTGCACCAGAGGTCCCATTTATCAAAAAATTAGTGACAATTTAGGTTACCATTTTATTACAAGATTCCTAGTTAGAGTATTTTTTGGTGTATATCATATCGTCCAGCTAGTCTACAACTTGCAATCTAAAGTGTTTAAATTTGGGTTTGCTAATAATATAGTAATTTTTTTTTCGTTTTTCAAGATTACTTCTACTAACCATAAGCAAGATAAAAGAACTTAATTATAAGTCATCCCATCAGAACCAACCTTAAAAATAAGGGGGGTTGACGCCATATTTATTATCTGGCCAGACTGAAAAGAAAACCTCAATGTATTTGTGGAGGCGGGGATAGTTTAATATTCAATTTCAATAGCATTTTGAGATATTTACAGGTTTTTTAGTTTATATACTGGACATATTTTAAGCAATTATTTACAGTAAAATATGTAAGAGGTTAAAGGGTGTTGTAGGGGGTTAATAGGATTGCGTCCTATAAATGGTGTAACAAATCTTTTTCAGGGTTTGTGGAGTCGAGGTACCAAAAAATTAGGTGATTTTTTCTACCCTGTATTGGGCAAAGGTGTGGAGTGGTCAAATATTGTATGATCATAATAGTAAAGTGAACATTTTTCCAGGTTTTTTGTTAAATTAATGAACAAATTTTAAGCGTAATTATTTATATAATTATGCAACGTATAACAGGTGAGAGAGGGAGTGAAAAGGATGATTTTGTATTTATTGTGCTGTAGGTATTATTGAGAGTTCTTTGAGTCAAGAGAAAGAAACATTACATTACTTCTTTGCTATTTGCAATATTAATAGAGGTAGATAGTGAAAGATGTAGAAATCCTTAAATATTGTATAGCTTCAATATTATTATAAGAATTTTGCCTAGTTTTTGTTTGGTACATTTAAAAAAAAAAAATAAATCAATCATTTACAGTAGAACATATATGTACAGGGTGGTCCAAATTGGACATTTTTAAAGGTAAACACCTTTATCTAAAGGAGATAGACGAAAACTGATGTCGGTGTTTGAAGCTCAATTTTTATGATAAACTCAATGGTGAAAATCGCATATCGATATCTAGGACCGTTTCAGATATACAGGGTGTTTTTCAAAAATCTTCGTTTTGGAAAAATGTTTGTAATTCTTTTCCTATTGAAAATTTTTGATTTCTGTAAAAATGTTCTTAAAACACTTTTTCACGTGTAAGTTACATTTTTTTACAACTAATATTTTAATAGTTATTAAAGCAAAAATATATTTTTTAAATGGTATACCCTGTATACCTTATCCGAATAGAGCTTTAAATTACCATTCTAAAAATATAGCACACTTTATATTTTGCTTAAATCTACTTCAAATATAAAGGTTATTAGTTTTTACGCGAGTTTTAAATGCACATTTTATAAAGTAGGCTTTGGACGGAGCGGCCATATGGTTTAATTCAATTGTTTACTCGTAGTTGTCAAATTTTACTTCAGGGTCAGTTATTGAATTGTCAAATAAATCGCAATGAAGTTTGGAAATTACGAAAAATGGGATATGATAGTGCGTTTCATGCAAACCGAAGAAAATTCGGAAGCGCCAAGTAATTTGTACCACGAACGGTATCCAGAGAGGCGTCAACCCTTCAAGGATATATTCGCTCGATTGCGACATAATCTAGTTAATAGTGGCCAGTTTGAAAAGAAACGACCCAAAAATTATGCATCAAACAGGGATAAGGAGTTAGAAGAAATAGTAGTTTTAGGAACTATCAGAAATAATCCCAAAACTTCAACCCGACAGCTAAAAGAATCCACTGGACTACCAAGAACTAACGTAAGTCGTACTTTGAAAAAGCACAAATTCAGGTCATATAGGACAAGAAAAGTTCATCACCTTAGAGACGGAGATTCTCAACGGCGTATGGATTTTTGCCAATGGTTTCTGGAGAATTGTAACCATCTTCCGAATTTTTTATTAAATTGCATTTGAACAGACGAAGCTTATGTAAGCAATGCAGATATTTTTAACCATTACAATTCTTATACGTGGGCACAAGAAAATCTTCATTTAGTTGTGAGGCAAAGAAACCAAGGCAGATTTGGATTTAACGTGTGGGAGGAATTTTTAGAGGCAGTGTTATAGGTCTATTTATTTACGAAGGAACACTCACCTCTCAGAAATATTTAGAAATTTTAAGGCAGCAAATAGAACCTCTTGTTGATGAACTGCCGTTAATGGACCTTAGAAATATATTTTTTCAACATGACGGGACACCCCCTCATAACGCTGCAGTTATCAGTAATTTTTATCGGCCGATTTCGACAACTGGATAGCCAACCAAGGTCCGAAACGTTAGCTGGCAAGGTCACTGGATTTAACACCCATGGACTTCTATCTCTGGAGAAGATTGAAAGACCTAATTTTTAAATTGCCGACAAACACTAGGCAAGGGTTAGAAGTCGCAGTGATACAAAGTTTTGCAGCTCTCACTCCTCTTGAACTAATCAACTCGATAAGAAGTGTCCAGAAAAGGTGCCGCCTATGTGTAAATGAAACTGGTCGACATTTCTTATAAAAAATTGTTTTGTTTTAGTTTGCTCTACTCGAAATAAATTGTTTTATTGTTGTTTTGTTTTATTTTCTACATAGTTTAAAGTACTATAGTATTTAGTAAATTTCATTGTAGTTAGACTCTTAGAGTTACTTCTGGGAATATTTTGACTGCTATCGGCAAACAGTTGATATTGCCGCTCCGTCCAAAGTCTACTTCACAAAATGTGCATTTAAAACTCGCGTAAAAACTGAAAGCTTTTATATTTTGAAGTAGATTTAAGCAAAATATAAAGTATGCTATATTTTTAGAGTGGTAATTTAAAGCTCTATTCGGATAAGGAAAAGTATACAGGGTACCTCATTTAAAAAATATATTTTTGAGTTAGTAACTATTAAAATATTAGTTGTAAAAAAATGTAACTTACACGTGAAAAAGAACTGTTTTTACAGAAATCAAAAATTTTCAATAGGAAAAGAATTACAAATATTTTTCCAAATTGAAGATTTTTGAAAAACACCCTGTATATCTGAAACGGTACTAGATATCGATATGCGGTTTTCACCATTGAGTTTATCATAAAAATTGAGCCTCAGACCTCGACATCAGTTTTCGTCTATCTCCTTTAGATAAAGGTGTTTACCTTTAAAAGTGTCCAATTTAGACCACCCTGTACATGTTCCTGTTTTTTCATTATTTTAAATTTTAACAAAAATATATAGAAAAAATTGAGATCCGATTAAAAAGTAACCTAAAAAATGTTAAGTTGCCATAATTTTTCTCGCCGATAAAACTGTTTTTGCTTTTTTCGGTGTACTTTCTCCTTCACCAACCTACTGTCTTGACTGCCTTTTTTGTCTTCGTCGTGCAATGATGGATCCACGTTACATCTACTGTCACAAAAGGACGCCAGAGATCTTTTGAATTACGCTGCAATACTTTAAACATGATTTTGAAATGCGTCGTTCTTGTGCATTTTTAATCTGGAGGCAATGAATGGGGCGGCCATTGCGCACTCAGCTTTTTAATTTTTAGAACTTTATTCATTCATTTATAGAACTTGATGCAGGATATTATGTAACCGTTCCACGAATTTTATCGACCAATTCTTCAAAAGAAACCTTAACCGGGCATGCTGAAGATGCCCATACGGCCACGTTTAAATTCATTTATTCAGTAATAAATGGTCTCGTGTGCTGGTGAAGAGTCTCCATGAACTTTCTTTAGTTGAAGTTCTATCTGGACCACAGTCCACTTTTTTAAATAAAAATATTTTATTACTGTACGATACTCGGCTTTATCTATTTCTACGAAATGTGTAATACCGATTACTTACGATACCTGCTCATAAATTATTGTGTATTGCATCTGTGTGAAACTTTAAATAAAACCGATACAAGAATCACGCTTAACAACAGTCGCGCTTCTTAACAAAATTTCCCGCCATTTCGTAGAATTTAAAAACCCAGACAGTTTTATCTCACATATATGGTACTACAAATAAAACAGCCAAATTACTTATAAAAGCCAATATTCGCATAAGCTTCAATACTCGTAAGAAAATTGGATAATGCTTAACATCATCAAGACACAGTTCATTCGCAAAAGGAAGGTGTCTCTAAAATTAATTAAAAAACATGAAGGATGTATCAAAAAGAAACAAATTTTACGTTCGCATGTAGTTGAACAACAACGCTCTACAGATCATCAATAGGAAAAAACCTAAAGATCTTATTTCTGTATCCACTTTCTATAAACAGATATTTAGCGAACCAGTGGAAATTTACCAACATCATAACAAGATTATTAGAGCAACTTAAACCGAATGTCTTCCTCACGTGAAAAATGATCATTACATTGGATCATATTTAGATGTACCTCGAACTACCACAATAAGTTTTGAAAGAGGAAATGAAACAAGATGAATTAATCAGTCGAAATAAATTTAATCCCTTAAGCTCAATATATTTTTTCCAGCGATTTTCTAATTCATTTACCCCATCTCTGAAGTGGTTTCCCCGGAAGACCTTCAAAATACCCATATACGGATGTTATCACCTCATCATTTGTTGAAAAACGCTTTCTACGCAAAAATCTTTGAGGTTTGAGAACAGATGGAAGTCAGACGGATCCAGATCTGGGGAATAGATTACATGTTCTAACAATTCGTATTTTAATCCGACCAGTTTTACCGTTGCCAAAGCACCTTTGTGAGAAGGTGCATTGTAATGATAAAAGATGATTTTTTCTTCTGCATACTGGGTCTTTTCTCATGAATTTTTTCATCCAGCTGGTCTAAAAGGTTGCATTAATACTCTTCTGTGATTGTTTTACCGGTTTGAAGGTATTCAATTAACAAAATTCCTTCTGCATCCCAGAAAACTGATGCCATACTTTTTTGGACGACTTTGACCACTTTGGCTACTTTGGAGCTGAACAACCGTGCTAAGTCCACTATGCTGTTTGTTGTCGCCGTTCAGTATCATATTGGTAAGGTCAAATTTCATCCATAGTTGCAAATCGATGCACAAAATCAGTTATATTTTTTGTGAAACCAGCCAAATGTTGTTTAGAAAGTTTCTCTCCAGTGCGAGCAACTTGTGAATAGCTTTCTCATACCCAAAACATTAGTTAAAATCTCATGTACTGATCCATGTGAGCTGCCTATAGCCTCAGCTAAATCATGCACGGTTAATCGACGATGTTCCATTACCATATCTTGTACTTGCACAACAATTTCTTCAGTTGTTGCAATTTTTGAACGTTCTGAACGTGGATCGTCATTGACGCATGTACGACCACGCTCAAACTCTCCATCCAGTCCATCTATGAACAGTTGGAAATGAAGAAGCACACTCCTTTAACATTTTTACTAATTTTGCCTGGATTTCAGTTGCCAATAAACCTTCCAAAACAAAGAATTTTATCACTGCACGATATTCGATTTTTTCCATTTTTAAAAAATACTCAAACACATCTACTTAAACCAGCTGGTAAACAATGAATGACTTCATAGATCGACTTGAAATTTAGGGTGTGTTCATACGACAGATAAAGCTTTAAAATGGTGTTAATATTTGGTTCAAATGATGCTCCACGGGTGTCACTTTTAAAACTTATTGACTGACCTGACAGAATACTTACGTGACTTGTGCGCCTTTGAATTGATTCAGTATTCTAATTTCGAAAAGTAAAGATTTCCAAAGATCCCTTGTGCAAAAGTTACTTTTAATTGAGACGATTTTATCTCAGAAATACTGCGATATCTTATCAAACGGAAATGGGTCAATAGCTCACACAACTTGGAGATGAAGATGTGCATGGTGTATATAGATTTCTCCAAAGATTTGTAATGTATGCTGTGCTAACCTATTATCGGCAAGCTGAGTCTCGAATTTGAAATATAAACAGTTCGTTAGTTTTTTAGGTTAAAAGAAGGTCACAATTTGGTTAAAATTTTATTTATATTCATGTACACAAGGTGTATGTTTGGCCAAAGTAAATGTTTGAGCTTTAGGCAATGACATACTTAGTTAATTATGCATGTTCTAATCGCAACTGTAATTGTATTGGTGAAACTACACCCCGAAATTCTAGCCATGTAATATAGGTAGCGCAAATTGAATAGCACACAACGTGCTAGTTCATTTCTCAATTATGTCGGATGAGCAGTTTATTAATTAAGGCCAGTCTAAAATTACTGACAGTTGGTAATGCCTAACGAGTTGAAACGCATTAATATGCATGTATTACGTATATTACATTATTACCTATATGTAATGCATGTATACCATTAATTGGAAATCTATGGGAAAGTAGAATAGGTACGGTTTTACAAGGGAGCAGTATTCAAGCTTAAGGGGTAAGACCACTGCAGGTCCCAAGAAAAAAGGCAAATTTTGAGAATTTTTTTCCAGAGTATAATAAAAGCAGAAGAGCAGTAGTTTATTAAACAAATATTTAAGTATACAAGAATATTTTTTTAAATCTTTTTAGTTCAAAATAGCCGCTTCAGAATCCAAGATGATATAAGCTTTTATGCGAGGTCTCTACGGGTGAAAACTCCCGTAGATTTCAACCCAGAACAAAAAACAAAAATTTTCATTAATATATGTCAGAAACTAGTAGAAAAAAATGGTCATTTATCACCTAAAAATTTCAGGAAAAATTGTTTATAAAAAAGGAACTGTATATCTTATCCCAAAATCCGTACACTTTCCCTTAGGTAATGTATCTGAAAAGTTACTTTCAAAATTTCAAGGGAATCAATAACGATTTGTGGCAGCTGTCATTTCTGCGATTGGAAAAATACAGTTTTGACAAAAACCCATTTGAAAATTTGAGTACTTTAATCGGCGATACTTGCACCATGAAATGGGCCTTTAAGGTAACATAGCCAAAAAAAAAACTTTTTAAAAATTCTGAATTCTTAATACAAAAATTGGTAAAATGATTTACCCAGTACTTGCAAACATGTAGTTCTAAAATAAAAACTAAATTTGACTGTCTCACACTAAAGAATATAGCCCACTTTATGGTGAAATACTAATAAAAGAAATTCGAAATTTACCTTCACCAAAAAAGTATTTATTGGTTAACTGCAATTCTCTCTTTTTAAAATCACATCAAACAAACTACGTGCTCTATGTCAACGTATATTGAAAAATAAAATTCAAATGTGGACGATACAGATAAAAAGTTGTCAGCTATGCAAAAAAAAACTTCCTGATATGTAAATAAAAATAAACCTTTTTTGTAACCTGTGGGTAGGTTATTATCTATTATGAAATTGGAATAAAAAGTATGTTTTTTGTCATCTAAAAACCCTAAAACCTCAAAAAGAGAGAATCGCAAAGGGGTATTTTTTCAAGAATACAATATTTCTTGTTACCAGGAAAAGTAAATAAAATAATTTATTTGCCGTTATATACGTATACTCCTAAGTACATAATTCCATCAAATTAACCGTCTGTACTTCTGAAACTTGTCCTATACTCAACTTACTACGATTTTTATGTTACTATATACTTAGATATCAATCCAACAACAGTTTGTTAGTTTTTTAGGTTAAAAAAAAGGTCACAGTTTGATTAAAATTTTATCTATATTCATGTACACAAGGTGTATGTTTGGCCAAAGTAAATGTTTGAGCTTTAGGCAATGACATACTTAGTTAATTATGCATGTTCTAATCGCAACTGTAATTGTATTGGTGAAACTACACCCCGAAATTCTAGCCATGTAATATAGGTAGCGCAAATTGAATAGCACACAACGTGCTAGTTCATTTCTCAATTATGTCGGATGAGCAGTTTATTAATTAGGGCCAATCTAAAATTACTGACAGTTGGTAATGCCTAACGAGTTGAAACGTATTAATATGCATGTATTACGTATATTACATTATTACCTATATGTAATGCATGTATAACGTTAATTGAAAATCTATGGGAAGGTAGAGTAGGTACGGTTTCACAAGGAAGCAGTACTCAAGCTTAAGGGGTAAGGCCACTCCAGGTCTCAAGAAAAAAGGCAAATTTCGGGAATTTTTTTCAAGAGTATAATAAAAACAGTTGAAGATTTATTTGAAGTAGTTTATTAAACAAATATTTAAGTATACAAGAATATTTTTTTTAATCTTTTTATTTCAAAATGGCTGGCTCAGAATCCAAGATGATAAGGCACCTTTTATGCGAAGTCTGAAACGGGCGAAACGATTTCTCCCGTAAATTTCAATCTAGAACAAAAAACAAAAAATTTTCATTAATATATGTCAAAAACTAGTAGATAACTTATTGAAATTTGAAAATAATGTTTTTTCGAAAACTGGTGCACATTTGAAAAAAAAATGATCACACCTAAAAATTGTTTATAAAAAAGAACTTTATATCTTATCGTAAAATCCGTACACTTTCCCATAGACAAAAAAATCAAAATTTCAAGGGAATCAATATCGATATGTGACAGCTGTCATTTCTCCGATTTGAAAAATACAGTTTTGAGAAAAATACATTTGAAAATTTGAGTAATATTCTACAGTAGTAAAAGCCGTTATACCTTTAATCGGCGATACTTGAACCATAAAATGGGCCTTTAAGGTAACATATTGGCCAAAAAAACTTTTTAAAAATTCTGAATTCTTAATCCAAGAAAGGGTAAAATGATTTACCCAGTACTTGCAAACATGTAGTTCTAAAATAAAAACTAAATTTGACTGTCTCACACTAAAGGATATAGTCCAATTTAAGGTGAAATACTAATAAAAGAAATTCGAAATTTATCAAAAAAGTATTTATTGCTTAACTGCAATTCTCCCTTTTAAAATCACATCAAACAAACTCCGTGCTCTCTGTCATCACATATTACAAAATAAAAATGAAATGTAGACGATACAGATAAAAAGTTGTCAGCTATGCCAAAAAAAAATCTCCTGTTATGTAAATAAAAATAAACCTTTTTTGTGAGCTGTGGCTAGATTATTATTTATTGGGAAATTGGAAGTCAAAAAACATGTTTTTCGTTATCTAAAAATCCTAAAATCCATAAAGAGAAAATCGCAGAGGGGTATTTTTCCAAGAATACAATATTTCTTGTTACCAGGAAAAGTAAATACATTAATTTACTTGCCGTTATATAAGTACCATACAGTCAAATTAACCGTTTGTACTTCTGAAATTTGTTCTATACTCAACTTGCTACAATTTTTTAGGTTAGTGTATACTTCTATCGAGTATTTCTGATAAAATTGGAAATAATAGAAAAGCCAGAACACTGAAATAGAAGTATATTGCGCCATACACGCAATCACTCTTTTAGCTCCCTACCTTATCCCTTTAACTCCGTATATATTTTACTAGAGAAAAATTAAAATTCTCATGACACTATTGAAAAGAAACAACGACCTCCGCTTCTTTCAATTTCATTCCTGGATAAGAATGAAAATATTGAAAACAATGAAATGCTTCAATTTTTTAATTGAAAGAACTCAAAAAAGATCTATAACCATACAAATAACCAGCCACTCTTCTATCCCTCTTCTTTATCCCTTAGACACCTTATATGTTTCATTATAAATGATTATGCTTAAGATTTACTAATTCTCTCTTAAAAAAAATTCGGGAAAATTTCTCAAAATACTATTGAAACTATATAAGATTCTTTTTTACTCCCTGTTGAAACTGATAGCAACAAAAAATAACTTAATTTTTATATTCTTACGGTCTAACCCTGAAAAGTTCTGAGGATACCATTGAATACAATATACGATATTTAACCACTCCCATTCCATTCACCCTGTCCTTTAGTTAAAATTGAAAATAGTGAAAAAATAACCTAACTTTTGAATGCCTGGAACCCAGAAACCTTAAAAACGCTATATAGACAAAATAACCCCTCTAATCTCCTCCGTTTATGTTTTACTATACATCCAAATTTTGTTCATTATCTCAACGAGAAATCAGGAAAATTTATCATATGTGTCTCATCTCGTTCGAGAGTTATCGTGCCGACAGACAGACGAAAATGAATGAGGAACCGTAAAACGTTAAGAAAAGCAAAAATCTCGAAATGCAATTTTTTCACGAATACAATACTTCAGTAAGGAAAGTAAAAAATGACAAAATTAAACGTTCCTCGGCAAATCTTTTTACCCAGTATAAACCTTGCTGATTTAACCGATTTTTTTAGGGCGTGTTTTATATAATGTAAATTTAACAAGAAATCCGATTTAACGTAAATAAATTAAGAAATTACGAGATTATAAACACTTTCTGAATGGTTGTAAATAATCCTTATATATTGGAGACAATTACAAAAGTTAGGCCTAAAGAAGACTTACACAGAAACTGAATCTGCTACTGTCGTTACACCTTACCCTAAGATGTATTTTAAAATCGTGAGTAAGCAGCTTACTTTGTATTTATGTTTAAATGCCTTATTTCTTTGCTTCAGTCCCTTTTAATGAAATTGAAAAGTAGAAATGGTTTTCTCGCTTGAAATCCTTTAAGAATATAATACTCAATTTACGAATACCAACCTTATACAAAATGTGCACTTATCCGTTAAAACGTGAAACTTACCAACTAAAAGGATACGTGACAATCTTGTATTTTTCTTCGATGCCTCTATTATCATTGGCTAATATTTACAGAGATTTTATTGCGATGTTATAAAAATACCGGGTTCTTGTTATTTATATATATATATATATATATATATATATATATATATATATATATATATATATATATATATATATATACAATACCAATACCACTATTGGCTGTTAAGTGATAACTCTAAAAACGATCAATAAAAACGGAAACACTGTTTCGCGTTTAGCGAATAAATGGCAAGACAGCATTTCCAATCTCACCAGGGGGCAGTGTAAACACGTAGCAAAAAATTGAAACGCCCGTGAGAAATATAAGAAAAGGTGTATATTGGCTTAAATGAACGCGAAAAACCTTACCCCTTGCTCTCACATCGAAAGAACGAACGTCTAAAAATATTGAGTACCCGGGCGTGTCATATCAGAACTCGTTAGCTAGTCTAAGTAAACAGCCAAATCGCAAACACCCAGTAACAGCGGGAGAGATTTAAGAAACATACACACACAAGTGCGAGTAACCAATGAACCTCAGCGCTATCCGGTAGGATTGCCAATCAATCGCCCACCGTGAAGATGGGAGGTAAAGCAATAAAAGAAATCTCCATATCGGGGTCAGCAGTGTACAAGCTTGTATTGATCTTTTTTAGGGTTACCGCTTAACATCCAGTAGTGGGATTAGTACTCTATATTTATAATTACGGCTATTCATCTAATGGAGGTATTAGTACCCTATTTGTTTATAAAAGTACACTTATTTTTCCTGTACGATTTGCTATTGAATTAAAAGTTTTGGTGTTTTCACAGCGGATGACACTGAGGTCTATTGGTGTACTGGAACATGTGTGTGCATGTTTCTTAAATGTTTCTATTGCTGGGTGCAATTTGTCTCTTTACCTAGGCTAGCTAACGAGCTCCGATATAAAGCAAAACATGCATATCTAGTTTCTTATCTTATAGATGGCGTGTCCGGCTAGTCCATATTTCTTTTCGCCAGTACTTTTGATGCGAGAGTAAAAGTACGTCCATTTAAGCCACCTTTTACTTTTTTTTCTACCTTTTCACGGACGCGAAATATCTTCCCTCTTCCATGTATCTATACAAGGTGTTAAGAAAATTGTTTATTATATTTAAACAGGTGATTCCTCAGGTCAAGTAAAGAAACATTCGCCACTATTTTTTTCTCATTCCGAACATTTTTAAAATTTTGTTAAAAACTCACTTACCAGCTCTTGTGAGACGGCGATGAACTATTGTTGCCAAAAGTTTATCTTTATTTATTAACATGATAATTTTTTGAAATATATAGTAATCGAATTTTCAAGTAAAAAACAACAAAATATGTTGCTAGACAAAATCATTGTGACAAAATATTTTTAGTGTTCCGTGCGAAATACTTATAAGATCACTTCGGTGTCTGACCGTCTGTCTTTCTGTCTGTCTGTCTGCCACACCCAATTTTCTCTGACACTGTTTGAAATAGAAAGTTGATATTTGGCACTCATATAGGAATTAATGGCCTCATCAGAGGCGTATAGTTTTAAAAGTTAAATTTTGATTTAAAGGGTTAGTTTTGGGAGGTGAAATCCGAAGTTAAAAAAAAAATTACTAGGTCATCGAGTGGGGTGTCAAATGAAAGCTTGTGAAAACATGAGTTGAAAAATATATGTAATGTAATACTTGCGCAAACTTTTCTTTGGATTTTTTTTTTAAAAATTGCCAAAAATCGCTGTCCACCCGTTATCTCGAAAAGTACTGATCAAAAAATTTGGAAAAATTTTGAAATATTCTCCACAGAGTGTAGATTGAACGAGAATTATCAGGAATTATCTTTAATAATTTATCCGGTACATAAAAAAAAACAAAAATTTCAAGGTCATCAGTTTTTAACAAAGATCGGAAATAAACTTTATTGAAAACTCATTTGAGATGGATTTGGTGAAGTCATTGATCATTTTATACCTCCGAAACAAAAATTTTTATTTTAAAAGCAATCAGCGTACGGAACACTAAATGCGCAAGTCCGACTTGCAGTTAGCCGTTTTTTCTTACAGGAATTGTAAATATTTATCATAAAAAGTTAAATTTAGAGCCAAATTTAAATTTTTGCTATTACCAACAGAAACTCTTCCCTGATTAAACTATTGAAAAAAAAAACGTAACACGCATAGTTTTACTTTCTTCATCAAAAGTCCCCAACAAAGAATGTAACAATCCGAAGTTACATAACTCTTCCTTAAATTTACTGTTAATGTTATATCGCGTGAGGTGCCGTGATATCTCACTAAAATCTCGGGCAAGTCCCAACGGTTTCAATTGGAATATTATATTTTTCAAAATCCGGACCGCGTAAGTGACCCACAATATGTGGTATAAATATTTTTTCAAAATTATTTATTTTTTGATTATAAAAATAACCCTATAGTTTGGACGTTAAATATAAAGTCTAAAGACCTGAAAACCTTAATAAAAGGTTTTCATGCATGCCTTCAACCGATTATTTCAAAAATAAAAATGAAAAGCCTTGACCTTTGGACCGAAAGGCACTGATATTAACTTTTCAGGGAGAGACTTTATTAAATTCTGTGCCATTGTTGTGCGTCTCCTCCATCCTAAATTGATTTTAATTTAACGAACCGCTTATTAAGTTGAACATTTTTAGATGTCAGAACTTAAATTGAGTCAACAATTTGAAAAAAAGTGCAAACTTAGCTCAGTTGCTGGTCATAACTGACAACAATATCAGAAGTTTTCATGGGATAAAGTTATACTTTAGCGGTAACTTTAGAAAACAGAGATCGATTTACACTTCTACTTCCATTGCCAAGGAGAGTAAATTCTCTTAAAAAATAACACTTCAAAATTTTTCCTAGATCACGAACATAGTTTTAAACTTTCGTCTACATATCGGTTACTTCGTTTATCTGTCTCCCTATTTGCTGCTCTCTACGTCTGTCAGCTTACCTCTCCGTAGCTCTTCTGAATAATCCCGAACGAGATAAAATATACACTTGATGTGGTGAAGGAATCTACGGTTTTTGAGCGATAACTCTTTAATTATATGTGCTCTTATGTGGAATCTCAAACTCATATTATTGCTTAGTTAGTTTGAAGAAGTGTATAGACGAAACCGAGATCAGATTCGCCTTTAAAAAATCACCAACTTTACTCTTTCTTTGGTTTGAGTTGACCAAATATGGATACAGTTCGCTTTCACGTGAACTGCTGGCAGCTGCAACCCAATTCGTTAACATTCTCTTCAGGTCATCTCCATCGTGTGGGAGCTCTATCTCAGCTGTGCTTGTCAGCTTTATCCATCTTCCGTCCACCATTCTGGCGATGTATCCACTCTATCTCCACTTTCGTTTTGCGATGCATTCTATGATGTCGTCTACTACAGTTCGCCGGCGTATTTATTTATTTCTTACTCGATCTTTCAAAGTCAGGCCAAGCATCGATCTTTCTATTGGACTTTGCGCCACTCTTAGTTTTCCTGCAGTTGCTTTAGTCAGAGTTAGGGTTTCTGCGCCATATATCAAGACTTGCCAGTCCTGAGATGCATTGATTAAAGCTTTTCGTTTTAGGGGAATTAGGATGTCTGCTCTAAAAATGTTCTTCATTCTTCTATAAGTCGCCCATCTTAAGGTAATCTGTCATGTCAACTCACAGATCTGGTTATCTCTACTTATTTTGATTCCGTGGTTCAGGTACACATATTTATCCTCTAGTTCTATGCTATTATTATCAACTCATATTTGGTTTTTTCGTTTGAAAATTTTGGCAAAATATGCCCGCCTTAAAATACTAGGCCTTTAAAACGATGGTATTTAAGTTATATTCCTAGGTATTCTACATAACTTACGTTTTTACTAACATACTTAGTCCACTCTTTCTTGAGTTATTTCATTCCCTTCAAAAACAAAAAAAAAATGTGTAGGCGCCTCAAAAAATGGCGCAGTAGTTTAATATTTGAGGGAAAGAAATCGTAGGGAGTTAAATCTGAGCTCAACTGTGCGGGATTTGTGAACCATGCAGTAGTGCCACAACATTTCGGTTCTTTCTGAATTCAAAAGTTTTGTTCTAATGGAATAATGATCAAACTAGTTATGGCCCCTTTTTGAATATATCTAACAAGCGAAATTTACATGTAGTCCCAAAAAACCGTCACTATAAACCTTCCAAAAAACCATAGAGTTTTCGCCTCCTTTGGGGGTAAAATATAACTCCTCGTTCTTTAAATCGCCAAATGTGCTTCAGAAATTTATTTTTTCACCAGTTTCTGTTCTAGTGTAAAGAGTAGTATGAAGATTCATTGTGTAGAAACTTCATTTGTTAATTTTACATCTGCTGCTAACAGTAAATCCTCAACCAGCTTGATACTTTCCTTAGTTCGAGCTTGAAGTGGTCTTCCTGACGTAGGTCTTGAATTAAGTCTCGGCTCCATCCATCCCTTCCGACTAAAATTTTACTTAGAAACGAGTTGGGCCTTCATTGCCGTATACCTGGGATATTCTATCATAAATAACTGTGGCTCTATTTCCCTCTCTACTGAGAAACTTCATTGCTGCGTAACACTCCTAATTGCTTTTACTCATTTTTTGGAAGAAGAAATCGTAAAAACTGTAAAACGCTACAAGGACTTTTTTTATATTACATCATTTCCACAACTAGGTAGCTAACTTAATCTTCTGATCACCTTGCAGTCTTATTTTAGCATATTCTCATGAGAAATAGAAATATATTATAGCTTTTATTATTACCGAAAATACCAAAAGAAATAAAAAATCAATGTATTTTTGTACTGAAAATTGATTCCTTTGTTAGTAAATCCTATTTGTTACCTCATTATTTTTAACAATAGAAATTTTATATGATTCTTAGCTGGTAGTAGGTATTAGGAGAGTTAAAGTTTCGGATTTTTCGAACAGATTTTGTAAGAATTGAATTGATATTGAAGAAAATTTGTAAGTAGGTTGATCTATAAAAGGAAATTTATAAGGGAATTTATCGATAGATTGCCTTAACATGAGTAGCTTGAAGTAATGTATTTAATTTGAAGTGTAATAATGCCATTTTAACAATAATTTAACAGTGCTTGATGATAATTTTAGGTATTCTCTAGATTTTCGAAGAAGTAATTTTTTCAGTTTCAACTTTGCCTGACACTACACTGAATAATAATTATATTGACAATCATTCACTTATTCATATGGCAATTATGTAAATATACACAATTTTCTATCATTTTATATACTTGTATGAAAATTTGTACGAACTTATGTAAACAAGATTACATTGATATTTAGAATATACCACACAACAATATGTGATTTAATCCATGTATTTATCTAAAATTTGATTAACCGCAGGAATATTTTCAGTTGAAAACATGTAAATTACGTTTTACTATGTGAAAAAATTAAAATAAACTAGAAATAACGGTGAAATACTTTATTAACATAACATTATACACAAGACTAAAAGATACACACAAATTTACATGAAACTCACCAATTCCTTTAATACAGAACATTCAATAAAATTTTTTTTTAAACTATATGTTCTAAAATGAGAACGAAAATTCAGCGTTTTTAATAATTTAAAAATTTGGACAACTATGATATGAAAAAATTTTCTTTGAAAACATTTCACCATTGTTCAAAATAAATATAAAACTTACTTATATTTTGAAATGCCACTTTCTTTTAATTGCAATAGCACTAGCAAGACTAAACAATAGTGAACTACTTTAAACATTTGTCTTAAAAGAATGATGCCCTGATTCGTTAATACGAAGACAAATAAATTATGTCGTCCAAGGGAAAGAAAGAAACCTCTGGGTGCTAAATCAGGTGTATATGACGAGTGATTACCAGTAACTAGCGTTTCAAGGAAGTCTGAGTTCTGACAAAGGGTCAAAATATTGTACAAACATTGTACAACTTAATTGTACAATTGTACAAACCGCGTAAAACTTAATTGTGCACAACAATTGTACAACAACATATTGTACTACAAAATATTGTACAAACTTGATATTTTATTCCACAATTCATGTTTATTTGTTATATTTTTCAAGATTTAAGGAGTCTGAAATGTGAAGAAATGCAATAGTCTTAGACGGCAAATTTTTTATCACTAGAATATTTGTGTTAGCGACAAAAGCGATAAATTCTTAAAGAAATGTACTTCAATACAACAAGCATATAATACTAATTGTGACCTCTACTTCTTTTTATAAAGAAGATATTCTTCATGAATATAACTTTGAGACATATTCTGTTTCATCTTCTATGCTATCTCTTATTTAAAGTTATACTTAATATATTTAAAACTTTGCCATTAAAGGGTACGACATTCCTAACTTTCGTTAATCCCCGTCGTGACATAAACGTAAGATATTCTCTTTAATTTCCTCAAATACAAGCAGAATTGCTACAGAAAACATAAAGAATTATTTCTCTCCCCGAAAGCTCTCAAAATGATACCTACTTTAACCCACTTTACATTGTTTTAATGAGGTATATCAAAGTTTTGTATGACAAGTCTCTCGAGCGTCGGAGTTATACGATATTATGCTTTTCTCTAAAAGTTCTTACGCATTACGGTAGAAATAAATAATTGTATATTGTTGTAAGGTAATAAATTATAATAAAATTAATGTAAGAAAGTTTTACTATAATTATTTTAAGTAGTTTTACTCTAAATTTCAATTAAACAAGAAAAATGTCTCATAAATAATTTAGTGCAAACCTAATTGTCATTTCTTTCATTAGAAAAGTAGATTATTTTGGCAATAATGTAAAATCTTAACAGCTCTTGTCAAATAATAGTGGGCGTGTCTCCATAATTGTGCAACGGTTTTTACTTGGCTTGCTAAAGTATACGTGAAAAAATCACATTTCGAGATTTTCTTCAAGTTTTGGAAACACGGAAAACATAGTTACTTATTTTCGTCGTTCTTCCTGTCTGTCAGTCTTAGGGCATGATAACTCTCGAACGAAAGGAGATATCAGTTTCAAATTTGGTACATAGATAATACTTATCTAATGAGGGGATAAAGCCTGTAGTTTTTGAACGATATCGCTTTTTATTAACGGGGCTAAAGGGGTCAGGGTCAATAAATTTCATATGGTTTGAATAGTAATCTGGTAATTTTCTGGTAATATTTCCTGTTTTTTTTTTGTGCAATCATAAACCCATTTCATGTCTTATAATTTATGTTTTACAATAAAGATTGAAAGTGGTAAGGAAGGACATTAGAGGGGTTGCTTCGTGTATATAATGTTAACTGTTCTTTGCAGGATTAAGTCGAGAAATCCATTGCATGCAATTTTAACCCTTTTAGGGGGATGCAATGTTTTGTATAATTTCGACAATGTTTTGAAATATTTATTGGTTTTTTGGTTCGTGTACTGGACAAATTTTAAGCATACGAATTATCGAACAATATGTAAGAGGTTAAAAAGCTAGAGGGCTGTTTTATATATATGATATAATAGGTGCCTTTTAGTGTTTCTGGAGTTAAGAAATCCGAAAATTAAGTTATTTATATTAGTATATAAATTATTGATTTTATCTCCGTTGAAAAAGGGAAATATGGCATCCGTGAAAAATTACCATAAGCGAGTTTTGCTTTTCTTTACGTTTTAAGGTTCTCAGATCAAGAACAATTTTTCCTATTTTGGTCAATATGACTATCTGACTGTTAGATCTGTAGAATGATTTTAATCGTATTATAGAAATTTACTTTCCCTTTACTTCTTAGAATTGCATGCCGGCAAGGAAAGTGCTGGGTAAATGATTTTAAAACGATTTTTTGTTAATAATTTGTTAAAAATTCAGGAATGTATTTGCTAAAAATGATCTACAATTAGGGCACAGAAAGTTTAATTGTTCTTATTCTAGTTAGGTTGTGTTGATACGAACTACTGGAGTATGAAAAATGCTTCCGCCGCCTTAATTCCCATATACTACTCTGATCAAAAAATAGTATGACTCTTGAAATAAAACGCAAACGGGTTATTTATTTTTTCAAACTTATTTCGTCCCCTTCAAAGTAATCCCCCTTGGATACAAAGCATTTTTGCCAACATTTTTTCCAGTCTTCGAAACAGTTTTTGAACTCGATTTCTTTAAAGCCTTCTTCGATTCGGTTCTAATCTCTGCAATCGACTCAAAACGATGTCCTCGAGGCGGTTTTTTGAGTTTAGGGAATAGCCAGAAGTCAGACGGAGCTAAATCAGACGAATAGGGCGATTGCGGAATGATATGAGTTGAATTTTTGATGAAAAAGTCGCGAAGAACCAATGCTGTGTGAGAAGGCGCATTATCGTGATGAAAAAACCAAGAGTTATCGGCCCATAATTTCGGCCTCTTGAGATGCTTCGGAAGCCGAAAAACTATTTTTAAAACAAAATTTACTACTTCTTTGCTGAATTTTTTTACTCAGGTTAAAAATCGAAAAACGCACTTTTGTTGTTGAACAACTGCAAGCGAATCTTATTAACTACTGACGCTATGGTCTTAAAATTTGATACAGGTGGCAGTTAAGGTCCTACCAACCTAACGAAAAAAAATTAATCCTATTTGGAAATGCCCGAGCGATTTAAATTTAAAAGTCTTCCTATTTTTTGATCACAGTAGTACCTAAATAATTAAATTTGCACAACAGTACGTGAAGGATAATGTAATGCGATTAGTAGACTTCGAAAATACGAATATTGTTAAGGTAAGCAATTAGCATCATTTAAGTATCTTTTGCAAAGACTTCGTCGGATTTTTTCGAAATATTTGAATATTTTAATAAACTATTTTAAATATATATATATATATATATATATATATATATATATATATATATATATATATATATATATATATATATGTTACGAAAGAGGTTGTCACGGATGGTGGAATGTAATACATTAAAATTCTGGGTTTCAATCCATTCGTCTGACAATGAATTTGCACGACGTTTCGCTAAAATCTCATATGGCATTTTCAAGTGCTTTTGCTGCTGCTGCTACTCGATACTGTGACCTAGTTACTGCTGCCGCTCGAAGCTGAGAAACCGAAGTGCGGTCGCCGTCTTTTATAAGTCGGCGTCTACGTAGATTGTAGGGGGGGGGGGGGGATCGGGAGTGTTCGTCCGGGCATCGACGCTTGCCGTCTAGGTACCCGTATCAGCTGTTGCCTCCTCGATGTTTTGGTTATTTATTGGTTTAACTAGTAGACCCTTTCAGGTGGCGGAGATATTACGTGCATCATACCGCTTATTTAGGTGTCCATTATTTTCGATTTCCAAGGTTTCTCTGCTTAGGAGAGAGCTCAAAATTGATGTTGTGACCAGTATCGTGCTGGTGCTGAAAAGGAGCTAAGGTTGTTTGTTTTTGATACTTATTTTATGTTCTTGGATCCGGATGGACATTCTTCTGTTTGTTTACCCTATGTACAATTTGTGGCAGTCTTCGCATGAGATGCTGAAAACTCCATAGTTTTCCAGTTTTCTTTTGTCCTTGGAGTTACCCAAGAAGTCTGCCAGAGTGTTTTGAGGTTTGTATGCCGTGCCAATGTTGTGTTTTCTTAGGACTCTTCAATACTATATAGACTTCAAGACTATAATATACTTTGGTTGGGGTCCCGTTCTTCTGTCCTGTCTGGTTCAGCGAGTCGGTATGATCTCGATACGAGAGTGTTGGCTACCGATTGGATTTGGGATGGATGGTGGTCTCAGCCAGCGTTTAAATATCTGCTGGTGTGGGTGGGCTTCCAGTATTGAAGTTGACCGTTGTTTGAGTTATGAGCACATCAAGGAAAAGGAGGCATTTTTCTTGTTCTACTTCTAAAGTAAACTGTATCCGGTGGTAGATTCTATTTAAATAGGTCAGGAAGTTGTCTAATTCAATTAGTCCATGGAGCTAAATTAAAGATGTCATTAGCATATCGTTTCCAGAGTTTGGGTTTAAGTGATGAGTTTTTAGGGCCTCTGTTTTAAAATACATCATTGTATACGGGTATATGGATTGAAACCCGGAATTTTAATTATATATATATATATACATATATATATATATATATATATATATATATATATATATATATATATATATATATATATATATATATATATATATATATATATATATATATATATATATATATATATATACATATATATATATATATATATATATATATATATATATATATATATATATATATATATATTATAATTTACGTGTTCTTAGAATTAGATCATTAAAACTGTCCTTGGATTTGTTATAAATTTATTGACGTTTCGACCTTCGGAACAGGTCTTCTTCAAAATTTGCTCTAAAAGATAACATTAGAAGAATTAAATATAGATAAGTAATTAATCAGTTTGTCGTGTATTTCGTGGTTAAAATATTTGCAGCTTTTCGTAATTTTTAATTTAAGACACTTAACTACATTAATGAGTTACAGTTAAGTGTCTTAAATTAAAAACTACGAAAAGCTACAAATATTTTAACCCCGAAATACACGACAAACTGAGTATTTACTTATCTACATTTAATTCTTCTAATGTCATCCTTTAGAGCAAATTTTGAAGAAGACCTCTTCCGAAGGTCGAAACGTCAATAAATATATAACAAATCCCAGAATAGTTTTAATGATTTAATTCCAAGAACACGTAAATTATAATACATATATACATATATATATATATATATATATATATATATATATATATATATATATATATATATATATATGTATATATATATATATATATATATATATATATATATATATATATATATATATATATATATATATATATAAACTTTACGAGAAGAAAACATATAAATCGAATTTAGTCAGTGTACTTTTTTAAGAGTTTAGTTTATCTGTACGTGGCAAAGTTTAGAATTTATATTTTTGGCTAATTGACAGAAAATCTGGCAACATAAACTCCAAGAAGCCTTCATGATTTTTAAAAGTATTTGGCGGCACGCTAAATGTCAGTAACTCGAGTTTGATTTAAAAAGACGTTTCACCGTCCCCTATTATATATAAGTATTATGACGATCTATTAAATTTAAATTCGGTACAGCAAGGATTATAATTATTTAACAATATCGTCGCGATATTAGGATCTTTTTTAAAAAATTTTTTTTAAACTGCTATTTATATGTAGTTTTTCTTAGTTCTATAATTGAGAGGGGGCATCAACGATAATTATTTTAAAGAAAATTAAACGTTGAAACACAAAATTGTTATTTTCTCCAAAAAAAAAAAATCACTGGTCATTTTACCACTTGCATGTCCTGAGGATATAAAAATTATATATTTTTAGAATGTCTCCTATGCAAAAGAAAAATTCAAAATTTCTCTCACGTAATTTGTGAGGTATAGTCTACTAAGGATAAAATTACAAAACACAGTTTTTTTGATAAAGGCTAAAAGAAATTAACGGAAATTGGACCTATTTTTCATTTATAGTTTTTAACGAAAAATATGATTTATGGTTTTAACTTTAACAAATTGATGACATTAGTAGGATCTCTTATAAATTTTTAGCAAAAATCCAATATGGTGGATATTTGACATAAAATATCATAATTATTTATAATATCTCAAACTGGATATAAAATGCCAGGACATTTTGCAACATTTGACCGAATAAATAATTAAGAAAAACTGAACAAAACTATAACTATCATTCATCTCCTATCATCAGTATACTGACTAGTTATGGCTCTTGTGGTTACTATGAATTCTACGCAATAAGTAGTAGGTAAAAGTGTTTCAATTTCAAATTAAAAAGCTAGTCTTGGTACTCGCGGCGGTTGAGAGCCTACTAAGTGACCCGTTGTTCGATGTATAAATATATATATATATATATATATATATATATATATATATATATATATATATATATATATATATATATATATATATATATATATATATATATATATATATATATATATATATATATATATATATATAAATATATATACACACACACATACATATTTGCTTTGTGTCCTGCTAAACTTTGTATGTCGTCAGTCTATCTTATCTGAGGTCTACCTCTGCTTCTTTTATGTTCTCTAGACTTCCATTCAACCATACGGCGTGTCCCTCTGTTATCATTCATCCTTGCGTTAGCCCGATTCCACCTTAATATACATATTCTTCTATTACATCTGTCACTTTTGAACTTCTTCATATCTCAGTGTTAGGAATACGATCCTGTAGTCTAATATTTAGCATTCTCCTTTCCATTGCTCTTTAGAATACCCGGAGTCTATATATTATACTTTTATTTAAAGCCCATGTTTAAGTGCCATATGGTATAACCGGCAGTACATACTAATCGAACACTCTGTCTTTTATTATATTTGGGATGTCCAATTTAAATGTGGATTATAAACTTCCAAACGGAGTCCAAGCTAACGGGATTCTTTTATCCAATTCAGCCTTTAAACTATTTTTTAATATTTCGATTTTTTGTCCTAAATATAAGAATATTTGTATCTTTCCTATTCTTTAACTTTCTATTAATAATTCCTTATATATATATATATATATATATATATATATATATATATATATATATATATATATATATATATATATATATATATACATATATACATATATATATATATATATATATATATATATATATATATATATATATATATATATATATATATATATATATATATATATATTTATATATATATAAGCTCGTGGATTATGTAGTAATTTCGTGATACCAATACAAGAAACAACAAAATTGATGTTTTGAAACAAAGAAAGTTAACTTAAACACTATAACGTATTCCTAAACACATAAAAACTTTATACATAAGTGACATAACCTAATTTCATTTTGTAAATTGATTTAATTTAGCTTTACTTGTTAAGCCTTCGTAACAAAAAAATGTGGTTTCCCATAATTTTCGATTTATTTGACCTGTGAAAAGCCCCGTTTTTCTGAATATTTCCAATAAATATATAATTTATATCAATAGTGTTGTCAACATGATATGTTAGATTCCTTTGTTATTTTCTTAAGTTGTCGAGCGTATCCCCCTGATTATTTCAAAAATTGTTTTATTTATACAGACCATTTTTTTTTTAATTGTTATTTTTTTAATTTATCAAATTGTTGAACGGAATGTAGTAGTGATAATTATAGTAGATTTTGACTTAAAGACTTTTGGATTTTTCCCAAATACATGTTTTTTTTTTTTTTATGCAGACTGCTAAAATGGTTTTATTGGATAAGTGTTTCATATATTTTCCGAAAAAAGTAATTTAGGAACCGCGACACGGGTATGATTTCTTTTTGGTAGTTTGCACTTACATAGTAACAATAGTTTCTATAGTTTAATGTGTTAAACTTTTTGAAAGTAGCATAATACGACCGATATGCTAAACTAAACTTCTGGCTTCAATAATTTTCTTGAGTATATGTTGAAAATTTATCTCAGCACCCATTTTATGGCAATAAATCTCTGCTCACATACAATAAGAATGTTTTATTAAAAGTTAATATTTAAGCCTCAATTCTTGAAGTTTTTTAACAATCACTCCTTTTTCTCAAGAAAATTTTACGGTTTTTTTGCCAATTGAGTGATTGATTTTTCATGTTAAGGTATCGGGCTTTGCAATTTTAAGATTGTTGTTTTTTATTGAATATTAACTAATCTTTAGTTGGTTCATTCTTGGATAGATAGCTAACTTATATTCAGAAGAAGTCACCATTCTTGCCCTCAAGGTGGATCAATTGGAATGGCTTATTCAACGTGTAATCGCAAACTTAGCTAAGTACCGTAATAGATTATAAAATCGATACTTAAATGGGCTTTTTTGATGTTCCTCTAGGTGTTACTGTTATAGTTTTACTTAGTAAATCTTATCTATTTACGACAATTTACCCCAAAAAATAGTAATACCCAAGTCTGGTGATCTATTTCCTTTTATAACATTTGCTTTATTTTCCTCTTCCAAATACGGCAAAACACAGGGGCCTAATCGAAATAATTAAAGCCATATGGAAAAGAAGAACTTTCCTTTAAATTATATAGTGAGTATGGGATACCAGTACTCAGTATATATCACCACTACACCAAACACTTTATTTTTGCACCTGACGCTCATTTCACTAACCATGTTAGTTTCATCAGGAGCGATGATGAAGCTAACATAGTTAGCGAAACGCGGGTCGAGTGCAAAAATAAAGTGTTTGGTGTAGTGACAATATATAATGAGTAGTGTCCTTGTGCCAAAAATTCGATATTTCCAATCTACATTTCCAACGTAAATGGGACACCCGGTAGATTGCAGTAGCGGCATAATCCATATAAAGTTCTGATTCAAATTTGTGCTTTTGATACATGCAAATCAAATATATTTTGCTGTTAAAGTAGCAAATACTAGTACTGAGCCTAAAGTAATATGCTTTTTATGGCTATAGCAAACGTGCTGAAGGAAAATACCTAAAACGCTACAAGAGCGATTCATTTGCAGAAAAAGCGATTCAGGTTGGTCTTGAATCGCTATTAATTCTACTCAGTGGGAAACATAGTCCTAGAATCAGGATCTTCATATAAAAGACTGTTTAAAAGGTGATGTACGAGGAGTGATAAGCTGAAACTCATACGAATGCGATGAATTAGCTCGACGTGTGTTCTAACATACACCGCATTGGGAGGAATTAAGCGGGCTACATCCATTGAACGCTTTCCATGAAAGTACTTCTAGAATAGGTTAATGTCGCCAACCGTTTTACAACGTTCCAAGGAGACAAGGTTGTTGGCGAGTTTTGAGTTTTGCAATTAGGAACATAGCTCTCTTCTGAATGGAATACAATAAATACAGTGTATGTTTGGGAGCAGAGTCCCAAACATGGGAGCAGTATTCCATCGGTTGTCAAATTTCAGGTTAATAATTGTTGAGGAGTGTAAAGCATTCTAATCTGAAAAAAAATGGTAGCTTTTGAGAAACTCTCTGTGCTATGCTTGTTCATGCCCAGACATATTTGCTCTAAAGTTAACGGCCAACAGATTGAGTGAGGATGCTAGAAAAATAGAAGATCCCGACATAACTATGTGGGATTCCGCAACGTTAACTTTTTTCTTCTTCTTCCAGGTATTTGTTAAGTTGAACGACTTCCTGCTATCTATGGATATTTACATGAGTAGCGGATATTCGAGCGTTCAAAGTGAATGAAGGAATAGGTGTCATTTGCAAAGCTGTAGATTTAATTCCTGGTCCTTTCGGTTGTTAATCTAAATGAAAAAGAGAATAGGACACAGTATGGAGTCTTGGAGCACACCGGTGTTGATAGTGAAGGTATTAGAAAGAAATCCATCGACTACCACTCGTAAATAAGGTTCTCTGCGGAAACATGAGAGCCATGAATAAAATTTTTTAAACATACCATAAGAGCGTAGTTTACCAGCAATCCGTCATGCCAAACATAATCGAATGTCTTGGATATATTAAGGACAACAGCTCGAGATTCTTCAGTATGTTCAATAGTATTGTTCCAAAGATGACTGACGTAAGTTGTCTTTGCTTATTGATGGCCCCTAAATAATATTGCATCCTTCTAGATATTTTGTAATATATTGATTAATAACTTTTTTCATAACTTTCGATATTACTAAAAGCAGTGCGACTGGTCTCTAGTTGTTTGGGAAGGTTTTCTTGGATATTTTGGGTATAGGCTGAAGTCTAGCGCATTTTCAACAAATATTCCCTTTATGTAGGATAGGTTGAAAAGTCTATAGAAAACTGGTGCTAGTTCGCCTATGCGTTTTTTGAGTGTGAGGGCAGGTATTCTATCAAGGCCAGAGGTTTTCTTGGTTTTTAGTTTCATTAAAATAAGTGTTATGACACGCTGTCTGAAGATAATATCGGGCATCCTTAACTGTACGTTGGGAGTGTTTTTCCTTAAAAATCGACAGTTGAATGTGAAGCAAATAAGTTAGTTAACGTAATTCTACATAGGTTATTTTTGATTCCAGGTTAAGAGAATCCTTAAATAATATTATGGTTTTTGTAGTAAATTTGACATAGTTTTCTTTTATGTAAAAATGCAACTTCTATCTTTAATGAATCGTGTTTAAAGTATCTCTGAACAAGTCTAAATATTGACATAAAATACAACCTATTATTTTCCATTCCATCTTTAAATAATTTGAATTTCGGAAGCTATCTTTTCTTGTTTCATATTCTCAGTTTTCTAAGGCAAGCCTTCTCACTTTGGCCGTTCGGAACCGGTTTTAAACTGTAGGTCCTCTTTGTCTGTGTGCAATAACCATAGGCAACGGCGAGAGGGTCGCCTACGTCCGTATCGGATATAGCACTTTAAGAAGTTAAAGTAACTCAATCAGGATTTTGGTACAAAAGAAAATAGCGATTACAGATAATTTTTTTGAATCAAAAACGACACCGATAAATGTAAGCAGCTGTATTTCTGAGGAAGTCTTGATGGCAATGTTTTTTTTTTAAATTTGGGAAGCATCTAAAGAATGGTTAGTTAACTTTACGCCATTTTAGATTATGACTTAAAAAATCGTTGTTAACGAACAAACAACGATTACTACCGCACTAGCTTTATAAAATGCAAATACCTTAAAACAGCTCTTCTGTTCAAAGCGATTATAAAACTAATTCTGCCTTTTGTATGTTGGCTTTTCATTTTAGCTTGTTATGGATTATGAAACACGTTCATGTTGCATTTTAAAACATACTTTATTTGCAAATTAAAAATTTAAATATAAAATATTTACATGGATATAACCCACTTAGGCTTCATAGTTCTACTCTCGAAAGCAATTTTGTATTATTCAAGCTTTGAGTTATAATCGCGTAAGTAAAATTTATTCTGGGTTGTAGTATCCTTGTTATCCTTTTAAAAAGTAAAGAGCATGTAGAAAAAATGTTTTTACAAAATAGTAGCAAAAATTAATTTGAAAATTATTTATAATCATACACTTTTTCCTCATATAATAAAGCTTATGAATAAGTAAGCATATGTTAAGTAAAAACTTATCAGCAAAAAAAAATCGATTTCACAAAACCAACACGCAAAATTTTGCTACTATAAAGTAAAAAATAATGTTTTTGAAACACTCGTAAAATACAACTACGATGAGGTATTACTCTCCTTTGACAATTTAGTTATTAATTCCGTATAAACAAATTCTACAAATATTAAAAACAGCTATTATTTATTATTATCATTTCTTTATAAAAAGGTAACTTTGAAGGCGGCGCCAATTTTTTGTGTCAATGTCAATTTTTTAACGCACTTCATTTACTTCATTTAAAAACTGACATTGACACAAAAAAATTGGCGCCAACTTCAAAAGTTATCTTTTTATAAAGGAATCATAATAATAAATAATAACTGTTTTTAACATTTTTAAGATTTGTTTATAGGGAATTAAAAAGTGTTTCAAAAACGTTATCTTTAGTGTTCTGTACGGAACACTTATAAGATCACTTTGGTCTCTGTCTGTCCGTCTGTCTGTCTGTCCACCCGTCTGTCACACCCGATTTTCTCCGAAACTATTTGACGTAGAAAGTTGAAATTTGATACTAATATAGAAATTAATGGCTTCATTAGAGCCGTGTAGTTTTGAAAGTTAAATTTTGACTTAAGGGGTGAGTTTAGGGGAGTGAAATCGGAAGTGAAAAAAAAAAAAATTTTGCTAGGTTATCGAGTGGGGTGTCAAATGAAAGCTTGTAAAAACACAAGTTCAAAAATATATATAATGTCTTACATGCGCACACTTTTCTTTGTATTATTTTGAAAAAATCGCGAAAAATCGCTGTCCCCCCTCTATCTCGAAAAGTACTGATCCAAAAATTTTGAGAAAATTCTGAAATATTTTCCACGGGGTGAAGATTAAACAAAAAATATCATACATTTAATAATTTATCTGGTATATATAAAAAATATATATATTTCAAGGTCATCAGTTTTCAGTAAAGATCGGAAACAAACTTTGTTAAAAACTCATTTGGGGTGTTTTTTTGTGAAGTCACTGATCATTTTATACCTCCGTAACAAAAATTCTTATTTCAGAAACAATCAACGTACGGAACACTAATTGCACAAGTTCAACTTGCACTTGACCGGTTATTTACTCTATAATGGCAAAATTTTATATGACATTTTTTTGAAGTCAGTTTTTTAATGTTCCGTACGGAACACTTATAAGCTCACTTCGGTGTCTGTCTGTCACACCCGATTTTCCGCGAAATTATTTGACGTAGATAGTTGAAATCTGGTACTAATATAGAAATTAATGGCCTCATCAGATCCGTGTAGTTTTGAAAATTAAATTTTTACTTAATGGGTTAGTTTTGGGGGGTGAAATCGGAAGTGAAAAAAAATTTTTTTACTAGGTCATCGGGTGGGGTGTCAGATGAAAGCTTATAAAAGCACAAGTTCAAAAATATATGTAATGTCTTACATGCGCACACTTTTCTTTGTATTATTTTAAAAAAATCGCGAAAAATCGTTGTCCTCCCCTCTATCTCGAAAAGTGCTGATCGAAAAACTTTGAAAAAATTCTAGAATATTTTCGACGAGGGATAGATTGAACGAAAATTACCACGAGTGCATTACCTTTCATAATTTATCGGGTATATAAAAAAAATCAAGGTCATCAGTTTTCAGTAAAGATCCGAAACAAACTTTGTTGAAAACTTATTTAGGCTGTGTTTTGTAAAGTCGCTGATCATTTTATACCTTCGTTACAAAAATTTTTATTTCAGAAGCCATCAACGTACGAAACACTAATTACGCAAGTTCAACTTACACTTGACCGGTTAATTTTTGTTAAAAAGTTTTAATCTTTTACTATAGAGTGACAAAATTTTATGTGCGGTTTTTTGAAGTATTGTTTTTGTTAGAAAATTTTTATTCAGAAACTACATGACCAATTTCAATAAAATTATGGGACCATCTCGAATGTGGACTCTCTCGAATAAAAAAAGAAGCATCCAAATCGGTACATATTAACCAGAGTTATGCGGGAACATACATTAAAAAAAAAAACATACGGACCGAAATGAGAACCTCCTCCTTTTTTGAAGTCAGTTAAAAAGAATGTTTTATATTAATAACAAGAAAATATATATACGATTACACTCAGAAGTGGCTCGCCCCAAAAAAGTTTTTGCATTTAGAAACATAAATTGCAATTTGTGGGGTCTTGCGTTTACTGGCCTCATCGCCTCACTGAGTATTTTCAAGTGGTCACCCATCCTGGCATTAATTGAGATCGATCAGAAATACTAGTAATGTGACAAGGTTACTGAAAAATAACTTGATAAAGATTAAAAATTCTTGTCTTTTTTTTTTAAATTTGACAACACAGAAATTTAAAAATTTTGAAAATTTATATAGATGTAACAAAGAAATTTTTTTTATTTATTCGAACTTCTCTCTATTTCTACAGACAATCCAATGGTTAAAATAATGTAAATGTAAATTGTACCAGGTAACGAAAATCCCACGATCGATTATTTTTCATCCTTACTGAAGTTACGACTGATACTAAATTTGAATTGCCATTAAAAACCGATATAAATATTGCAAAAATTATATTTGGCCATTTAACTTAATTTAATGAGTCCTATATTCTACTAAAATAATCCTCAACTGAACAAATACCCTGAATATGTTACAAACTCCCGCCTTTGTCGCTTCGTTAGACCCTTTTTCAGTAAACAAAATTTATTTTAATAAAAATCTCAGTGTCCTTCGTAACTACGAGGTATACAGAAACCAGATCACCTATTTCAATTTCCTTCAGGTAATAACAATTTTATTTAGCTTAACCGTAAAATATGGTTTCAATTTCGAACAATCCCGACCGCTATATGAAGAAATAAGTTCCGTGAGAGGGTTTTAGAAAAGAAATAAATATCCTTGCTATAAATAATTGTATTTTGTTTGAAGACAAAGAGCTTCGTGAGTGATAAAATGGAAACCAATATTTTGGAGGCAATTTAATATTAGTTGTAATCTTAAATCTGCTATATATATATATATATATATATATATATATATATATATATATATGCTTTTTATAATTTTTTTTGGGTTTAATGTTCATGAAATTAAAAGACTTGTTTTATATCATAGTATATATTTATGGCAAATCGCTTCGACCATACAGATTTTTTTTTAGTTATGCTGCATTGTCCCTATTTACATTGTGTTTATCCTACGTAATATTATTGATTTTGGCTTAGCTGTTATTTATTTTAAAATACTGTACATATATAAATTAAAAATAAACTAAAATGATACAAGAACATTTTACATGGATAGTTACATTTGACTTTGGTGTTAGCACTAAAGTGATACAAAATTCTTTATACGTGATATGTTTTTTTTATTTTTTATTTTTTCATATTATTATTATCTTTGTTTGGTTTTATTTTTTTATTTAATTAGGAATATCAATGTATTTATGGTAGTATATGGTAGTCATGGGTTTATTTTGTTTTATTATATGCTGATGTAGCATCATGTAATTTTGTTGTGAATTAATATTATTAGATGATATTATAATATATTTTGCTCAAACCATTGATATTTTCTTTTATCATTTATGGAATTTTTATTATTTTTATACGAATCATTTCTAGAAATTCACGTTTGTGTTGGTTTGGTTCAATTTTTAATATCTTTACATTATTAAAATTAAAAAAGTGTTTTTTATTAAATTATTTCATTAAACCCAAGAAAATTATAAATAGAATATAATTGTTACATGTTCATAGAAAAAAATGGAAAATGTATACAAGTGGGGCTCCAGACCATCCTTTTATATAAGAATATGCATTTTAAGGTGGGGGGTGGGTAGTAGAAGGAATTTTTAATTAATATTTGCTTAAAAAAATGTGTTTTTTTCAAAAATCCAAAAATATATACTTTTATTTATAAATGAAATAGATTAAATGTGTCTACTCCGCCTTAAAATTTATGTTTGAAGCCTTAGAAAAGATCCTCAATACCTAGAAAAATTTACCTATATATATATATATATATATATATATATATATATATATATATATATATATATATATATATATATATATAATTCTTACTTAAAAGTAAAAACACGAAATTAAATTTATTGTAGTAAAACAAAAGTAAGGTGCTATCTGTTTTTAAAATCATTTATAAATGTACTCATCACACATAATTCACATCATGTATTACTTTTGTCCACAAAACTACCTTTATTTTTCATTATTACCCCACAAACAGTATCCGGAATCTTAAACCTATTCCATTTTAATCGGAATATTGTTAAGAAGAATTTTTTTCGCTTCATTTAACATAAATTCGGTAAGGAGATCGGCAAATATTTAATATATCTTTTAAAATATTTTTGATTTCTGTAATTTCAACAATTCGAATATTTGGTGTAGCTAGTTAAAACCCATTTTTTTTTTTCAAAATTCGACTTTATTCATCAATATAGTCTCCTTCAAGAACGATATAAGCAGTCGAACGCTTTTCTAACGTTGTTATACCTTTCTTGTAGAAGAATTTGTTTTTGCCTTCAAAATATGCCTCAGTTTCGGCGATAACTCCTTTATTGGAGCCAGATCTCTTTCCCGTGCATTTTTTTTAAGGCCAGCCAATAGATAATAGTTGCTGGCGGCCAAATCTGGAGAGTACGGTGGATGAGGAAACAATTCGAACTTTAATTCACACCATTTTGCCATCATAACCATTGACTTGTGACATGGCGCATTGCACGGTGCATTGTCTTGATCATTTGGGGCCGTTTCTTTGCGATTCTGCCTTCAAACGCACCAATAACTTTATATAATATTCGCTATTGATGGTTTTTCCCTTCTCAGCATAGTCAATGAAAATTATTCCATGGGCATCCCAAAATACAGAGGCCAAAAACTTCCCGGTCGACTGTCCACTCAGCTGACTGCCTATTTGATTTCGGTGTGTAGTGCTGGCTCCATGTTTCATCCATTGTTATATAGAGCATGAAAAAAATCTTTTTTATTGCGCTTAAACAGATCTAAACAGCGAATCATCAACACGTTGTCGTTTTTGGTCCATTGTGAGCAAACGCGGTACCCATTTCGAATAGAGCTTTTTCATGCCCAAATGTTCATGCAAAATATCACCAACACATTTTTTTGATATCTTTAAGGTGTCAGCTATCTCACGTAATTTCACTTTACGGTCATTCAGAAAAATTTTGTGAATTTTTTTGATGTTTTCCGCTGTAACTATCTCATTTTGGCGTCCAGGGCGTTCAGCATCATTTGTATCTGTACGACCGCGTTTAAATTCAGCATACCAGTAAATGATGAGTGATTTTCCAGGGGCAGAGTCCCCGCAACACTCATTAAACTATTGCTTTGCTTGAATGGTATTTTTTCCTATCAAAATAATCGGTCAAGTGCAAGTTGAACTTGCACAATTAGTATTCCGTTCGTTGATTGCTTTTAAAATAAAAAATGTTGTTACGGTGGTATAAAATAATCACTGACTTCACAAAACACACCTCAAATGAGTTTTCAACAAAGTTTGTTTCCAATCTCTACTGAAAACTGATGACCTTGAAATTTTTTTGTTTTTTTTATATACCAGATAAATTATTAAAGGCAATGCACTCGTGATAATTTTCGTTCAATCTACACCCAGTGTAGAATATTGCAGAAATTTTTCAAAATTTTTTGACCAGGACTTTTCGAGATAAGGTGGGGGGGACAGCGATTTTTCGCGATTTTTTAAAAATAATACAAAGAAAAGTGTGCGCAAGTATTAAATTACATATATATTTTTTACTCGTGTTGTCACAAGCTTTCATTTGATACCACACTCGATGACCTACTAAAAAATTTTTTGTTTCACTTTCGATTTCACCCCCCAAAATTAACCCCTTAAGTCAAAATTTGACTTTCAAAACTACATCGCTCTGATGAGGCCATCAGTTCCTATATTATTACCAAATTTCAACTTTCTGTGACAAATAGTTTCGGAGAAAATCGGGTGTGACAGACAGACAGAAACCGAAGTCATCTTATAAGTGTTCCGTACGGAACACGAAAAAACAGTGTTTAATCAACACACGAAATTCGATTTTTTCCATTGTTTTAAAAATATCAAAAGTAGCTTCACTAAAACCACTGTAACTTGTAAACTAATCGTCGAAATGTCATGAAATTTTTAACACATATCGTATGATTATGAAAAATTATATCGATTTTTTGAAAAGCCCGACATCTATGTGTCATACCAAACACATTTCAGCCTACGTTGTATACATATATTACCTTTTATTGTTTTTTTTTTAACTGCCTTGACGAATGCGTTTAGTAAACCTACTAAGTTTTCCAATCATTTTAATTATCATATTCGGCTATATTGTAACCTATTTTTTCCTGTATTTCTTAGCGTGTAAAAGGTTCAATCACCCTACTCTATTTACAAACTTGAATATTCTAAAAATACGGCTTTGTGTGTTCCGTTTTATAATGAAGCAACAAGCACTTGGAACCGCGACAAATACACGCAAACGTTTCTAGGTGTCCAAATCGGAAGTTACTTATTGTTGCACATTCATTCCCATTTAATAGCTTGCTACAAGTAAATTTATTTTAGATTGTTTCAGTGGCGTATAAATGAATTTTCCAAATTTACACAATAAACTGATATCTTTATTTTCTCGTTGTATGTTCATTTCACAAATTTCTATTTTTTTCTTCATTTAAAGTAACATTTTAAATGAAGAAATGATACAACTGCAATGAGTTAAAAATTGGGAGCTATCTTCGAGATTTTTCAGTGATCACTTTACTTCGAGTATCAGAGCATGGCGGCCACTTCATGCTGACTGTAACATCCTTTGTCTGAATTGTATGAATCCATAGTTTTTATTTGTTCGGTGTTAGTTTTGTGGTGATGACACTTATGGCTCATTAAAGACATGTTGACTATGTATTATTGAGGACGTAGTTCGATTAAGCAGAACCTGAACCATGAGCTGTTTAGTATTTTATGTTAACTCTGGAAGTGATGTCTGCTAATGATCTCTGATGACAGTTAATGTAATGTGGAATTTCCTACAACATTTAACCATATTGTCTACAAACCTTAATTGATTGCCGGATCCCTGATAAACTATGGCTGTCATCGCCATAACATTGATACTTAAGAAATGACCAATTAGACTCAAATAACAAATTTTTAATATAGACAGTGGCCTTATTGAGAACAGATCTTTCCATAGTTTCCGTATTTATAAAATTTGTTATTTCTTCAAAAAACCATCAAACCACGGGATGGATTGGAAAATCTTGTAAAAAACAAGGTAAATAACACTTTCTTGTAAAAACAAATTTTTATTTTTCAGCATAATCTCCATTGAGATTAACTTATCTGGTTCAGCAAGATTACAACATTCGTAGCCCAGCTCGTGCACTTCTGCCATTGAAACGGCCAGTGTGCGAGCAGGCGCATTGTTCTAGTCGCTTCTGCTTCAACTCACTATGTAAATGGTGCAGTAATGTTGCGTAATAAAAGCCAGTCACTGTTTTACCCTTCTCCAAATAGTCAATCATGATGATACCCTGTAAGTCTGAAAAACTGTTTCCAATACTTTTCCTGCCAATGAAACTATTTGCACTTTTTTCGGTGTACTTTCAACTTCGGCAATCGACTATTTGGACTGCCATTTGATTTTCGGATTGTAGTGGTGGATTCACGTTTCGTTTAGAGTTACAAAATGACGCAAAAAGTTCCTCAGATTGCGCTGCAACTTTTGAAATGTCCTTCTTCGTAAGCTTCTGGTCTGGAATCAACAAACGCGGCAATCATCGCGCACTTTGCTTTTTCATTTTTAGAAAGTCAAGCCGGATATTACCTACTCACTCATATGAGATACCTGCCATCTCAGTAATCTCACGAAACTTAATTCGACGATCTCGGACGATTTTCCCAGAAGAAACCTCAATCGAATTTCCTGAACGTACAGTATCTTCAGGAGTCGCATGGCTAGGTTTAAATTCATTTATCCACTAATAAATGGTCTTGAATGCTGGTGCAGAATTCCCATGACCTTCCTTCAGTCCACTTCTTTAAATAAAAATCTTTTTTAACTGTACGATATTTGTCTTTATCCATTTTTACGAAGCGTGTAACACCGATCACTTGTGATAGCTGCCAGCAGACAACTGCGCACTGCATCTATTTGAATACAACCGTTACAAGAATCATACTTAACAACAGTCATGCCGCTTGATAAAATTTCCTTTCATTTCGTAGAAATTGACAGACTAATCAATCCTTAGTATGTATAGAGTTTTACACTTTACCGTTTTAGTAACTCTAACTGAAATAAAACACAAAGGGCACAGTTAGAAAATGTATGCAAACATAAAATACCAGTGTCGTTTACACCTATTACATTTAAAACAAAACATATATTTAGTTATGAGATCATAAGAATTGATAAGAGGATTGTTAAAAAAAAACAAACATATAAAATGAATTCTAAGTGAGTTTTTAAATACACAACCATCAAAATTTGTTTAAGAGCTGAGATTGATAAGTCCTACCCTAGAACCTACTATAATGAATATAAATTATTTAAAAGTATGTTACCAAGCGTATACTCTAATTTACTTATTTTCCCATTTTTTTTTAGTTCACCTACATTAGATCGATGGAAAAGAAATTGCGAACGGAATTTTATTTATGTTACTTGCAATTAATTGTAACTCTGCCTAACTTAGTGGTAAGTATTTCGTCATGTCATACACCGCCACCGCTTGCCACCCAATAGTAGACGTGGGCAATTTTCGAGGAATTTTAAATAGTTATTGATTTCACTGTCAATTGATATGTATATTGTGTGAAAAGGTAATAGTAATATTTTCTCTAATAATACCAAAACTACTTTTATCATTTCCGCCTCTGGTTCTAAACCCTTATCCAATTGCCAAGGCTGCACACACCTGTTGTTGATAAAATTTACTACGTGCACGGTATTTCAAGTGTGTTTTTTTCTTAGCTCTGAAAGGAATCGACAAGAAAATTTTATAATGATATAAATTATTATGGAAGAAATTGGGAAAGCCTTATTTTTACTTTTGTGGGTATTTAATAATTTTTATCATATTTTTATGCATCAAAATTGTAGTAGTAGATATTATTAATCAAAATTAATAAGAAATAACCGGCCAAGTGCAAGTCGGACTTACGCAATTAGTGTTCCGTACGTTAATTGTTTTTAAAATAAAAATGTTTGTCAGGGAGGTATAAAATAATCAATGACTTCACAAAACACACCTCAAATTAGTTTTTAACAAAGTTTGTTTCCTATCCTTATTGAAAACTAATGACCTTGAATTTTTTTTATACGAGTATACCAGTTAAATTATTAAAGGTAATACACTAGTGATAATTTTCATTCAATCTACATCCTGTGGAGAATATTCCAGAATTTCTTCAAAATTTTTTGATTAGTACTTTTTGAGATAATTTGGGGACAGCGACTTTTCTAAAATAATGCAAAGAAAAGTGTGCACAAGTATTTCATTATATATATTTTTGAACTTATGTTTTCACAAGTTTTCATTTGACACTCCTCTCGATGACCTGATAATTTTTTTTTTGCTTCCGATTTCACCCTCCAAAACTAACCCTTTAGGTCAAAATTTAACTTTCAAAACTACAAAGTGTCTTCTGATTACAACAAAATTCATCCAGAGTCCAAAGTCTAAAAATCCTAATCTTTGACATTGGTAGCGTGTATGACGCTAGAAGTATTGCCCAATTTGTATATTTAGCTTGTCTATAAAAACTAAATAACATGTTATTGCAAAAGAAGAAGCACTCTAACTTGAGGATGATTATTGGATCTAAAATGTGTAAGTAAATGTTATTCTATAGCCTATTACCACATTCGGACTTTATTCGAAATAGTGTATCTTAGCTGGGGGTCTGGACCAGTTCCGTAGATATTGCTGAAAACATGACGTGGTATAATCGCGTAATTCCTGTAAAAGTGTTTTTGCTAATTGTTTGGATAGAGAAAGAAAACCAAATGTTTTAAATTTCTATACTGTTTATTGCAAAAATTAACAAAAAGAAAAGAGCTTTCAATAAATTAGAAACAATAAAAATTAATGAGATAATTAAAACTAATGGCCAAGTTATATGTCGTAAATCGGAAGAAATAAAATAGTCGAAAGGAAATTTAAAGGCAAAAGAAAATTTAATTTAAAATCCCTTTAAATTTTAATAGTGATGAACTCTTTAGCATAGGATAATCCTCTGATCCCAAATGAAATTTAAGTAAAGTCCAAAAATATTATCAATAGAATGAAAATTATTTAAATTAGCAAAAACCTTTAAAAACACTTAAGGAAAATCGATTGAACTCAGCAGATCTAAAACGAGAGTGAATAGGATTTTCAAAAAACTAAAGTCTCCTTCAGTACCATCTATGTTCCTTACTTAATGGTTAACTGCATAAAAAACTATTCTTCAGCCAACGGCGGTACAAGTTTCATTCTTAACACTCTTGTTTGGTCATTTCCTCGTACTTCCCAAAGGTTCCTCCTTTAGAAACAAGATTTCGTCATAAGTAGTAAATTAGAAATATTTGCACTATACAGAAATATTTTTATTTTAAAATTAGTTCAAAATTTATATAATATTTGATGAAAAGCCTAAATTAAAACCTTATACTAAGAGAGTCCGAAGAGAATTTGAAAAAAAAGCATTATCTTCTTTTCTCAGTCGTTTAGTCGGATAAAGGGAAAGAACACCTTCAAGCTTCTCTTTAAAACTATAACAAAAGTAACGGCGTTTTCCCCTCTTTCTCTAATTTATCTCTACTATTCAAGAAAATGGCTTGAAAACGTATTTTGATTATTTCTCATGGTTTGAGGTGGTTGTCAGCATGTGGTAGATCGTAAAAATGCTCGTTTAAGGGTAGAGTTTTATTGTATGTTCCTTATAAAATATTGAAAGTATATTTTCCGGCAAATATTGAACTAGAAAACTTTAAGTTTATAAGCCTATAAGCTGTGAGTTTCAATATATTATTAACAAAGGGACTGTTACATTTTTACCATCATGTGTTTCCCAGACCCTGTTACTCCCTTATATCATTAGTAATAAAGATAGATTCTAACTATTATAAAGAGCGATAAATTATTAAGAATATATTTCTTAATATAAATTAAATAAACCTTTACATAAATACATTAAAAAAATTAAATTTTAAATAATTATTCGGTGATCTAATGACAAGTCAAAAAAAGAAACAATGGGTTAATAAAAATTTTGCTTTAATGCAAAATTTTTTAAAATAGGATTCATTTATATCCTTTACCTCCGCCTCGATAGGATATAACCTTTTCTATAACAAGGAGATATTGGCGAGGAAGTCAAGTTACGCGTTAATATTGTTCAGGTGCCGAAAGATATATTTGTATCATAAACAACTCGGTATTGTTGCTACGGACATCATTGCATTTTTACAATAACTATTACCTATGTATGTGGCCAAGCCAAAAAAACGTAAATAAGCGGACTTGGCGGGGATAGGCCCTGAAACCTGGAGTACAGTATATTATCGAGCCAGAATCACCCTCTATACCTATCACTCGATTGATTTCTTAGACATCTTGTTATACGATATCTTTATAACAAACTTTTTGGAACGAGATTATTTAAAAATAATAAAGAACATATCTTATTTGCTGAAAAATGAAATATACTAGGCAGGAATATCAAATATAATGGGATGTATCAAAGCAATTCCAACTTAAAAAATGTAATTAAAGTATATAATCCTTCCTACTTAGTCGTAATTTTCTGTTTTTTAGTACCAAAGTCTAATAAAATCCTTTCATTATTTTACAACCTTGACACCAAAAAAATACTATTTATGTGGTTGTTCGATGTCTATAAAGCTTCAAAATATTCATGAAATAACGTTTCTGAGATTACTAAAAGATCATAAAATAAAACTTCGTTTAAATGATAACGAACAAAGTGAAGAACTTTCAGGATAAGTTTTCATAGTTTTAAGACCAACTTTTATAGATAAAAAGTTGGAAACAATTAACTTCTTGCTATACAGAGGTTTCAACAAATTCTACCAATTTATTAAGATTTATGATTACATGTTTTGTAATATTTTATGTTTTGAAATATACTTGAATTTTATTGTTCTTCAACAAAGTTAAAAAATATTATTTATCAGATATTTAGTCATAAACTCAGTTATATGTACACGGATTCCTTTTTCATAATTTTAGACTGATTAACAGTGTTCCAACCAAAATTTCACAATATCGCATCGCATTCAATTCTTAAAAGCTTTCTTTGCGATAAGTAGTCCAACAAGATAAATAAATAAACCACTAAATGATTATCACTGCGTGATGAACATATCTATTCCAAATTACACCACATTACTATTAGTATTTCAGTTCGAAGCAAACTAAGTTGTTACTAGTTAATTTTGATCTTTGGTCTATACAATAACCACAACATTTACCCACTCATCAATCCTTAGTTTGCCATTGCAAATTTTCAAAGCAAAAAAAAAGTGTTTTATTTTCCTTAAGAAATAATACTATTTGCTCGAACCTAATTGCACTGATTAGTTCTGCTGGCACCGGGACATTAATCAAATTAGTTACCTTCATCAAGATGCAGCCAACAGCGGCCATATCTAAAAGCGAACTAAAGTCATTTAATTGGTCATTTTCCTTTTTTAATTTTCCGTAGAAAATAAATAAGTAACGGCAGCACGTAGACCAAGTGTTAATACATTGTCGGAAGTATTAGATATATTGTTCGGTAATTCTAACGTAAAAATATCCTTTACGTAAACACTTCTACAGATACAACAAGTATATATATATATATATATATATATATATATATATATATATATATATATATATATATATATATATATATATATATATATATATATATATATATATATTTATATGTGTGGCTACTAAAGAGTCTTTGCTGTAAATTTAGTCCCTGTATGGTATTTCGTGTGTTAAAATGTTACTGACGAGATCAGAAGAATACATTTACATAGATAATATGAGGACATCAATTGATTATTATTCCTTTGTCTTTTTTACCTTTAAACAGGGGCTGATACATTTTAACTGATAAAGGAGCAATGAATTTTCAAAAATCTTCAAACCATATTGTTAACTGTGTGAGTTGACGATCGCTGGCAGGTTTTAAAAAAAATATATATTTTCTGCGTAATTACTTTTTTTTGTTTATGGGTCTAGCACACGTGCTACAGGGAAGTCCCTAAAGCGCTACAGGAGCGACACGTGTGCGGTGAAAGCGATTCACGCTGTTCTTAAATCGCTGTAAATTGTACTCGTTGGGAAACATAGTCCTGGGCAAATTATTTCAAAGGGATGATGTTCTCCATATAAATGACTGCTTGAAAAGCGTTGTACGAGGAGTAACAAGCTGAACCTCATACGGATGTGAAGTATTAGCGTGACGTGTACTTCTAACATGCACCGCTATGGGAGGAATTAAACGGGCCACATCCTTCGAACACTTTCCATGAAAATACTTGTAGAATAGGCTCAAGTCGCCAACCGTTCTTCGATGTTCCAGCGAATCAAGGCCACCTGTCAGTTCGGGGTCTCCAATCAGACGAACAGCTCTTCTCTGAATAGAATCCAACAAATGCAGTGCATATTTGGGAGCGGAGCCCCAAATATGGGAGCATAGTTGGTCCAATTTGAGCTTTGTAAAGAATTAACAGTTGTTGTGAAGTGTAAAGCTTTCTGGTTCGAAATAATATTCCCAACTTCTGAGAAGTTCTCCTTGCTATGCCTGCAACATGTTCATGCCAGGACATATTTGCTCCCAAATTAACGCCCAACAAATTGAGTGACGATGTTAGAGGAATGGAGTGCCCCGACATAACTATGTCGGGTTCAGCAACGTTAACTTTTTTAAAAAAAAAACTGCCGCCTGGGTTTTTGTAGCGTTAAATTCCACTTGGTTACCGTCACCCCAAGATAGAATTTCTTCCAGGTCTTTGTTAAGTTGAATGACTTCCTGCTGTCTGCGGATATTCGTCTGAGTAGCCGATGTCCGAGCGTTCAAAGTGAATGAAGAGATAAGTGTACTGTCATCTGCAAAGCTGTAGACTGTCTACACTATATTTAGACCAGCGTTTTATTCCAGCCAAAACAAAAAATGGGTTTGCTCCTTAAAAATCGACACTCTAGTGGATTTCAGTTCATCATCTGAGGAACATTTTCGCTCCCAAAGTCTGTCTTCAGATATTTGAATAAAAAAAATAACCGGTCAAGTGCAAATTGAACTTGCACAATTAGTGTTCCGTACGTTGATTGCTTTTAAAATAAAAAAAGTTGTTAGAGTGGTATCAAATGATCAGTGACTTCACAAAACACACCCCAAATGAGTTTTTAATAGAGTTTGTTTCCAATCTTTGTTGAAAACTGATAACCTTGAAATTTTTGTTTTTTTTTATATACCAGATAAATTATTAAAGGTAATGCACTCGTGATAATTTTCGTTCAATCTACACCCCGTGGAAAATATTCCAGAATTTTTTCGAAATTTTTTGATCAATACTTTTCGAGATAAATAATACAAAGAAAAGTGTGTGCAAGTATTACATTATGTATATATACATATATATTTTTACTCGTGTTTTCACAAGCTTTCATTTGACACCACACTCGATGACCTACTAAAAAAATTTTTTTTCACTTTCGATTTCATCCCCCAAAACTAACCCCTTAAGTCAAAATTTGACTTTCAAAACTACACGGCTTTGATGAGAGCATCAGTTCCAAATTTCAACTTTCTATGACAAATAGTTTCAGAAAAAATCGGGTGTGACAGACAGACAGACACCGAAGTCATCTTATAAATGTTCCGTACGGAACACTAAAAATGGTAGGGAATAAATTGGTGCTATAGGAGGATGTTCGGTGAATTCAAAGCTTTCGGTAATGGCTTAAACGGTACGAACCCTATGGCTTCTGCGGTTTTCCTGCAATAGCAAAATTTTTGGTTATTTATAAATTTCAGAGTTTTCCTCTTTATTAATTGTAGACCGTTTTCCATGTATATATTAAGCAATATTCCTTCGCAGGTCCAAAAAACCGTCGCCATCAGCTTTTTAAAACATGTCTGAAAGAGAATTTTTCATCTAAATAAGAGTGGATGCTCATGCAACGCCATATATCCTTGTAGATCGTTTATATATAAATTGAATAGGCAGTGATAGACATAACCTTTGGCTTGTAACCCACATCAAAAGCAGCGCATTAAAGTAGTTAACAATTCTTTTATAAGCACATAGTGGTCGATAGTACATTTAACAAAAACTATAAATAATTTTGGTCTTTAAATCTCGACAATTCTCTAAAACTGTTTTACTATGACAGAGGCACATTTCTTACGTTGTTCCATTTCCACACATTTACGGGAAATCCATAAAATATTCATGAATGTTCGCTGATTCTGGCAAGAAGTTCGTAAAATCAGAATAGGTTTAATCGAGAATAAATAATGAAATACAACGACACGTTTATTTACTAAGGGTTGGTTCTATAATCGAAGCTGTTGGTTATTGCTTTATTAAAAAGGAAGTAAAGTGTGACAGGGTGACACGCTAAGCACCCTTAAGGTTGAAGTATTGCGTACATTGATATTTACCTTGTCAATATAAAGTTAATATAACAGCTTTTTCAAATAAACGTGAAAAAAGGGTGCTACCTGTCATCAGCGATAAGGCAAAATTATTAAACTTTTTTTATGGTCTGTTATTTTTTTTTATAATAATATAGTAATGTCTGCGTCAGAACGGTTAATTTTTGAACAATTATTGTTTCTGATCTTTTTTCTCACATTTGGTCAATGTGGTTCCATGTTTTGCTGACGGGCCTAAGCCAAGTGAGCAAAACGCTGTTACCGATGCCGGACCGATTGGCGCAGTGAGCTAAAGAGCCTGCTGTTAATTAGGAGGACAGCGGTTCAATTCCATGTGTCGGCTGGGTGTTGTGAGTATTCATAGGTAGTGGTTGTTTGCAGAAATGCAAAAACGTCCGTAGCAGTACTACCGCGTTGTTTAAAAGGTACCATGAAATACAAAAATATATGTTTCGGCACTTGGACAACGCGGACGGGTATTACGATATCCTCGCCGATATCCTTGGGATATTGAAAAGGATAAAAATCCCTACTGAGACGGGAAGGTCAGCGATAAAAAAACCATTTTGTATTAAGAAACAACCTGACAATGTTACATCTTTATTATTATTGTGTTCTTCTTTCTCACTGGTCAATGTGGTTTCATGTTTGGCTGACGGGCCTAAGCCAAGTCAGTACAAACGCTATTACCATTATATATTAAGGAATGACCTGACAGTGTTACATGTTTTCAGAATCACTGACTTATGAATATTTTTGTGTATGTTTGTGTTGAGTCCTAATTATATTAAGTATGGTGTGAATGTTGTTGGTGTAGGGCCTGTGGCTGATATGACAAGGGGGACAATGATATCTTTTTCTTGTTCCATATTTTTTTTTATTTCATCACCGCTCCTGATGAAGCTAACATGGTTAGCGAAACGCACGTCGAGTGCAAAAATAAAGTGTTTGGTGTAGTGGTGATATATACTGAGTAGTATTTTTTATTTCTATTGCAAGGCCTGTGTAATTGGAGATTTTTGGTTTGAATGTTTGTGTCGTTGGGAATAGCTACAGGGATGTCCCTAAAGCGCTACAGGAGCGATACGTGTGCGGAGAAAGCGTTTCACGTTGTTCCTGAATCGCTGTAAATTGTACTCGGTGGGAAACACAGTCCTGGGCAAATTATTCCAAAGGGATGATGTTCTCCATATAAAAGACTGCTTGAAAAGCGTTGTACGAGGAGTAACAAGTTGAACCTCATACTGATGCGAAGTATTAGCGCGACGTGTACTTCTAACATGCACCGCTATGGGAGGAATTAAGCGGGCCACATCCTTCGAACACTTTCCATGAAAATACTTGTAGAATATGCTCAAGTCGCCAACCGTTCTTCGATGTTCCAGCGAATCAAGGCCGCCGGTCAGTTCCGGGTCTCCAATCAGACTAACAGCTCTTCTCTGAATAGAATCCAACAAATGCAGTGTATGTTTGGGAGCGGAGCTCCAAACATGGGAGCAGTATTCCATAGTAGGTCGAATTTGCGCTTTGTAAAGAATTAACAGTTGTTGTGGAGTGTAAAGCTTTCTGGTTCGAAATAATATTTCCAATTCTTGGGAAGCTCTCCTTGCTATAACTGTAACATGTTCATGCCAGGACATATTTGCTCCCAAATTAACGCCCAACAAATTGAGTGACGATGTTAGAGGAATAGAGTGGCCCGACATAACTATGTCGGGTTCAGCAACGTTAACTTTTTTAGAAAAAACTGCCGCCTGAGTTTTTGTAGCGTTAAATTCCACTTGGTTACTGTCACCACTGTGCACTCGTGCCGCTCCTGGAGCGCTTTAGGGACTTCCCTGCAGCACGTGTGCTAGACCAATAAAAAAAAAAAAAAAAAAAAAAAAACCCCAAGATAGAATTTCTTCCAGGTCTTTGTTAAGTTGAATGACTTCTTGCTGTCTGCGGATATTCGTCTGAGTAGCTGATGTTCGAGCGTTAAAAATAAATGAAGAGATAAGTGTACTTTCATCTGCAAAGCTGTAGATTGGATTCTCGGTCTTTTCCAGCAGATCGTTAATATAAATGAGAAAGGGAGTAGGAGACAGTATGGAGCCTTGGGGTACACCGGCGTTGATAGTGAAGCTGTTAGAAAGAAATCCGTCGACTGCCACTCGTAAAGAACGCTCTCTGAGGAAACATGAGAGCCACAAACAGAACTTTTCAGATAGGTGACTTTTCCTTTTTTGTACTGAAAAGTAATATCGGGTCTATTGGCGGGGACTATTTTATCTGTATGGATACTGATGTCCCAGTAGAGCTTGTAATCTTTTTTTTTGTACGTATTGATGTTAGTGTATATTTGTAGTAGGGATCTGTGTTTTTTGTGAGTTTGTATGTCGTGGCTAGTGCTTGGTAAACTACTTTTGCCACTGAATCATGGCTAGCTGTGTATTTTGTTCCGGCTAATATTTTACATCCGCTTGTTATGTGTTCGATCGTTTCTTTATGCTGGTGGCATTTCCTGCATCTATCCTCTGTAACAGTTGGGTTACTGATGATATGCTTTTGGTAGTTTCTGGTTAATATGACTTAACCAGGTGTATGATTGTTTCTTATTTACATGGTCTTGTTCTATGTGGCATCTGTGTTTTTCGTGGAGTGTTTTTTCTGTTGTAATTGGGTATGACTGTGAGTGTCTGCTGGGTGATCTGCCCGGGATAAGTCGAGAGGTGTGTAGTTTTTGTCTGCTTTCATTGTTGCTATGTGGAGGTTGGTTTGCTTGGTGTGAAAGAATTTCCTAAGTGCTTGTATTTGTTTTATGTGTGGTGATCTTATATCTATGATTCCTCTTCCTCCTGCCTTCCTCTCGATGGTAATTATTTTTTTGCATGCGTTGGAGTGGACTTTCTTTTATTTAGTGAATTGAGAACGCATAAGGATGTGACTGTTTTCTGTGTCTGAGTGTGACCATTTGATGATACCAAATGAATATGTAATATAATATGTTATTATTATTATAAATATGTGAAAGACGATGTAGCGCTGATGGCCGAAAGTCAAGACGACTTACAGAGACGAGACTGTCGATATTTTAATCTGAACGTGTCAACTGAGAAGGCCGAAAGCCTCAGTATTGCCAAAGACCCCATCAGGTGCAAACTCGTAGTGGAAGATAAACCCTTAGAATAGTTAATCCAGTTCAAATACCTTGGTGTGGACTGATTAAGCTATCACAACCCAGTCAGAGAATTTGGAGGAATAATTAATGTATAGTAGTTATCTCAGGCTGCTTAAGAGATAGTGGACTAATCAGTACATGCTAACAGATAGCAAGGTTAAAATATACAATATTCACATCAGACCCATGATGACCTACGCTATAGAATTACGAGAAGATATCAATAAAGTAGAAAGTATGCCACATATTACCGAAATGAAATCCCTAAGAACAATAGTTGGTAAAACAAGGAGGGATAGGATACGAAACACTGACATCAGGGAAGAAGGTGGCATGCAAGACGTGGTTAAATAGGGAAGATTAAGAAGAAGACAGTGGCATAACCACGAAAAAATAATGGGGGAGCACAGACTTCCAAGGATTGTATTGGAAGGAAAACCATGAGGCAAGCGTCCACCAGGGACACCACCAAAAAGATGAAGAGATAGTTAGCAATCTACTTTTCAAGAAATACCACAACCTTGGAATTAATAGGTCATCAGATCAATAAAAAGTTTAAGAAGAAGAAGATTATCTGAAAGAGAAAAGAAACTTCAAGACTATGTCTCAAACTTTCAGAGGCTGCCATGTAGTATGATCTGAAAATAATGATTATGTTTCCCGTCCGTTCAGTTAGTAATGATCGACTCACCTCACCGGCCTGAGCAATCTGAGAGAACCAAGGGTCACTGCCCTTTGCATCTTCACTGCAAGTGACTTAGCCGAGATTCAGTAAGCTGGTATCTTCCTTAGATTTTTTAGAAACGTGTACTTATCTACTCCTAAAACTCCGACGACTAAAGCCACCATAGTTACTGAATGTCGTAGAAACGACACGCTTAGCTCGTAGTTTAGATCTTTGTATTTCGTCATTTTTCACAAGAGATTCGGGTCTCTTTGGGATGATGCAGACGTTTTGGGAACATCAGTTATCTATGCTGGTAATAAAGAACCCTCAAAGCTGCATTATGATGATGGATGTAAGAGTATATAGCGAGCATGTTGAAAGTAAATGCATAATTAATAGATTTCCCACCATTTTGATAAGCTCGTGAAAGTTGTTTGGTTGCTGGCTTAAGACTATAGAAAATGAAATGCCAACTTTTTCGGCAGTTGTAGCAAATCGGTGTTTCTAAAAGTCACTTCATGTTAGAATTTTTCTATATGCTGCCTCTGAAGCTTCTATTATTCTGCTCTTTTAATAACTGTCTTAAGTCTAGGCTGTTTTAAGTTTAGAATGTTAATCTCGCCATTTTGTTCTGTGACGTAGGTAAAATTCGCTTTCCAGAGCTCTAAAGTGAAAGATTCAGTAAGAGGATTTTCATCTTGAATGTCTTTATTACTGTTATTATGATAATTATTATGTATTATTATTAATACTCTCATTATTATTAATTCTTAACTTGAAGTAATTGGATTTAAATTAACCAAAAACATCTGTTTAATTTCACTCGAACTTAAGGCCATTTGGTCTAAATGCTTTCGTTGTTTTTATTTTCTAAGAGGGATTAAAAAGGGAAAAACACCAGCAAACAACTGATATTTAATATCAGTTCTTTTATAAGGCATGGTCGCTACTGACTGTTCTTGATGTAGGTGACTAATTTGATTAATGAGCCGCAGCTAGCAGATCTAATCAAGATAAATAGCTATAAGTAAATATTATTATTTATAAAGGAAATGAAATATTGTTCCCTTGAAGTCTGTCGTGGCAAATAAAAAAAAACCGGCCAAGTGCAAGTCGCAATTAGTGTTCCGTACGTTGATTGCTTTTAAAATAAAAATTTTAAAAGCTTTTTTCTGATCTTAACTGAAAACTGATAACCTTGAATTTTTTTATATACCAGATAGATTTTTAAAGGTGATAATTTTCGTTCAATCTACGCCCTATGGAGAATATTTCAGAATTTTTTTAAAATTTTTTGATTAGTACTTTTCGAGAATAGGGGAGGACAGCGATTTTTTCGTAATTTTTTAAAAATAATACAAAGAAAAATCTGCGCAAGTATTACATTATATATATTTTTGAACTTGTCATTTGATACCCCACTCGATAAGCTGGTAATTTTTTTTTCCTACTTCCGATTTCACTCCCTAAAACGAACCCGTTAAGTCAAAATTTAACTTTCAAAACTATACGGCTCTGATGAAGCCATCAATTCCTATATTACTGCCAAATTTTAACTTTCTCTGTCAAGTACTTTTGGAGAAAATCGGGTGTGGCAGACGGACAGACACCGAAGTGATCTTACAGCTGTTCTCTACGAAACACTAAAAATGGAGAAAAAGTTAAAAAACGAATTTTCCTCATAGAGTAGACGAGCACTTTGATCAATGTTAAGATTTAGTTCTAAACTTAAAGTAGTTACTACTTAATTAACTTCGATATACAGCTCGGTTTTGCCAATTTAAGTTTTTACAACGCATTTACGAAGTTTGATCGTAAACTGAATTAATGTGTGTGTTACAGTGTAATTTGGATTAAAATTTCCCTTCTATTTTCATAGTCAATGTGACCATTATTTTGTAATTTAGTTGTTCTTGTTGGGCGATTGTTCTTGTTGGGGGATTGTTCTTGTTGGGGGATTGTTTTTGTTAGGTTGTTTATCACACAGAAACCTTTATATAGTTCAAAAAATTTAAAACTGCTTTCACAGATTGTAGGATTTTCCCTGTCGAAGTTGACAGTGCAATGTAAATTAATGATGGAAACGGTAATGGTCAATCTAAAGTTTTAAGACAGAAATTCGAAATGTTGCAACAGCCCACATTACGAAAGCTAGATATATTGTATAAGTATCTCGATATGTGCGGTACATCCCGAGACTGGGATAATGCTGTGGTAGTCCTGCAAAAAAAGGAGATAAGTCTAAATTAATCAACTATAGACCAATCAGCCTACTACCCATAATGTATAAGTTATTTAAGAAAATATTAACTGCGAGACTCCAAAAGAAATTGGACTCTTACCAACCCAGAGAACATTCCGGATTTAGAAAAGGCTTTAGTACACTAGACCACCTTCAAGTATTAAGAACCTTAATAGAAAAGTCAAACGAGTATAATTTTAAGATTTGGGTGGCCCCTGTGGATTAAGAGAAAGCGTTTAACTCCCTTGAAATCTCGGCAACATTAAATAGTCTAAGTAACTGTAGAATTTACAGCAGTTACTCACAGATTATTCAAAATATATATACAACATTTCAGATAGTACTAAACGAAAATACCAATAAAGTAGAAATGAAAAGAGGTGTACCGCAAGGGGACCCCGAAATTTTTTATGTTAGTGCCAGATAATCTTTTCAAAAAACTTCCACGGACAAGTAAGGGTATAAATATAGAACGAGAGCAACTCAATCATTTCTAATTCGCAGATAATATCGTGCTTATATCTAACAACAAAGAAGAATTGGAAGAAATGCTGAACGATCTTAATAACAAGCCCAGAGAGATTGGTCTGAAGGTAAAGATCGCCAAAACCATGTTCACTACAAATGATAAAGAAGCAGTACTGAAAATTGAAAACGCGAGAATCACAAGAACGGATTGATGCGTATATCTTGAACAAAAAATAGTAATATCCAAAGAAAACCTAAAAGCGGATTTATCAAGGCCAATATCATTGGCTTGGTCGGCGTTTAGCAGATTGCGGAACATCTTCCTTTTCAATGTCCCATATACACTAAAAGCGATCACATTTGATCAATGCGTGTTACCAGTATTGACATATGGAACGAGAACGAATTATAAATCGGCTACAAGTAGCTTAACGAGCGATAGAAAGAAGGATGTTGGAAATATCGTTGAGGGATAGGCTGACTAACGAAGAAATTCGAGGTAGGTCCAAGATAACTGATGTAGCTGTGAAGGTGTACGCAGCTTGAAGTGGAGCTTGGCCGGTCATATCGCAAGACTCTCTGATAATCGACGGACCCCTAAAGTAATCAACTGGGGGGAATGAGAAAAGAAGTAACGGACACCCGCAAATCCGATAGTCTGATGACACCAAAAAACTAGTGGGATATAATTAGACAAACAAGGCCCAAAACCAAAAAAAGATGGACGTGCTTAGGGGAGGCTTATGTCCGACGATGGACTGCATAGCTGATGATGATGATGATATATGTAATTAGTTTGGCAAAATAAGAAAAGACAACTGGTCATGGCCAAGCAAATTTAAAAATAGTGCAAAATGAAAACACTTGTCTTTTAAATTTACTACTCGGACGGAATATGTAGAGTATTACTCTACATGTGCCGTCTCTTTTTCAAGAGAATGATGCATCTAAATTATAATGGTTTTATTTATACATATGTTGAAATGCATTTTATCTGTTTTTTTTTCCAGGGTCATAGAGCTATTATCAGGGATTTTTTTAAGAAGACTATCTATAATGGGTGTACTTTGGAAACTTTGTTGGTCGTTTGTAGTTTTGTTAATTTTTAAAGATTTCTTAGTTTCTAATTATTCTAACAGGTCTAACCGTCGACTTTTCTTTTCACTATGTAGTAATATGAAGCTACCTGTATCTATAAAGGGGGTGTTCTATATACAATAAAAGGATATGTCAGCATTTTTAACATTAGTTAAAACCGAATAGCAATCTTCTTTTAGTATGGTTTTTAAATATTTATCGATTTATGTAATACAAACAACGTTACAATCTTGATTCTTAATACCATATACATCTGATTGTTGTAGAGTTACTCGTTTGTCCTTGCTATTTACTAACATATTATCTAAATTAAGCTTGTTACAAACTACTCTACTGACAACATGGGATTTCAATTTTTTAGCAATTTTGTTTGTGCTATTGGGTATGTAATTCACAAATTTATAATTAGTTTTCGATAAGTCTAGAGCGCTATAAGACACATTCCGGATCATTTTGCATTGCTTTTGATTAAAAGACTCTTTGTAACCATTATGTTTAGCTATTTGTTTCGTTGTGTTTTATTCTACCTTATAATCGTCATTATTTAGTAGAAGAATTAAAAGCCTGTTAATTAAACTATGAGATAGTGATATTTTGATTTTCCAAGATTGATGTTTTTACATATGACAGCGTCAGTGGGTGTGGGTTCTCGATAGATATTAAATTTACGGTGATTGTTGGATCTTTTTATCTTATTTCCATTGTAAATTGGATGTTTTTGTATATTGAATTTAAATATTATAAAAGCTTATTTAAAATTCTTTCTGTACTTTTCCAAATAAAACAAACATCGTCGATATAACGAGTCCAACAAACAACATGAGATTTTTAATTGTTTTAGATCGTTGAATAATACGGATTCAAAATTTACCATGAAGATTTCTGCCAATAAAAGAGAAATAGGAGATCTCATAGGAAGGCCGTTCTTTTGTATGTACAACTTAATATTAAATTGTAAATGACTTTGTTTAATGCGAGTTGCACATATAATCAGTTTTTTCTTTTTCTGATAGATTAGAGTCTTTAATGAGATTGTTTAGAATTGTTAATAATTTCGTATTTTGTGAAAGCGTTAGATTAATAGTATTAGTTATAGAAACGAAAGAATTTTTGACTGCGTATTTAAATTAAAAATTAAGTAGGATAGGTCTTTTTGGTTTTCCGTACGAAACACTTATAAGATGACTTCGGTGTCCTCCCGTCTCCGAAACTATTTGACATGGAAAATTGAAATTTAGCACTAATATAGAGATTGATGGCCTCATCAGAGCCATGCAGTTTTGAAAGTTAAATTTCGACTTAAGGGAGACAAATCGGAAGTGAAAATTTTTTTTTTTACCAGCTCATTGAATGGAGTATCAAATGAAGGCTTGTAAAAAGACGAGTTCAAAAATCTATATAATGTAATACTTGCGCACACTTCTCTTTGTATTATTTCTAAAAAAGTGCGAAAAATCGCTTTCTCCCCTTATCTTGAAAATCTGGCATATTCTTTACAGGGTGCAGATTGAACGAAAATTATTGCGAGTGCATTACCTCTAATAATTTATCTGGCATATAAGAAAAAAACAAAAATTTCAAGGTCATTAGTTTTCAGTAAAGATCGGCAAAAAATTTTGTTAAAAATTCATTTGAGTTGTGTTTTGTGAAGTCACTGATCATTTTATACTTCAGTAAAAAAAAACTTTAAAAGCAATCAACGTACGGAACACTAATTCCCCAAGTCCAACTTGCACTGACTAGTTATTTTGCTTAAAAATTTACAAATGTTATAAGATGCGGCATTTACAGAGGAAACTATGGGGCAAATGTGGTTGTCCTCCTTATGAACTTTTGGGAGGCCATAGAGAATAGGAGCTATCGGGTTTATAGTTCTTAGTTTATAGCAATTTGTGTCTATAAAAATCTAATAATTTTCTTTGAGACACATTAGGATTTCTTGTTAAAATTTATTGGTTAGATTATGATACTCGTAGAGGTATATTAACTGTTTGAAATTCATCACAATTCAGAAAGGCTCGTTTGTTAGAATTGCAAATGTCAGCGTTACGAAGTAATAACATGTTATCTAGGGTGTTAATGATTAATGTTCATCTCCAAACTCTCCTAATCTCTGATATTGTAAAAACTGGATGAATATTTTAATCCCTTCTGTAATATATTTGATTCTGATGAAGAAAAATTTCAAAATACAATTTATCTGAGAAAATATGATATCATAAATCTTATTAAACTGTTAAAATATACATAAACATTGGCATTACAAAACTTAAATCTACTGTGCTTAAAATTTTACATCTATGAAAGTTGGTCCTAAAACAATTTATTCATGTCCATTAAATGGATTTTCATTTTATGATTCTTGTGGCAACGTCAGCAAAAGTTATTTTATGGAATTTCTGAAACTTTACAACGAATGTAAGATGTCAGTGTGGCAAGGCCGTAAAATAATGATAGGATTTTAGCAGAAACAGGCACTTATAAGTAGGGAATTAAGACTCAATGAGACCTGAAATAATAATTACATGTTTTAGTACATACCTTTTTCTATCCTGGGAGTTAATTAACACCACCCTTCATTTTTTACGAATAATTTGTTAAAGGAAGACTCGGCGGAACAACAATAGGGGGAGCTAATGAAAGTATTTAATAAAATAATTGAGGAAGAAAACATACCTTCCGAATGGAAGTCAAGCATCACCGCACTCATTTTTAAGAAAGGAGATAGAAAGAATCCAGCAAACAAATATAGGCATTTCTCTACTTAAAGCAACATTAAAGGTGTTCACCGGAATCATCGGTGAAACTTTACATTGTTCCAATTAACGAAGAACAACAGAGATTCAGGAAAAACAGATCCACAATAGATGCTATATATATATATATATATATATATATATATATATATATATATATATATATATATATATATATATATAATTAGACAGATCGCTGAAAAAGCCATTGAATATAACAACCCAGTCTTTCTATGCTTTGTTGACCCTACTAAGGCGTTTGACAGAATTAGACTGAAAGATGTCACTAAGATACTCAAAGACTACAATGTTCCTCTAATAATCATTAGAGTAATCGGAGAACCTAACTCAGACTGCCATACAAAAATCAAATTTGAAGGCAAACTAACTGATAAGATCGCAGTAGATACTGGAATCGGACAGGGAGACAGCTTAAGCCCACTGCTATTCAATAAACTAATTAAAAGCATGACAGGAATAAAGGGATACGAGACAGGAAAGCAGAATTTTAATGTTATATGCTACGCAGATGACGCAGTCCTAATCGCCAACCACGACGACAACCTACAAAAACTCCTCTACAATTTTAACATCATAGCGGAAAAATACAATATGAAAATTTCATCTGAGAAAACAAAATGCTTAACTATAGCCAGAGAGCCAATTAGATGCAAGTCCATGATCAACAAACAAATACTCCAACAAATAATGTCATTTAACTACTTAGGAATAAACGTAACGAGCAACCATGACCTATATAAAGAAACAACTAATCAAGTAAGAAAGGTAGCAGCTGCTTCAGGAGCACTAAGGGACATAATATGGCGGAACAAATACCTTAGGACCGAAACTAAAACAAGGATTTATAAAACTTGTTTACGTCTTATACTGACCTACGCCATTGAAATAAGGGCAGACACTAGCAGAACAAAACAAGCTTTAAGAATGTCAGAAATGAAAATACTGAGATCTATCTTAAGAAAGAACAGGCATGATCGAATGAAAAACGCAGATATCAGAGAACAGTGCAGTATACAGGATATAATAAGATGGGGTCGCGAGAGAAGAAGAAACTGGAATCAGCACATCTCCAGAATGGGAGAACACAGGCTAGCAAGAGCGCCACGCGACGTGAAACCGGTAGGTAGGGCCTAGACCACCAGAAAGGCCACCGAAAAGATGGCGAGATAGCTGGGCATAAACCTTGCAGGAGAACCAGTAGAACACAAGCCGTAGGCCTAACGTAAGAAGAAGAAGAGAAGATGAAGAAGAATGACTGGGATGTCAGCTCATAATATCTTTAGCACTTCCGAAAGTTACCTTAAAAGGTAGTCAAAAGGTGAGTCAACTTCTAGATTCATTTTTTAGTTAGTTGGATACGTAGCGCTTCTTTTACGCTATGTAAAATATATTGATGCCAAAATATTCACTATGTGATGGTTTGAAAATTACTGATTTTGTAAAACTCTCACACACAAAAGTCAGACTCCACTCTTTTACAACTGCAACTAAATTTCCAAGAACTGCTGGCGCCCCATCCCCTCACCTTGCCCTCCCAACGCGTGGCTTTCGAGCAACTAGCTAAATAGTTTTTAGCGGAATACCTTACAGTAATGATATTGCCTATCAGCAGTAACGTCAAACAATGCGAACACTAAATTAAAATAGTTTTTATTTTTTACAAGATTCTCTTAAGCCGGGTTTCCACCAAACGGACAGTTAAAAAAACAGTTCTGTTTTTAATAAACAAAACAAAACATGTTTTGTTTTTTTCAAACAGTTTCTGTAGACTGTTCCAAAAGTTTTGTTGCTAGTGTTTGTTCTGTTTTTCCCATTTTGTTTAGTCCCGCAAGACGACGATTTAGCTGTGGTTTGTTTTTAATTAATGGCCAAAACCGAAAAAAAAAAAAACCAAGATATTGGGTCAGTTCTCTATTAAAAAGGAGAGTTAATTACGGCACAGCAGAATTATTGGCTGATTTAAGCACTGGCGATGTTGGGTTAAATGGGGAATTGAGATCTTCCTCTCACAATTTTACCAGAATGTTAGGTAGCGATTTTGAATTGTAGGCCCTAAAATTGCCAGTCAACTTTTTTAATCATCATTGTAACTAATATATATATATATATATATATATATATATATATATATATATATATATATATATATATATATATATATATATATATTTGAATAAAAAGTTTAACTAAACATTTACTTTTTAAATGTTGACAAACTCTTCATAAAAATTGCATAAATTTAATAAAAAGTTGATAACTAGTTGAAAGAGTAGAATATAAATGTCGCAGAGAACAAAACTACAACATTCAGGTGTTTCAACCAAACCGACTAAAAAACACGAACAAATTTGTTTTCCTTTGATGTACCGACTCGAGATGAGAAAGTGTTTTGTTTACTAAAAACACTGTTCCCCGACAAAAATGTTTCGGAACTGTTTATTTTTTACAAAACGTGGCCCTTTTTGTTGAGAAAAACAGTTTTTGTTTGTGTTTCGTGCTATGTCCGTTTGGTGGAAACCCGGCTTTAGAGATACAGCATTCTGGGTATGTCGCAACGCTGCATTGTAAATGACTTTGTTTAATGCGAGTCGCACATATAATCAGTTTTTTCTTTTTCTGATCGATTAGAGTCTTTAATGAGATTGTTCAGAATTGTTAATAATTTTGTATTTTGTGAAAGCGTTAGATTAATAGTATTAGTTATTGAAACGAAAGAATTTTTGACTGCGTATTTAAATGAAAAATTAAGTAGGATAGGACTTTTTGGTTTTCCGTACGAAATACTTGTAAGATGACTTCGGTGTCCTCCGGTCTCCGAAACGATTTGACATGGAAAGTTGAAATTTAGCACTAATATAGAGATTGATGGCCTCATCAGAGCCATGTAGTTTTGAAAGTTAAATTTTGACTTAAGGGAGAGAAGAGAAAGTGAAAAAAAAAAATTTACCAGCTCATTGATTGGGGTATCAAATGATGGCTTGTAAAAAAACGAGTTCAAAAATCTATATAATGTAATACTTGCGCACAATTCTCTTTGTATTATTTCTAAAAAAGTGCGAAAAATCGCTCTCCCCGCTTATCTTGAAATTCTGGAATATTCTTTACAGGCTGTAGATTGAACGAAAATTATCGCGAGTGCATTATCTCTAATAATTTATCTGGTATATAAGAAAAAAACAAAAATTTCAAGGTCATTAGTTTTCAGTAAAGATTGGCAAAAAATTTTGTTAAAAATTCATTTGGGTTGTATTTTCTGAAGTCACTGATCATTTTATACTTCAGTAAAAAAAAAAAACTTTAAAAGCAATCAACGTACGGAACACTAATTTCCCAAGTCCAACTTGCACTGACCACTTACTTTACTTAAAAATTTACAAATGTTATAAAATGCGGCATTTATAGTGGAAACTATGGGGCAAATGTGGTTGTCATCCTTATGAATTTTTGGGAGGCCATAGAGAATAGGAGCTATCGGGTTCATAATTCTTAGTTTATAACAATTTGTGTCTATAAAAACCGAATTATTATCTTTGAGACATATTAGGATTTCTTGTTAAAATTTATTGGTTGAATTATGATACTCGTATAGATATATTAACTGCAAATGTCAGCGTTACGAAGTATTATATTATTGTTTTTATTATAGTCGTTATTTCTATTTTATTAGCGTTGATACCTGTGTTACTAAAAATATTTGATATAGTATAGATTTGATGTAATAACATATTATCTAGGGTGTTAATGATTAATGTTCATCTCCAAACTCTCCTAATCTCTGATATTGTAAGAACTGGGTGAATGTTTTAATCCCTTCTGTAATATATTTGATTCTGATGAAGAAAAATTTAAAAATACAATTTATCTGAGAGAATATGATATCATAAATCTTATTAGATTGTTAAAATATACATAAACATCTGCATTACAAAACTTAAATCTACTGTGCTTAAAATTTTATGTCTATGAAAGTTGGTCCTAAAACAATTTATTCATGTCCCATTAAATGGATTTTCATTTTATGATTCTTGTGGCAACATCAGCAACAGTTATGTTGGAATTTCTGAAACTTTACAACGAATGTAAGATGTCAGTGTGGCAAGGCCGTAAAATAATGATAGGATTTTAGCAGAACTAGGCACTCATAAATAGGGAATTAAGACTCAATGAGATTTCAAATAATAATTATATATTTTAGTACGTACCTTTTTCTATCCTGGGAGTTAATTAACACCACCCTTCATTTTTTACGAATAATTTGTTACAGGAAGACTCGGCGGAACAACAGTAGTAAGGGAACTAACGAAATTATTTAATAAAGTAATTGAAGAAGAAAATATGCCTTCCGAATGGAAATCAAGCATCACCGCACTTATGTTTAAAAAAGGAGATAGAGAGAATCCAGCAAACTATAGAGGCATTTCCCTACATGAAGCAACATCAAAGGTGTTCACCGGAATCATCGCTGAAACTTTACGAAACATTGTACCAATTAGCGAAGAACAACAGAGATTCAGGAAAAACAGATTCACAATAGATGCTATATATATCATTAGAAGGACAGCTGAAAAAGCCATTGAATATAACAACCCAGTCTTTCTAGGCTTTGATGACCTCACTAAGGCGTTTATCACAATTAGACTGAAAGATGTCACTAAGATACTCAAAGACTAAAATGTTCCTCTAAAAATCATTAGAGTAATCGAAGAACTTAACTCAGACTGCGATACAAAAATAAAACTTGGAGGCAAACTAACTGATAAGATCGCAGTAGATACTGGAATCAGACAGGGAGACAGCTTAAGCCGACTGCTATTCAATAAGCTAATTAAACAGGAATGAAGGGATACGAAATAGGAAAGCAGAATTTTAACGTGATATGCTATGCAGATGCCGCAGTTCTAATTACCAACAACGACGACAACCTAGAAAAACTCCTCCACAATTTTAACATCACAGTGGAAAAATACAATATGATAATTTCATCTGAGAAAACAAAATGCTTAACTATACCCAGAGAGCCAATTAGATGCAAGCCTATGGCCAACAACCAAATACGCGAACAAATAATGTCCTTTAACTACTTAGGAATAAACGTAACGAGCAACCACGACTTATATATAGAAACTACCAATCAAGTAAGAAAGGCAGCCGCTGCTTCAGGAGCACTAAGGGACATAATATGGCGAAACAAACACCTTAAGACCGAAACTAAAACAAGGATATATAAAGTCTCTTTACGTTCCATATTGACCTACGCCACTGAAACCAGGGCAGACACTAGCAGAACGAAACAAGCTTTAAGAACGTCAGAAATGAAAATACTGAGATCTATCTTAGGGAAGAACAGGCATGATCGAATGAGAAACACAGATATCAGAGAACAGTGCAGTATAGAGGATATAATAAGATGGGGTCGCGAGAGAAGAAGAAACTGGAATCAGCACATCTCCAGAATGGGAGAACACAGGCTAGCAAGAGCGTTACGCGACGTGAAACCGGTAGGGCCTAGACCACCAGAAAGGCCACCGAAAAGATGGCGAGATAGCTGGGCATAAACCTTGCAGGAGAACCAGTAGAACACAAGCCGTAGGCCTAACGTAAGAAGAAGAAGAGAAGAAGAAGAAGGATGACTGGGATGTCAGCTCATTATATTTTTAGCACTTCCGAAAGTTACCTCAAAGTTGAGTCAACTTCTAGATTCGTTTTTTAGTTAGTTGAATACGTAACGCTTCTTTTACGCTATGTAAAATATATTGATGCCAAAATATTCACTATGTGATGGTTTGAAAGTTACTGATTTTGTAAAACTGTCACACACAAAAGTCAGACTCCACTCTTTTGAGACTGCAACTAAATTTCCAAGAACTGCTGGCCCCTCATCCTCTCACCTTGCCCTCCCAACGCGTGGGTTTCGAGCAACTAGCTAAATAGTTTTTAGCGGAATATCTTACAGTAATGATATTGCCTATCAGCAGTAACGCCAAACAATGCGAACACTGAATTAAAATAGTTTTTATTTTTTACAAGATTCTCTTAGAGATACAGCATTCTGGGTATGTCGCAACGCTGCATTGTAAATGACTTTGTTTAATGCGAGTCGCACATATAATCAGTTTTTTTCTTTTTCTGATCGATTAGAGTCTTTAATGAGATTGTTCAGAATTGTTAATAATTTTGTATTTTGTGAAAGCGTTAGATTAATAGTATTCGTTATAGAAACGAAAGAATTTTTGACTGCGTATTTAAATGAAAAATTAAATAGGATAGGTCTTTTTGGTTTTCCGTACGAAACACTTGTAAGATGACTTCGGTGTCCTCCCGTCTCTGAAACTATTTGACATGGAAAGTTGAAATTTAGCACTAATGTAGAGATTGATGGTCTCGTCAGAGCCATGTAGTTTTGAAAGTTAAATTTTGACTTAAGGGAGAGAAATCGGAAGTGAAAAAAAAAAATTTACCAGCTCATTGAATGGGGCATTAAATGAAGGCTTGTAAAAAGACGAATTCAAGAATCTATATAATGTAATACTTGCACACACTTCTCTTTGTATTATTTTTGAAAAAGTCTCGAAATTCTGGAATATTCTTTACAGGGTGTAGATTGAACGAAAATTATCGCGAGTGTATTACCTCTAATAATTTATCTGGTATATAAGAAAAAACAAAAGTTTCAAGGTCATTAGTTTTCAGTAAAGATCGGCAAAAAATTTTGTTAAAAATTCATTTGGGTTGTGTTTTGTGAAGTCACTGATCATTTTATACTTCAGTAAAAAAAAAACTTTAAAAGCAATCAACGTACGGAACACTAATTTCCCAAGTCCAACTTGCACTGACCAGTTATTTTACTTAAAAATTTACAAATGTTATAAGATGCGCTATTTACAGAGGAAACTATGGGGGTATGTCGCAACGCTGCATGGTAATGTTGGAAGATATAGCGTCATCTCGACATACTGAGAATAAATTCAAAGGTAATTGTGGTCATTTGCTACATGTCTTGCAATTATAGTATCTCAATTCCATAAATCGACTACGATCCAATAATGTATTAATCATACTATCCGGACAAACTAGTACAAATCTCTCGGTCTCTGACGTTCTGACTATAAAAAACTGTTTTTTTTTTATACAGCTGCAGCGATTCAATGATTCTGTGAAACATTCCATATTGAGGTTTCTCTGTATGCTACATATAAAATTGTTATTGTATTGTTTTATTAACTGACGTAAGCCTAGGTCGTTCTAAATCTAAGATGTTAATATCAGCATTTTGTTGTTCAATGACATCGTTAAAACTTACTGCTAGATCGAGTTGTTCAGCTGCCTACTGCATAGTCGTAAAGGTCGCCAGCTCTGTTTCTAACTGCTGACGATCTACTCGATTAAATGAAAAATTATTATTATATTTATTATTATTAATGTTATATTATCAAACCAAAACAACAAAATTCATTACTAATAACAAAACAGAAACAAAATATAGGAGAAAATATTTTATATACGAGGGTAGATTGAAAACTCCTGTAAAAAAAAAGAAAAAAATTTTTTTGCAAAAACAAAAATTTAGTTCTCAATATAATCTCAATTGAGCTCAATAAATCTGATCCAGCGAGATTTTGATATTTTTATTCCGTCAGAAATATTCGTTTATAGCATAGATAATCTCTTTATACGACAAAGATTTCGTCCCTCAGCCCAATTTTTAAGGTTAAAAGACAAAAAAAAGTCACTTGGGGCCAAATCTGGGCAAACAGCATGGATGGGGAACTATTTAGAAGTTCATCTCGTGCACTTTTACTATTGCATAGGTCGAGGTGTGCGCAGGCGCATTATTCTGGTGAAGGAGCACCTTTTTGCGTGCTTATCTTGGTCGCTTCTGCTTAAACTCATTATGCAAAACCAATAACGTTGAGCAATAAGAGTCAGTCACTGTCTTACCTTTTTCCAAATAACCAATCTACTTGTGAGTCCCAAAAAATATTTGCTATTACTTTTCACTTTCACCTTCGTCAACCCGCTGTTTTGACTGCCAATTTCTTTTCGGGGTATAATGGTGGATCCATGTTTCGTCTGCCAATAGTCCTTCAGATCATGCTGCAACTTTTCTAAACACGATTATGAAATGTCCTTCCTCGCTCGTTCTTGGTATGGAATCAACAAGCGCTCATTTTTAGAATTACATTCAGGATATTATGTAGACTATCTCAGCTGATGAAGCTTAATGTACCATAAGTTATATTGACCATCTCTTCAGAAGAAACTTCAATCGGACGTTCTGAACGTACAGCTTCTACAATTCTCTTAAGGCTGCGTTTAAATTCATTTATACAGTAATAAATGATCCTGAGCGCTTGTGCATAGTCCCCGGTTCAGTTTCTATCTCGGCTGTAGTCATTTTTTTAAATAAAAATGTTACATCACTGGGATACTCGACTTTATCCAATTCTACGAAACATGTAACACCGATCATTTATGATAGCTGCCAAAAAAAAAGCTCATCGTTGCATCCGTTTAAAACTTCAAACAAAATCATTACAAGAAGCACGCTTGCTAACAGTCATGCCGGTTAACAAAAATTCTCGCCATTTCGAAGAAATGTTTCATACTTATCAATCCACTCTTGTATACATTTCAATATAAAAAAAAATCCATAACCCAGTTTAAGCAGCAAAAGGTGCGCTCTTTCGCTTTTACTCGATAAACTTCGTTTATCGTATAAGTTTAAGTATGCTAAAGGAGTTCGTAACAAAATTTTCTTGGTCTTAAATACAAACAAATTCTTGATACAAACTATTAAGTTATCCAACAAGTTGCTAGTATGTGTAGCTTAATATTAATGGAAAAGTTTTACACATGGTTTCTAGAGCGTTAGGTAACTTAAAATAGCTTAGAGATGCCTCATTTACTTTGTAGATTAAAAATTCAGCAGCTAGCGCATCCGCTGACTACCTTAGTTTAGTTTATTTAAGCAGAATATAAAATAAAAGTTTTATTTTCTTGTATGGCCGTAAATAAAAGTCTATAGGAAAACATATTGATTAACAATATAAAGGGATACTTAATTTTTATATATCATTACAAACGTGCGGTAGGTCATCCATATTAGGTTCAAATCACCCTCGCAAATCGAGCTTCAAGTGACCCTTAAGAGTAAATAATAACGTGAGGATTTTGCCGAAATTCTGTAAGTTTTTAAAAAATACAGTCAAACAAACCGAAACAGGTGAAAACTTCAGACACTTACTACAACGAACATAGCTTAAACAGGACAATCGACTGAGAAAAAACTTTAAATTGTGGCTTTTAAGGGTTTAGTACTTGCAAGCTAAGGACGTAATCCTAATGGAGTGAATCTGTTGTTTAATTTTCCCTCTAACTACCTGCTAAAAGCTTAGTTCTAAAACAACTGTGAAATTTTCAGACATACGCAGTCAACGGTTGTTCATACGAGGGCCGCCGTTTAAGTTTTTACAAACGACCACTAGATGGCGCTATTGGGATGTGACATTACCATTATTGTAAAATTTAACATTTTTATTGTTAAAACAGTGGCAGCTCAGAAATTGGGCGAGTAGTTTGTTTACAGTGAGCGTTAAAGAACAGTTTTGTTGAGCAAATGAAAATTTCACGTGAAGATTTTCGTTCGATGATTTTGTACATTTTTGGTAAAGGCCTAACTCAATAACAATGCCTCGAATCGCTTCGTTCAACCAGGGGTAATCAATCACCATCAGAAAAGATTGTTTACAATTGGTTTGCAGAATTTTGTCATGATAGTGCTTTCGTCAGCGATGAATTTCGTGAAGGTCGACCAAAATCGGTTGCTGTCCCAAAAAAAATTGATGTTGTGCGCTACATGATTGAAGAGGATCGGCATGTGACGTACCGTAAAATAGGGGCATTCTTAGGGATATTGAAGACTGCAGTGTGTTCGATTTTGCATAAATATTTAGCTATGAAAAAGATCTGGTCCCAATGGATTCCTCATAATTTGACCGAAACTCAAAAACAGGCTCGTGTCAATTGGTGTAACGAAAAAATTCGACTGATGACATGCAAAATCCGTATACAACATCGTAACAGGAGACAAAACTTGGATATATTCGTACGAGCCAGAAAGTAACCAACAATCAACTTTGGTTTGGGTGTTCCAAGATGAACCGAATCCAACAAAAGTGGTTCGTTTGCGAAGCACTTCCAAGAAAACCATTGCTCGTTTCTTTTGTTATACTGGACATGTTGCAACCATTGCTTTAGAGGATCGAAGAACAGTTAATGCTGAATGGTATACAACAATTTGTTTGCCAGAAGTCATCGATGAAATCAGAAAAAATAACCGAAAACGTCACATTATTCTTCATCATGACAATGCCAGCTTTCACACAGCACGTCAAACAATTAATTATTTTACGGGGAAAAACATCCAATTAATGTCTCATTGCCCATATTCACCTGATTTATCACCTAATGACTTCTGTTTTTTCCAGAATGTCAAAAAAAAATGAGTGGACAGCGATCGTCATCACCTCAAGAAGCTGTTGAATCCTTCTAAAACCATATTTTTGAGGTATCAACTTCAGAGTGGAAAAAAATGTTTCGAAAAATGGTTCGAACGTATGCAAAAATATATAAATTTTAAAGGCGAATATTTTGAGAAAATAAAACGATTTTTACCAAATTTTTTTTTTCAGTACTTTTGTAAAAATTAAAAGGAAGTCCTCGTATATAGATCGATTTATTAAGTTTTTAAGAAGTAGTCTGATACTTAGACTCCATTATAACTTATTGTATCCAGATACTGCCTGTATTTCAACTTCTAGAGACGTATTACTTGAAATCCCGGTAGAGAAGAACCTAATTTATTGACGCCTTTTTGCTTACATGAATTTGTATTATCCTCCGTTTCCTTTAGCATAAAAACAATCGTATCCTGATCACCCCTGTTGGATCCTGTCTGTAAGAAAATTACCGGCGGAAGAAGCAGATGAGGTGCATATATTCACTTATCCCTCAAGCTCTCCTTGTAAGTGAGGAAATCCGAATTAAAACTCTGGCCTTTTTGATGGGAGGTAGGGATATTGAACAATACTGGAAAAATAATAATTTTGCAGACATTTTCAATGCTGACTCGTCAAGGTCTAGTGAGGCTCTGATGAAATGTCTGCAAAACGCCTCCCGGAACGTAACAAAAGAACAGATTTATTCCTAGATTTACACTTAAAGACGACCTAATATCCATGGATCTTTATGAAGGTATATATATATATATATATATATATATATATATATATATATATATATATATATATATATATATATATATATATATTAACTCTCAAGATGCTATAGTAAAGAACTGAAAAATCTTATAATTGAAAAAATAGGCTTACAAAAAGTATAAGGAATCTTACGATTTTGACGATTATTCTTCGTGAACGTAAAATTGTCAGTAAAGACCGATATCAGCAATAGATTCAGAATACCGCAAAATTAATACCAATTAATATTAAATCCTTCTGAAACTACGGGAAAATTACTACAGTACTTGGGGGATTAGGAGGGCACTTCGAGCATGGAAGTAGCGGAGTTGTTCTCTAGATATTTTAAATCAGTATACAGGTTGGATATCTTGAGTGAGATCCCTTCTGTCGCTCCCAACAATGACAATAACAATAAATTAAATTCCTGCACTATTGATTTGCAAACTATAAGGGCCCAGGATCGGATGCCATTTCTTCACTTCTATTGTATTGTTGCAGATGCTCACTAGCTTAGATCCTATGGAAATTATTTTCTGTATCATTCAGTTTCGCTGTTTTCTCAGACTGCTGGAAAAAAACGGTATTACATCTAAACACAGAAACGGCTATAAATCTTACATTTGAACTACAGACAAATCAGTATTCTTAGCACAATAACTAAGTTCTTTGAGAATATTAAAAATTAGTCGTGCAGTATATTTTTCATTTCCTGCATGTAATAGGTTACCCGTAAATAAATACAAGCAATGTCACTTAGGAACTTTCCTGACTTAGCTACCTTAAATATAAAGCCTTTAAAGCAGTTTCTGGGAGATAAATATAAATCATTCCACATTATATCTTTAAATGCAAACTTAAGCAAATAAGGGAATGGTGTATTGAAGCGAAAATCGTAATAATGATGATGCAGTTATGCAAACATAAATTACAGTTTTAACTAAGGGTAGTACAGTTTATTTAAAACATTCTCCCTTTTTAACGGAGTTTATAATAATTGCTGTTAATATTATTACTACAATTGAAAGCTTTTGGCGGGTATACTTGGAAACAACTTTAAATGATTCCACCGATCATTATTAAATTTATTCGTTGAAAAATTGACATCACATTACAAATGTTTTTATTAATTTAAATCATTACAGAAATATCCCTATAACTACTACTTTCTGTTTTATAAATATAATATACTCATTATCTTCATTTATATATCTTTCACTACCAGAAGGAAAGCAGGGCGACCAGGTGTGAGGTGCTTGCCTAGAATGTATGTTTATTTTCTGTTAGTTGTACTATATCCGTTTCATTTCTTGGTATTTTTATATTTGTTACATATATATATATATATATATATATATATATATATATATATATATATATATATATATATATATATATATATATATATATATATAATATATATATATATATATATATATATATATATATATATATATATATATATATATATATATATATATATATATATATATATATATATATATATATATATATATATATATATATATATAGATATATATGTATTTGAGCAAGAATATTGGCTTTAGACATCATGGCTGATTTTTTAGGTTAAAGAAAGATCTTCAATATAAAGGCTTATGCCTAGATGCCTGCTCTTTCTTTATATATATGTATATATATATATATATATATATATATATATATATATATATATATATATATATATATATATATACATATATCTCAAAAAAATGTTATATTTATATATTTTGTTACTTTTTATATTAAAGATCAGTAATTATAACGGATGTATTTTAAATTTCAAAAGATGACATATTTTTAATTGCAATAATAACTTCACTGCATACCTTGTCCTATTTCTCACGCAGCAAAGAATTACACAGGGGTATACAAAAAAAATTCTCTGTCTTTTAAGTGAGACACGTGTTTTCTTAAGTATTTCTTATGCTGAATCCAAAAAATCTTAAAAAATTACCCACCGTGAGGTTTTTTCCGAAAACACACTTAAAATTGCCAGAAAACTCTTAAATTGGAAAAAATCCATTTTAATAAATAGAATGTGAAACTGTATAATCATTAAAATTATAGAATAAAACTATTATTTCGGAGATTCTGAATCTACGTTTATTATAAAAACTTAAAAATATTAGGTTTTAGTGATCATGTCTAACAAAAAACACGCATACACCATCTTTAATTAAGCTACGTAGCAAAATCCGGTTTAAGATAAATTTTTGCAACCGCTAAATTTCAAAAATTGTTTTTAATTTTTATGAATATTGAAAAAAACACTCACTTACTCGCTCGCTCAGTCACTCACTCACACACTCACTTATTCACATACCCGCATACTCATTTGCTCACTTCTACGCTCACTCACTCACTCGCTCACTTACTCAATCGCTCGTTCACTCACCCACTCACTCACTCACTTACTTACTCGTTTGCTCACTCACTCACTACCTCATTCACCCACTCGCATTCCCCCATATTCACTCATCCATAAATTTGACTTCTAGAATTGTCAAAGGATATACATTAGACACAAGTTTGCAACCTCTTGTTCCTAAATAATAAATGGATATTTTTTTCAACACTAAACTCTATTCCTCATGTTTTGATATCAAATTCGAATTTGAAACTTAAAAAACTACCAGAAATGAAAGTTCGGTTCGAAAAAAAAATTTTGTTTTTTTTACCAACCATAGAGCACCCTTTAAATTTTAAAAGCTAGTTCTTTGTTGAAACTAAACATAAAACTTTACTTTTTGATGTCAAATCAGGATTAAGAAGTTCAAAACAACACTGGAACTAATAATTTTGCTCAATATTAATAAAAATTAAAAACAGTTTTTAATTTAGCGCCTGCACATATTTATTTTAAACAGCATTTTGCTAAGTAGCTTAGTTAAAGGTGGTGTATGCGTGATTTTTGTTAAACAAGAATACTAAAACCTAATGTTTTTAAGCTTTTATGATAAAGGTTGATTCAGAACATTTAAAGATGTCCGAAATAATAGTTTTATTTCATAATTTTAATGATTATACAGTTTTACATAATTTACTAAAATGTATTTTTTTCAACTTAATAGTTTTCTGGCAAATATAAACGTGTTTTCTGAAAAAACCTCAAGGTGGATGTTTCTTTTTATGATTTTTTTATGATTCAGCATAAAAAAATACTTAAGAAAACACGTGTCTCACTTAAAATTTTATTTTGTATACCTGTTTTATTTTATCGCTTTTTTAAATTCTACTTTTACTGTGCAGTGATTAGTTCCTTAAAAGAACTGATGTAAATTAAAAATGTCTAAAGGGTGAATAAGTATTTATAGGCTACAAACATTTTCGATAAACTGCTCTGACAGAAAGTTTTGAGCATAAAGATGATTTATCTAACTTAATAAGCTGCATAAAGAAATTTGGTCCAAGGTCGCATTATTTCTAGGAAATGTTGAATAACTCTTTTAAAACTTTTTCTGGTACAATTGTTGAAAACTTTTCTATAAGTAGGTCATAAGTCTTTTTTTTTAAGTTAAGAAAGTTCCAGCTTGTCCTTTAAACTTGTTTATCCTTTTTGCATAGTAATTAACACCTTTTATTTATTTCTTTAGTAGTTTATCTTTTTCCATCTTCCTATCTTTCTGTTTGATAGCGACAGTTAGAAAATATTGTAATATATCCAATTTTGGGCATTTCTCAGCAATAATCCTTACGAACTATATTTTCCAAAGGACCCCGCACTAACCTTATGGAAAATGGCTTTTGATGGATTTGGACGAAACTTTCGGAAAATGTAATTTACGCGATGCTGAACAAAATATCTCTAACCTATGAGCGTTTGTCATTCTAGAAAGTCTAATAAGTGAAATAAAAATTGAAGAAAATGAAATTAAGAACATGATTATTGACGATGATGAAGACATAATGAGTTATTACTGCACTTGTCAATCCGGTGCTAGAATACTTGAATCATGTACACATGTGGCGAGTGTACTGTAGTTTTTTGGATATTCCAGGTATGAACAAAATATATGGTATCCATTGGATGCAGTCTTGAACCGTGTATTAGAAGCCGGAGAAAGACCACCACAACGCAGTCCACTGAATTTAATGGATATCGATGATGATTAACATTGTACTCTTATACACATACACGCACAGGGATCAGTGTCCTCCACGTCCACGTAGTTGATAGTAGATGGCGCAAAGAGCGGAACGGCAATTTTTATTTCACTTATAAGACTTTCTAGAATGAAAACGGTTCACAGGTTAACGTTGGGGCCATGAAATATTTTGTTCAACATCGTGTAAATTACATTTTCGCAAACTTTCGTCCAAATCCACCTAGAGAGATTTGGACGGAACTTTACGAAAATGTAATTTACGCGATGCTGAACAAAATATCTCATGGTCCCAATTTTAACCTATGAGGCGTATTCCTTCTAGAAGGTCTTATAAGTGAAATAAAAATTGCCGGTCCGCTCTTTGCGCTATCCAGGATCAACGACGTGGATGTGGCGGAGACTGATCCTTGTGTATGTTATGGATCGATATGGTGTGTTATGTTATGGATCGATATGGTGTGTTATGTTATGGATAGCTTTCAAACCGCAATTATCGCATTAAGAATATGAATATTGACGATGAAGACATAATGAGTTATTATTGCACTTGCAAGTCCGGAGCTAGAACACTTGGATCATGTGCATATGTGGCGAGTATACTGTGATTTTTGGGATATTCCAGGTATGAACAAAATTTAAGGTATCCAGCGGATACACTCTTGAACCATGTATTAGATGCCGAAGAAAGACCATCACAACGCAAATGAATTTAATGGATATCGGTAATGATTAATATCATACTCTTACATCCATAAATACACACACACACACACACATACACACACAGGGATCAGTCTTCGCCACGTCTACGTCATTGATCCTGGATAGAGCAAGAAGCGGAACGTTAATTTTTATTTCACTTATAAGCCTTCCTAGAAAGAAAACGGCTCATAGGTTAAAGCTAGGGCCATGAGATATTTTGTTCAGCATGGCGTAAATGAAATTTTCCCAAAGTTTCAGTCAAATCCACCGAAAGCCATTTTCCATAAGATTAGTGCGGGTCCTTTGAAGCAACATGACATTTTTTTTCAAACATGTAAGAAAACTTATTTTTGATCCTCGTAACAAATAAGAAGAGATATAATTTTATTAATAAATTCTAATATACTAACAACAAATTGGTAAGAAATTATGAATATTAATTCATGAATTAGAAAAAAAAGGAATAACATATGTTTATGGCTTCGAGAAAGCTATATGTGCCTTCATAGAAAATTTGAAGTAGTAGTAGTAGTACAATGAGTGGGTGGTACCTTGAGTCCCTGGTGTCACCTAGATCTAACAGTTCTTCTGTAACTCCCCACTAAGTCGAGTCAGGGTCGCAGGCCCAGTCCGGCATTTTCTGCCAAGAGACATAGGCTATTCACCCTGACCTCTTGTAGATCTTTGGGTTCACAGAATAGTTGACCCCAGAATCTATAACTTTTTACAATTAGTGCAGGACACTCGCACAGGATGTGAATACGGTTCTCGCTTTCTCCCTCGCACAGCCAACATGTTTTCCGCTCAGCCAGTTTGAGGTGATATAGATGGGCTTGTAGTGCCATATATCCCGTAAGGAGTCCTATGCTTAGGCGTAACCTTTGCTTTGACATCGACAAGAGTTCCTTTGTTTTGCCTGTCGTAGTTTGTTTCATAAGGAGTTTGGCTTGACAACACCCCACCCTTACAGTCCAAGAGAGTTGGTGTTCTTTGTCCAACCATTCCCTGATTTTGTTTTTACCGAAAGCGAATGGAACTCCTACGACCTCTTTAATTGGGTCCTCTAAGGTGCCTCTTTTGGCGAGTTACCTCCTAACGTGTTTAGTTGCTTGTACATATTCCCTGATCAGCAAGATGTCCGTGGTGGATTTGGCAAGAGCTTGTATAGCTGCTTTACGGTCGCAGCAGATTAAAATTTTCATTTTATTTGTCTCTTTCGAGATTTGTATTTTTACACATCTGAAAATGGTTAACACCTCAGCTTGAAAAACCGTAGCCTTATTGCCCATGGGTATACTTTCCCTGTGATTTAATTTATGGCACAAGATTCTCGCCCCAAAGAGGCCATTAGCTCCCGAACCTTCAGTATGCCAAATGTCGGTATTTGACCTGTTCAGGAGCTTTTACGTATCCTTCCACTCAGGGTTATGGACAGAAAAAAAAAGACTTGTCTTGTTTTCGTGATTTTATCTTGTTTTAAGATGAATGAGCATTCTTGGACGAATTTCAGATCTGAGTATCCTCGGTTCCCATTCCTCCATTCGCCTTGATATTCCAGTCTGTACGCTACTATTCTCGCCGTGCAGATGATGAATTGGTTCAGTGGTGGGACATACGAGTTCTACTTCTAGCGCCTCCGTTGGTGTCGTTCTCATAGCCTCCACTGCTGCCCTAGGTAGTTCCCCTGTAGGCTGCGCAATTCGAAATAAAATAATAATTAAATTTCCACATATACAAAAAAACCTTGAAAATTAATATCCTTTTATATTCGGAAAGGTTTATCTTTTGAAAATCTTAATAAGCATTTAATCAAATGACAAATTTGCTTCATATTGTATTTTAAGATTCTTTTGTTCATTATTTTAAGGTTTCACTCCATATCCATAGTGGCTTTAAATTCCAGTTCCAAATGCTACTTAGTCACAATACCTTAAAGCAATGTTTAATAAGCAATATATTATGAATCATAGTATATTCTGTAATGAAACACAAAATGAAATACACATTATTTCAAATGATTTTCACAATTCAATATTTAATAATACACACGATATCTAAAAACCAATTCAAAGTAGTAAAGAGCACTTAAGGTTTTAAATTTGAAAATTGTAGAAACTCGTATTCCTGAAAAAAAAAAAAAAGCCGAAGTGGAATTCAAAGACCACATTATAATTTTTTCAGGTCTCTATGGTGTGCAAACATATTCAAATTTCATCAAAAAATACATGTTCCTACTTAAAACTATAGACCGACGTCTTGCATATCGTTTTAAATTTTTTACGAGTTGAAATTTAATTAGATTCGAACCATCTTAAATAGTGTTATCTTTTGAAATTACCCTGAAAATTCAAGACAATTGTTATATATTCCTTATAGTAAATGTAGTTTTTGATGTAATGTCAATTTTTGACTTTTATTCGATATTTTATTATAATATTTAACAATTGGGTCAAGAAAAACAATTAATTTTTTGTTAACATTTTAATATGCTACTTAATAAAACAATCAAAAAGGTTTAAGGCAATTTTATTTTATTAAACCATTTTAAAAAACGCAATTACAATTATTACAATTTAAGGTGGTGCTTGAAATTATTTTGACTGCTACTTCAAATGTTATTGTTTGATTTTAAACAATTAATTGTGTTATATATAAATAGAATATAATATATATATATATATATATATATATATATATATATATATATATATATATATATATATATATATATATATATACGTATATATACGTATATATATATAGATAATAATTTTATAATATGAATAATAAATTTACACATTTTACCTTTTAAAATTAAATTAAATTTAAAATTCCTATTTTCAATGTTACAAACAATTACTTGAGCAAGGTGTTCTCTTGGATGACCCTCGAAGCTCCGGGATTGCTAACATGGCCGGAAACTCCGGGGTCCAGGTCCAGGGCAAACTCTGGGGCATTCTTATCCGTTCGGTCTAAATCTCTTGGAAATAAATTTTCTTCCGATATTTGTGGGATATGAAATCGGCCGGAGAATTTATTTTGGTAAAACGGCTTGGCACGTCATAAGTTGTACTTTACAAGGTGTAAGCCGAATGAAAGTAAATATTTTAAAGGATAAAAGTTATGACTAAAATGATAAGGTCGAAGCTTACTCCGGAGGCTTCGACCTTCTATTGTGTTTTTGTTTTTCATGTTAAGTTTTATGTCACTATGCATATTATAGAGAAGAAGCTTTATTTGATGTAATATTCTACTTTACTGGAAGCTTGCTCCTTCCTAAAGTGGTGTTTGTGCTGTTGTTATCGGTAGCATAGATGTCTTACGTTCGCCTACATAAGTGGGCTTTTTCTGATGTCCGTCAGGAGCAATGCGGGCAACGCGAGCTTTGGAATCATGAGTTTTCTACGTAACTGTAAAATTTACAAGCTTGAACATTCGTGGTCTAAAGTTGTATTGTTGAAGTGTTTAAACTTTAGCAAAACTGCCAATATTCGGTATAGTTTAATACGTCGAAATTGAAAAAAAATTTGAGTATCAAGTTATGAAAATAGTTATAGATTGTAATGCATCAAAATGTGTTCAGAACCAAATTTTACACACGTGAAAATCTTGTTTTTAATAATAACACACTACTTTGTTCTCCACTTATCTCGGTCCTGTGCTTCTCTTGTCCACGAAAGGACGGCTGTAAGTTTTCCACCTGGTCTAAGGTCTACCCCTTGATCTCTTTTCCAACCAGGGCCTCCAATCTTGCATCTTCCTATTCCAACAATTGTTCGGTTGTCGCATTGTATGTCCAGCCCATCTCCATTTTAGGCTTGCTATATGTTCTTTTACATTTATTAGTTTAGTTTTTTCCCTAATATATTCGTTCCATATCTTATCCTTTATCCTTATATTCAACATGTGACGCTCCATTGCTCGATGTGTTTTGGCCAATATATCCATTATATTTCTAGTCAGTGTCCAGTTTGTGTTGCGTAAGTGAGAACTGGTAAGACACACTGGTTATATACATTTCTTCTTAGTCTTAGAGGAATTTTCTGGTTATTCAGGATGTATCTTTGTTTACCAATAGCAGCCTATGCCAGTCTGATTTTTCTTTCTATTTCTGCGGTTTGATTGGGTTTACCGCATTGTATGTCCCAGATATATATATATATATATATATATATATATATATATATATATATATATATATATATATATATATATATATATATAATATATATATATATATATATATATATATATATATATATATATATATATATATATGTAGTAATGGTTTTTCGGGTATCCCGTGTTAGCTTGAAGTCCCTTGATGGACGGTTTCGCTGACGTTTCGATGGAATCTCATCCATCTTTTTCAAAGCGTTGATCACTGGTCGGTGTCTTGGCGTTGAATGTCGAGACTGGCCCTGAGTGTGCCGGTTTTATGTACTCGGGGGTGTTTCTATTGGTCGGACGGATCTGGCCAATAGAGGCTCGGCTTTGGCTGCGCGTTGTCGGTGCTGTGGTTCTTTGTAATGTTTGTGTTGGTGAGGTAACATATGGTTGAATTATTGTTTCTCTTGGTTGGATTTGGTACTGGGATAGAATATGTTTCCAAGAGTTCGGTAAACGTTGGCTATCATCCCGATTATTTAAGTTGTTGGGCCTCTTTTCTATTTCTATGGCTTCTTTGATTACCCTAGTGGATAGGTTATTACTTTTTTGTAGGGTTCTGGTTTTGTCAAAATCGATTTTGTGGCCGGTATTGTGTGCATGTTGTGCTAGAGAAGAGGTGGTGGATTTTTGTTTTACGGCGTTTTTGTGCTCGTCTCTTCTGGCACTAATTTTCCTGTTTGTTTGGCCTATGTATGAAAGACCGCAGTCCTGACACGGAATTTCGTATACGCCTTGGTCTTCTAAGGCTATAATGTCTTTTGGTGTAGGTAGAATATCTTTAATTTTTTGGTTGGTTGTGTAAATGGTCTCAATTTGGTGTTTTCCTAGAAGTCTTCCTATTTTGTCTGTGATGCCTTTTACATATGGGAGAAATGCTTTTGTAGTGTATGTTTTTCTTTCCTGTTTGTGTTGTTTATTTAGGGCCCGCCGGATCGTGTTTTGACTATATCCATTTGAAAGTAAAACGTTTCGAAGGAGCTTGGTTTCTTGTTGCAAATGTTCCTTGTCTGTTAGGGTTTCTGATCGGTGAGCTAAGGATTTGGCAACGGAGAAGAGTTGGGCTGGGTGATGATGTGAGCTGGCATTTAAGTATCTGTTTGTATGTGTCGGTTTTCTATATACTGAGTGAGACAAAGAACCATCTAATTTTCTTTGAAGCAAGACATCTAGGAATGGTAGTTGTTCTGCTGCCTCCCTTTCCATTGTAAATTTAATGTTTGGATGTATGTTGTTAAGGTGTACCAGGAACTTGTTTAAGTTGTCTTCACCGTGTTGCCATACCACAAAAGTGTCATCTACGTATCGAAGCCATGTTTTCGGTTTATGTGGAGCAGTTTCTAGAGCTAGTGTTTCGAAATGCTCCATGTATAGATTAGCTAGTGCTGGTGACAATGGAGAGCCCATGGGTGCACCTTCTATTTGTTTATATTTTTGGCCTGAATAGACGAAGTATGTATTAGCGAGGCAGTGTTTTGATAGACTGATGACGTATTCGGGCAGGTTGTATTTTGTCTCTATGATAGACAGTGCTTCGGTAACTGGTACTTGCGTGAAAAGGGATACGACATCAAAACTGACAAGTAAATCATTTTTTCTCTAGCCGCATGTTTTTATGATTTGAATAAAATGTTGTGAATTTTTCACGTATGATGCGGCTTTTTCCACATGAGGTTGCAGAGTCATGGCTAGGTGCTTGGCTAAAGCTTGTGTCGGGGAGCCAAACGAGCTGACTATTGGTCTTAAAGGTGCTCCTTGTTTGTGGACTTTCGGTAATCCATACATTTTTGGGCATCTTGATGATTTCTCTCTAGGGATAAGTTTCTTTTTTGTTTCTTCACTAAGAGAGGAGGCCTTGATTGCGGATTTAGTGGTTTTCTCTAGGTATGTTGTCGGATCACTTGTGATGGCTTTATACGAAGGATCATTTAAAAGGTTGAGCATCTTTTGGTGGTAATCGTCAGAGTTGAGGACCACGGTGGCATTGCCCTTGTCGGCTGGTAAGACAATAATTGATCGGTCTTTGCGTAGATCGCGCAGGGCTCGGAGTTCTTCACCGGATATGTTTTTCTTGGGTGGCTTGGCTTTGCGTAGAATGCTAGTTGTTTCTTGACGAAGAATTTCAGCAGTGTCTACATTCAGTTCGGTGATTGCCTTCTCAACTCCACAGATTATGTTCTCAACTGGGATGCGTGACGGAGCAATAGCGAAGTTGAAACCCTTGGCTAGTGACCGATCAATTATTGTCTTACCAGCCGACAAGGGCAATGCCACCGTGGTCCTCAACTCTGACGATTACCACCAAAAGATGCTCAACCTTTTAAATGATCCTTCGTATAAAGCCATCACAAGTGATCCGACAACATACCTAGAGAAAACCACTAAATCCGCAATCAAGGCCTCCTCTCTTAGTGAAGAAACAAAAAAGAAACTTATCCCTAGAGAGAAATCATCAAGATGCCCAAAAATGTATGGATTACCGAAAGTCCACAAACAAGGAGCACCTTTAAGACCAATAGTCAGCTCGTTTGGCTCCCCGACACAAGCTTTAGCCAAGCACCTAGCCATGACTCTGCAACCTCATGTGGAAAAAGCCGCATCATACGTGAAAAATTCACAACATTTTATTCAAATCATAAAAAACATGCGGCTAGAGAAAAATGATTTACTTGTCAGTTTTGATGTCGTATCCCTTTTCACGCAAGTACCAGTTACCGAAGCACTGTCTATCATAGAGACAAAATACAACCTGCCCGAATACGTCATCAGTCTATCAAAACACTGCCTCGCTAATACATACTTCGTCTATTCAGGCCAAAAATATAAACAAATAGAAGGTGCACCCATGGGCTCTCCATTGTCACCAGCACTAGCTAATCTATACATGGAGCATTTCGAAACACTAGCTCTAGAAACTGCTCCACATAAACCGCGAAAACATGGCTTCGATACGTAGATGACACTTTTGTGGTATGGCAACACGGTGAAGACAACTTAAACAAGTTCCTGGTACACCTTAACAACATACATCCAAACATTAAATTTACAATGGAAAGGGAGGCAGCAGAACAACTACCATTCCTAGATGTCTTGCTTCAAAGAAAATTAGATGGTTCTTTGTCTCACTCAGTATATAGAAAACCGACACATACAAACAGATACTTAAATGCCAGCTCACATCATCACCCAGCCCAACTCTTCTCCGTTGCCAAATCCTTAGCTCACCGATCAGAAACCCTAACAGACAAGGAACATTTGCAACAAGAAACCAAGCTCCTTCGAAACGTTTTACTTTCAAATGGATATAGTCAAAACACGATCCGGCGGGCCCTAAATAAACAACACAAACAGGAAAGAAAAACATACACTACAAAAGCATTTCTCCCATATGTAAAAGGCATCACAGACAAAATAGGAAGACTTCTAGGAAAACACCAAATTGAGACCATTTACACAACCAACCAAAAAATTAAAGATATTCTACCTACACCAAAAGACATTATAGCCTTAGAAGACCAAGGCGTATACGAAATTCCGTGTCAGGACTGCGGTCTTTCATACATAGGCCAAACAAACAGGAAAATTAGTGCCAGAAGAGACGAGCACAAAAAACGCCGTAAAACAAAAATCCACCACCTCTTCTCTAGCACAACATGCACACAATACCGGCCACAAAATCGATTTTGACAAAACCAGAACCCTACAAAAAAGTAATAACCTATCCACTAGGGTAATCAAAGAAGACATAGACATAGAAAAGAGGCCCAACAACTTAAATAATCGGGATGATAGCCAACGTTTACCGAACTCTTGGAAACATATTCTATCCCAGTACCAAATCCAACCAAGAGAAACAATAATTCAACCATATGTTACCTCACCAACACAAACATTACAAAGAACCACAGGACCGACAACGCGCAGCCAAAGCCGAGCCTCTATTGGCCAGATCCGTCCGACCAATAGAAACACCCCCGAGTACATAAAACCGGCACACTCAGGGCCAGTCTCGACATTCAACGCCAAGACACCGACCAGTGATCAACGCTTTGAAAAAGATGGATGAGATTCCATCGAAACGTCAGCGAAACCGTCCATCAAGGGACTTCAAGCTAACACGGGATACCCGAAGAAAAAAAACCATTACTACATTTCACACCCGTGAGAACATTCGTCAAAAATATATATATATATATATATATATATATATATATATATATATATATATATATATATATATATACATATATATATATTCTTCTATATAATCAAGTGTTTCGTTTTATTCTTATGTCTTGCGGGTTATGGTCATTTGTCATGACTTTTGTTTTCTTTTTATTTAATTTTAATCCCGCTTTTTCTTATTTTTCCTTAATATCATTTAACATCTTTTGTTTTGCTAGATATTATTACCACATCGTCGGCATATCTTAAGTGATGTAGCCTCTCTCCATTTATATTTATTTCCATCTTATCCCACTCAAGATCTCTAAAAATATCCTTCAATCCTGTATTAAACAGTTTAGGGCTCATTGGGTCTCCCTGTCGCACTCCTCGTTTTATAGGTATAGACTTTAATTTTTCGTGTGCTTTGATTGTCATCTTCGTATTATTATATAGCGATCTTATTAGCTGTGTGTATCTATAGTCAATTCTATTATTATTCAGAGCTTTTTCCACAGCCCAGGTTTCCATATCGAATGACTTCTGATAGTCAATATATTGGGTAAAGTGTTAAATTATATTCTGTCGCTTTCTCAAAGAGTGTTCGGACAGTTAACAAGTGAAGTGAAGTGATACTGAAGTTTTTTTCTAAAACGTGCCTGTTCAACTATTGATGATAATTCTAGTAAATCACTTATAGGTCTGCGCCAATAGGGATTTTGGACGGTAATTATCCAATATTTTCTTGTCGCCTTTTTTGAAGAGCAATATTGTTGGGGACGTATTCCAATTAGTGGGTATTTGTCCTTCACTTAGGCATTCATTGAAGAGTATTTTCATTGTTTGTACAATCAGTTCATCTCCTTCCTTTATTAATTCAATCACTACTTGATCTGTACCTGGTGCTTTGTTGTTTTTCATGTTTCTCAAAGTTGATATAATCTCTTCTTCTGTTATTTCTGGTATTTTCTCAGAGTTGACGTTGAGTACTTTATGTGTTTTTTAAATTCCATTGATCGAGACGAAATACTACGAATAATTGAAAACTATTATAGTAAACTGTGCGAATCAAAAAATGATCCACCAATGGAATTTAACAAATACCAGAAATAACAGAAGAAAAGATTATATCAACTTTGAGAAACATGAACAACTGCAATATTCTGTAGCAGACTGGCTGCGATCCGAATTTTAGGAACAAGTGATTTCAAAACTAATCGAATGATGAATATATATATATATATATATATATATATATATATATATATATATATATATATATATATATATATATATATATATATATATACATACATATATATATATATATATATATATATATATATATATATATATATATATATATATATTCATCATTCGATAAATTTTGAAATCACTTGTTTCTAAATTTCTGCCACTGCGCCCTTGGCCCCAAGCTATTTCTTCATGTGTATGAACATGCTGTAAGGCGAAGCGACGAGCAGAATTCCTTTCACATCCCAGAAAACAGTTGCCGTAACATTTCTGGCTGACTATGTTTGCCGGGCTTTCCGGGCTTGTTTAGTGAGCCGTGACCCCAAACCATTGCTGTTGTTTTGTCTCACCGTTTACGCATGAGATCCATGTCCCATCCCCGATCACAATTCTGTTTATAAATGATTCTCTTCCAGTGTGATAACGGTAAAGAAAGTTTAAGACCATTCATTATATTTTATAATTTTCGGAAGGAACTTCTATGACACAAACTACCCACCGAGCACAGAACATTCAGAAGCCTAATTTCTCTGTGACAACCTCGTATAAAAAAGTCCGAGTTCTGAGATAGTGAATCACCAGTTTCGCCGGCTTTTTCATCAACGTTCTGAAAGAGTTCATCACTGACCACAGATGGCCGATCACTTCTTTCCTCAGCGTGTTTACGATAGATGTCTGACAAATTTCTTGCCAATAGAAATCTTATAACAGCACACACTTTACATTTGGCGGGGTTTTCTATTGCAGTGTTTATTTTCAACGATTATAACATCGGAAAAAACAGCAGGACGACCTTCCCTCTAGCACTGTTTTATGTCTACTGAACTACTACACACGTCGGCACAATAACTGCTGCACCACTGCACTAATCGCCGAACTACGTGCAAACGAATATATATATATATATATATATATATATATATATATATATATATATATATATATATATATGTATATATATATATATATATATATATAAAATATATAATATATAAATATATATATATATATATATATATATATATATATATATATATATATATATATATATATATATGTTTTAATGAATTTCTCACGGGTGTGAAATATAGTAGTGGTTTTTCGGGTATCCCGTGTTAGCTTAAAGTCCCTTGATGGACGGTTTCGCTGACGTTTCGATGGAATCTCATCCATCTTTTTCAAAGCATTGATCACTGGTCGGTGTGTGACATTCAACGCCAAGACACCGACCAGTGATCAACGCTTTGAAAAAGATGGATGAGATTCCATCGAAACGTCAGCGAAACCGTCCAACAAGGGACTTTAAGCTAACACGGGATACCCGAAGAACCACTACTACATATATATATATATATATATATATATATATATATATATATATATATATATATATATATATATATATATATATACACACTTCGCCACTTAAGCTTAGTAACGAATATCCCGAGATCGTAGGCTCGAATCCTGCCAGCACCGAGAGACTTTTTTTCGTTTCGATGGAATCTCATCCATCTTTTTCAAAGCGTTGATCACTGGTCGGTGTGTGACATTCAACGCCAAGACACCGACCAGTGATCAATGCTTTGAAAAAGATGGATGAGATTCCATCGAAACGTCAGCGAAACCGTCCAACAAGGGACTTTAAGCTTATACGGGATACCCGAAAAACCACTACTATATATATATATATATATATATATATATATATATATATATATATATATATATATATATATATATATATACACTTCGCCACTTAAACTTAGTAACGAATATCCCGAGATCGTAGGTTCGAATCCTGCCAGCACCGAGAGTCTTTTTTAATTCTCTCGTAGTTATGTCTTTAGCTGCAAATATATTTTTAATTATTCATGGTTTCGGTACCCCGAAGCGACAATGTTATTCTTTAAAAAAATCATATACACAATTTGCAAATAATTATGGTTCATGGAGTCAATCATCGCTCCTGATGGAGCTAACATGGTTAACGAAACGCGAGTCGAGTGCAAAAATAAAGTGTTTGGTGTAGTGGTGAGATATACTCAATAGTGTCATTGTGCCAAAGATTCCAAATACTCAATGTAATTATGGTTCTCATAAGAAAGTTTTAATTTAAACCATCGGTTGGCATACCCAACTCCCTAGACGTAATTTCTGGAACCGAATTCTCATTGTAAATTTTGGGCCGTAACTAATACTTTGCGTTTTCCACTTCTTCTCTGAGCCCCTCCGTATTATAAACGAAGGAAAACAATAATCTCAAGATTTAAGTGGCATTAATTTGCAATTTGTATAGTATATGTGGCTTTTTTGTAGAACTTAACCGTTACTAAGTTTTAACTTATTTCCTTATTTATATCCGCCTTCCCCAAAGTACAGTTTAACTACCCCAATTTCCAAATGGATTTAATTGTACTTGCAGTATTTAATTATATTTACCTAAATGGAGTAACGCCAGAGCCGACGGGAACGGAATTAATTTTGGATCTTGAGATTTATGCAAAATGCACGGTTTTAATGAAGTTTTAAGACAATTTGGTTTAGTTGCTAAACATTTGGACTTATGAGTTTTAACATATTTTATTTATTTTGTGGATTTCATACATGTTGTATGAAACTCACAAACGTTTAGAATTTCGTTCGTTTTTAAACCAATATTTATCTATACCTAAAATAAAGAAATTTCTTAGTTTTAATTACTCATAAAAACGTGTAAAAGCAAATGTCAATAGAGAGATTTTACAACGCTCATTTTGGCGGGCCACTGTCTTTATATTTATTTGAAGCATGCGTAAAGGGAAGAAATAAGGACGCAGCCGTTACCGTAATTTGAAACATGCACCCACCGTTTGGAACTTGCGCAGTATTGAAACAAAATAAGAGAAACCTTTATTAAGGATAACGATTTCCTTTATTTAGGGACTTATAAAAGAGGTTACTTGAAATTCGTCACTCTTATCGCTATTATGATAGGGCCTGTTTTTTCCTGCTTAGCCACCTATCACTAAAAAGTTAGAGGAAAATTAAAATTATAATCTTTTATTGCAAATAACATTAACAACAGTTAATTAGTGTTCAGATGATGTTGGAATTCTGCAATCTTTGGCACAGTGGCATTACAGAATAGTTAACACCACTACAACAACCATTTTATTCTTTCAACTGACACGCGTTTCTCTAATCAGGTGAGCATCATCACGAGTGACTACTGACTGTCGACTTACAAATCGTTCCTGATAATGTTTACGTGGTTAGTGTAACGCGTTTCAAGTGAAAAATAAAGTGTTTAATGCAGTAGTGATAACTGTTGTGTAGTGTTAATTTGAAATGAAATTATATTAATAAGACATTTGTATTAACTTAGAAATAGTGCAGGAAGTGATAGAAACCTGCTAGACATAATTTTAATTAAGAAATTTCTGTTGACCCAACAAAAACTAATAATCGGTGTACTTAACCATGAAATGAATAAAAAGAAATTCCTTAACTGTATAGAAGATGAATACTAACCTAACCTTACTTTTACTTTATTTTGTTGTAATTCTGCCGCAGTGAGAAAGTGCAATTCCTTCGCGGTATTACCGCGCATGCTTGAGATAACGATAAGGACAAAGGTTATGTGAAAAATAAGCATTGCAAAATCTCTCTAGTATCTCATATTGTATCCTATATTTAAAATAAATAACTTTCTTATATCCAACCGTAGCATTTCTATAATCTGACATCAAAATTACAAATTTACGATTGTAAAAACTATCTAATAACAGTTTTATGTATATAGACCCGTCGTAATGGCTAATACCGATTTTAATGAAAATAAGAGAGAGAAAAAAAAATGGCTAGTCATCTTCAACTGGATGAAATTCCTAGAAGGCAACTAGGCACCTCTCCGCAAATAAGATCGCTTAAATCGAATACGATCTTCCCCCAAAAAAATAGGGTATATACTGTGTACCTATTTTGGTGGTTCCACTGCCTCTACTTTAAAAACGATACGGGGTTTAAAAATAGTTAGTAGTTTTTATCTCTGTCTTCGTTGTGTTACGGATACCATCATCAGTAACACGAGAATGATATATCTATCTTGTAGTAAAAAAAAAATGCAGGAGCGAACTAATTCCCGTTTTCTGTAGCCTTTTCAACATATCCTAAAGAAAGAGAATATTTCCTTTCTACTGGAAATGCGCTTCAGTTCAACCAATACCCAAAAAAAGACAAGAGGACCTTGCCAAACGCCTACAAACCATTCGCACTGGTTTCAATAGTATCGAAAGTTATGAGAAAGGCTGTCAATCTGCATCTTTTAAAATATCATATATCATAAGTCATCAATATGACTTACATAAGCAAAGGTCAACAAAAGTTTTAACTTATGTTACACACATGTTTGGAACAACGCAATTCAACACTTTTGCAAATCTCGAGCGGTTCCACTTAATATATACAAGCTCGTGTTTGGCATGACAGCTTGTTGGTTAAGCTACGCTCTTATAGTATCTCTATAGAGTTTTGTTTATGGCTCTCGTGTTTACTCAGAAAACATTATTTACGAGTGGCAGTTGACGGATCTCTTTCTAATACCTTTGCTATCAAAGCTGGTATGGCCCAAAACCCCATACTGTCTAGTAGTCTCTTTCTCATTTACATTAACGATCTACAAGAATCAGTGATAGAATACTGCTCCAATGTTGGGGCTCTGCTCCAAACATTGATTGAATTTGTTGGATTCCATTCAGAAGAGAGCTATTTGCCTGATTGGAGATCCAGACGTCAGTAATCACCTTGATTCCTTAGAACATGATAAATGGTTGGCGACTTGAGTCTACTCAACAATTATTTTTATGGAAAGTGTTCATTTGATGTAACCCGCCTAATTCCTCACAGAACAGTGCATGTTAAGAATACACGTCACTCTAATACTTCACATCCACAGGGTCAGCTTGTTACACCTCGCAAAACTCTTTTCAATAAGTCTTTTATACGGAGAACCTCAACCCTTTGGAATGATTTACCGAGCACTGTATTTCTCACCGAGTAGAGTTTACAGCGATTCAAGACCAATGTGAATTGTTTTTTCTACACACGCGTCGCTCCTATAGCGCTTTAGGGCTTTCTGTGCAGCATGCGTGTTGAGCTTACTGATTAGCTTTTATGGAGAATCCACTAGAAAGGGTTACGATGAACGTAGCCACCAAATTATCTATTCTTTTTATTATTATATGAACCATAAACTCTTTTGTTAAAAAACCGTGTATGATTACACTTTTGGCAACTTACTTAAAATGTAATGGAGTTTATGTAACGTTTAAATAAACATTTACAAAACCTCTTCTGCACAATTCGAAGAGAGAGAGAGCAGGATTGTTTATAATTTGCTTACAAAGTTACGTTTCGGGAGAATAATGTAAATTAGAACAGTTTCAGTAATTACTGCGAACCAATAACATATTATGTTTGGTTTGGACGCCAAAATGGCCTCTCTAGAAATAAAATACTTATTATGATTTTAGCAGAACTAATGTTGATTTTAAAACATAAAGAGCCCTTTAGTTACGTAGGTTCTGCATTTATTATTATAAATTATGTTTAGGTGAAAATGTTGAAAATATATTTATATTATAATAACTTAAGCTTAAGAAACGCATGTTTAAAGTATACAGTACTATATATATATATATATATATATATATATATATATATATATATATATATATATATATATATATATATATATATATACAGTAGAACTCCGATTAACAGAGTCGCGATTATCCGAGCTCCGGATTAACCGAGCCAATCTAAGAACCTGATTATCCGAGGTACGCGCGTCTATGCTGCGTATTAACCGAGCTTCTAAAATATGTATGTACATATTTCCATTTAAAATCGTCGGGGCCTTCGGGGAATCCCCCTGGCCGTGTGAGGGGTTCCTCTATTTATGTTTTTGGACTCTTTCAGCATGTAAATTTGCGCGAATGCAATGCGTTATAGCGTTTACTACGGAGAAGTACGAGTATACTTATATAATTTATTTGGTTGGAGTTCTGGTAGTTAAGTGTAATTAAAACGAACTGCTTTGTTTGAATTTTTGTTTGTCGTATTATAATGGAGCAAAACAAGCGTAAAAAAATCGTCGTTCCTATTGAAGAAGAATTAAAAGCCATCAGAAGAATTGAAGCAGGAGAGACAATTAAAGTTGTTGCACGAGATTATGGAGTAGGTGAGGTAACAGTTGGAGATTGGAAAACAAACCGCACAAAAACAGAAGAGTGGTGTATAAATCAAGCCTCCTTGTCCTCAGGAAGAAAATCAATGAAAACCGCCGACTATGAAAAGGTTAACGAAGCTTTATTCATGTGGTTTAACCAACAGAGATCAAAAGGTGTGCCTCTGTCAGGTCTAATTTTACAACAGAAAGCAATAATGATTAGTAGGCAATTCCCAGAGATAGATCAGTTTACCACCAGTTCTGGATGGCTTGACCGCTGGAAGAAACGGTATGGTGTACGACAACTGACTGTATGTGGTGAAAAACTTTCTGCTGGTGTGTCATCAATTGAGAAGTTTAAGCAGAACTTTAAAAAGCAAATCGAAGCTTGTAGATACACATGTGATCAAATTTACAACTGTGACGAAACTGGTCTGAATTATAAAATGCTTCCATCAAAACACTGGCATCTCGACAGGGAAAATCAGCTCCTGGGCACAAACGAAGTAAGGAAAGATTAACTATAATGGTATGTTCCAATGCATCTGGCAAGTACAAAATCCCACTGATGGTGATTGGCAAGGCTGCACGTCCAAGAGCTTTAAAAGACATCTCACCCAAAGCCCTACCAGTCTATTACAAAAGTCAGAAGAGCGCATGGATGGATGCGACCTTATTTACTAACTGGTTTGAAGAAGAGTTCGTCTCATCTGTGACTAAATTTTTCAACAGAAACCGTCTTCGTATTAAAGCAATTTTGTTAGTGGATAATGCCCCCTCTTACCCTGGAGAAGGACTTCATGTGGGCGAAATTGTTGTAAAATTTTTTCCTCCAAATGTAACCAGCATAAAGCAACCAATGGATCAAAGCATCCTCGAAAACATTAAAAAAAATTATAGGCGTTTATATCTTGAACATCTGTTAGAATACACAGAAAAAGAGGATATTATCAATGGGATGAGAAAGGATACACTGAAAAATGTTATTTACTGGGTAAGTCAAGCTTGGGATTCTGTGCGTACTACCACTCTTCAAAAATCTTGGTCAAAAGTTATTGATTTTGAGGACTATAATGACAGTGAAAATGATACTCCATTAAATGAATTAGCTTTGAAATTGAGAAACCATGGAGAAATGTCCTGTTCAAATTTTGACAGCGAGATAGAAGAAAAAGAAAAAAGTTTATTTGAATTAATGCAAAAATTAAAAGGTTGCGAAAATGTGACAAGAGAAGATGTTGTTGAATGGATTACAGCAGATGATTTAGAAGAAGAAATGAGTATTGAAGAAATAACGAATGCCTTTCGGAAACCGAAAAATCAGATGACGATGACGATGACGAAGCGGCGGTGGATGAACAGTCTCCCACTAAGATCTCTCATCAAGAAGGTTTTGCTTCTTTGGAAAAAGCTTTGAGGTATATCGAACAACAACCAGAGGCAACCCCAGCGGATTTGCTTCTTCTTAATAGATGGAGAAACATTGCAGAAAAAGAAGATGCAATATGAAACAGAAGCTCATAGATACCTATTTCACTGTTTTATAATGTGTGTACCTATTTATATGTTAAAAACGTTAATACATCGGTTTAAAGTATTGGTGTTTATTTTTTGAATGAATAAAAAACAAATCCGGATTATCCGAGTTTTCAGTTATCCGAGGAGGATGCCCCCACGTTTCCTCGGATAACCGGGGTTCTACTGTGTATAAATATATATATATATATATATATATATATATATATATATATATATATATATATATATATATATATATACATATACATATATATGGTATATATACGAGCATTTCCGTAAATTGTTGGTGTATTACCGGTTCAAAAAAGGAGAATTTTTTCTTCGAAAGTGACACTCATTAGATTCGATTTCAATTGTTCTTCGGACTTCCTGAAACAATTACTCACGGCTGAACACGGCTTTTTTAAGAACATTTTTTTTACAGCTCTATATGCAATTTTTTGCGGAAAAAAATGGAAACACTTCCCAAATTGCCGTAAGTCAAAAATTAATATATAATGTACCGTATTATAAGTTTATCCATGCGATTTATTGAAATTATTCATCGTGAATCCTGATAACGCTTTCCTCTTTTATATAATGGCCATTTTTGCCCATTTTTTTCCCATTTTATATCTTTTAGTCAAATTAACGTCCAAGTACACTGTTCTTATGTTCCTTGACCTTCCAACTTCGAATTTTTTTGTATATTAGGATATCGTTTCCGAGTTATGGTCAGATTTTAGCCAGTTTTTGGTCAGAAATGGCCGTAAATTAAAAATGGTGTATTTAAATATAATAATATTAATCTTACGGCCAATTCACACATTCTACTGTTCCTATTATTTATCGGGTTATATTTTAATGTGAAGTTATCACTCCAGTGGTGACTTGACTTTGGTTATTTTAGTCTGATATCCGCGATCCTACTTACACCTACGTTCCTATTCCATTGCCTTTTCCTCTTTGGCGTCTATTCACTTACCTTTTCTGCACAGCATTTTGATACCGCGACATATTTCCTATAATTCCTAGTAATATTTTTATCTCTACCGTGTCCAGTAACCGGTTTGTTTTAGATGTCTCAAATCTTTTTGTTGCTATATAAGTCATTAATGATCTTATAATAACTTTATATACCCCAAGCTTGTGTGTGTTGTAATGTATCTCTTTCCACCATATTACAGTATTTAAAAATCTTACCATTTCATAAGCCATCCTCACTTGGTCCTTAAGTTCTCTTACGAGTACTAGGTTTCTGTAACTACATAGGGCTGTTCTTTGATATATAACTTCCATAACTTGTTTGATAGTTACAATTTGTACCTGATCAGCCCTTTAGCGAAAGAGATTATTAAGAAATTACCTTTTTGAGCTGAACTGACTATTTTAAAGAAATTTGCTATTATGTCCTATTTGCCGAATAATCTTTATAAGTAGTCTTTATTTTTAGCGGTCAGTGATGCATCGTCGGCACTTATTATCAATTCATTTTCTCTTAATACACATCCTTTTTCCTCGTTATACGTTTATCTATTACAATATTGAATGGTAGATATTCGTGTAGGTATATACAAAGTTTTATTTTTTATTGTACTTAAGAAAGGTGAACTGAAAATCTTGAAAAAAAACAAGGCAAATATTTTTTTGCGAGAGCAAAAATTTATTTCTCAACATAATATCCATTGAGCCCAATAAATTTGGTCCAATTTTTTTATTTCTTCGGAAAAAAAAATTATTTTGTAATGTGCATAATACCGGATTACTCCAAAGATAACCACTTCATTCGACAAAAATTTCTCCCCCCTTAAGATAATTTTTGAGGTTAGGTAAGGAAGGAGCACTTTTTTGCGTGTTAGTCTTGGTCGCTTCTGCCTCGGTCACTGTCTTTATTCTATCTTAACCTAAGCTCTTATAATAGGAATCCTATATTAACTTAATATATATATATATATATATATATATATATATATATATATATATATATATATATATATATATATATATATATATATACATACAGGACGTAACAATGACTTAAATTAGGCCTAATTTAAACTTAACCTAGACTGACAATCTTCTTGTTACGGCGGGCGAGGGTGGTCATCATCTTCGTCCGAGAGCAGCGGGTCCGACGGTCTCGGGAACTGGCGGCTGGCGTGAGGTGTCTTCTGCTTCAACTCACTATGTAGATGGTCCAATAACATTGCGTAATAAAAGCTAGTCACTGTTCTACCCTTCTGCAAATAGCCAACTATGAGAATATCCTGTGAGTTTCAAAAACAGATTTTCCGCCGATAAAATTGTTTTTGCTTTCTTTTGGTGTACTTTTACCCTCACAAACACACTATTTTGACTGCCGTCTTGTCTCCGGGGTGTAACGGTGGATCTCCGTCTCGTCTACAGTCATAAAACGACGCTAGAATTCCTTCGGATTACGCTGCAACTTTTACAAACTCGATTTTTAAATGTCTCTTTTCGTATGTTTTTGGTTTGGAGTCAACAAACGCGGCACCCATTACTTACTTAGCTTTTCTCATTCTTAAAACTTCATGCAAGATATTATGTATCCGCTGAGTGAGATGCTTACTATCTCAGCAATCTCACGAACAACGACATCACGAATTTTATGTTGAGGTTGTTTCTTCAGAAAAAACCTCAATCAAGAGTCCTGGATGTGCAGCATCTGCAGTGTCATGTTTAAATTCATTTATCCAGTAATAAATGGTCTTGAGCCCTGGTGCACAGTCCCCATGACCTCCAATTCAGTTTTTATTTCGGCCGCAGTTCGTTTTTTTAAATAAAATTTTATCATCACTGCACGAAGCTTGGCTTTAACCACTTTTACGAAACGTGTACCACCGATCACTTGATAGATGCAACTGCGCATTGCTTCTGTTTGAAACTTTGAACATAACGGTTACAAGAATCACGTTAATCAAGAGTCATGCTGTTTAACAAAATATCCCGCCATTTTGTAGAAATTTTCCAAACTTTTCAAGCTACTCTCATATATCTTGTTAGATCCAACATATTCAGTTCTACTTGCACACAGAACCTACTACCGAATATTTTACACTATTTGTGATTTAAAACATGAATTTATGAAAATGGACGTTCAGTGAAAAATGTTTTTAGAAAATTACAATATTTATGGTTTGCATAATCTTCCATTTGAAAGCACTATCAATAGAATTATTCAAAAATTTCAAGAGCTTCGGTTGAAGATAAAAGAAGAGAAAGATATAGTTGTAGCGGTCGTTCACAAGAGCGTATTCATTTGGTTCGTAAAAGAGTTGTCGAAGACCCAGAAATATCCACTAGTCGACGTTCGCAACAAGTTGGACTCAGTGAATCCACAACATGACGTATTTTACGAAAGGATTTAGTAGGAACGAGCAACCTGTCACACTGCTCGTGAAACGATTGAGTTGTCGCAGAAAAAACTTCCTGGATGTGTAATTTCCAGAAACGGTAATGTTAACTGGCCACCAAGATCATGTAATCTGACTCCGTTGGACTATTTTCTCTGGGGTTACGTGAAAAGCCAGGTCTATAAGAATAACCCAAGATCGATTCGATTCCTGAGCTGAAGGACGAAATTACTCCCGTTATTGGTGAGTTAGAACCGCAATTATGCCAAAATGTCATCGAAAATTTTGACAAAAGAGGGGACATCTGTGAAGCTGCAAAAGGTGAATATTGTTTTTGATGTTTAAATGTCATAATTATATATTTCAATTACAATAAGAAGCTTTCTTTCGAGAATTAAAAAAACCGCTCAATATGAAAGACCCTATATATATATATATATATATATATATATATATATATATATATATATATATATATATATATATATATATATATTAGTGTTCTCAGTTTGAGGCATCTTTTTTTGTACCCTGTGAGAAGTTGTTTGTCCCACGCTTGAGCGCAATACAGGTTTTCACTTTAATATGAATTGTGTGAATGTAAGCACACACTAATGCCTTAAAATTCCGGGTTTCAATCCGTTCGTCTAACTAAATGAATTTTTGTAAAAAGTTCGACGCAGTTTTACCAAAAAAAAATTCTAGCCTATTTTGCCAAAATCGTGGTTTCAATTAGTCTGTTTTAAATTGTAGTTAATGCACTACTCCGGGATAAGTCTATTTTGACTTACTGTTCTTAAGTGCTCACACCTGCTGCTACTGCCATTCGATACTGTGATCTTACTGAAAACAGCCGTGCTTGCTGCCGCTCGATCAAACCTAACGAGAGGTTGGTCAGGAACCCGCACAACACAATATATACCGAACGTCTTGGATTCCGAGATCCTTTCGTCTAACGAAGTGACGGTCGCCGCCTTTTATAGTGCTCCTGGTCGCCATTCGATACTGTGTCTGTTACGCGAAGATTGTATGCGGTCGCCGCCTTTTATAGGTGTGGAAGTGAAAGTGTGAAAACATCTATCAAGGATCATGCAACCAACCGTTGAAAGTGCTAATTCATACATCAAAAACTCCGAATACCTCACGAACATAATCAGAGACTAGAGGAAAATGACATTCTGGCAAGTCTAGATGTTGTTTCACTTTATCCTAGTATTCCAGTGGAGGAAGCACTAGACAAAATAGCAATGAACGAGGATTTTCCAGCTCATGTTACAGAACTAACGAAACACTGTCTAAAAAATACCTACTTTGTTTTCAACAGTCAGATACACAAACAAACAAATGGAGCGCCCATGAGATATCTTCCCTTTCACCAGTAATAACCAATCTGTATATGATGTATTTTGAAACGGAAGCCCTTAAAAATTCACCACTTAAACCCAAACTCTGGAAACGATATGTTGATGACATCTTTATGATTTGGACCTATGGACGAAATGAATTAGACAAATTATTGACCTATTTAAATAGAATTCACCACCGGATACAGTTCACTTTGAAAGTAGAAGAATAAAAAAGCCTCCCTTTCCTGGATGTGCTCATAATTCGGGAAAACAACGGTCAGCTTCAGTACTCAGTCTACCGGAAGCCCATTCACACCAACAGATATTTTAACGCTGACTCAGATCACCATTCATCCCAAATCCAGTCAGCAGCCAACACCCTCGTATCGATGTCATACCGACTCACCGAACCAGACACGAGACAGCAAGAAACTACACAAATCACTAGGGCCCTTAAGCAAAATGGATATAAAGACCAGTTCATACGGAGAGCATTAGAAAGGCAGCGCCATCCACAGACAAGGACAGAAGAACGCGACCTCAACCAGAGTAGAGTCCTATTACCGTATGTGAAAGGAGTTACAGATAGGATTGGAAGAGTCCTAAGAAAACATAACATAGGTACAGCATACAAACCACAAAACACTCTGGCAGACATCGTGGGTAACCCCAAGGACAAGAAAAAACACGAAAACCACGGAGTTTACAGCTTCCCATGCGGAGACTGCCATAAATTGTACAAAGGACAAACAAAGAGAAGAATCTCTATTCGGATCCAAGAACATAAAATAAGTATCAAAAACAAACAAACAACATCAGTTTTTTTTCAGTACCATCATGATATTGGTCACAACATCAATTTTGAGGGATCTAAACAAATAGCCTCGATTTCGCATTATAAAACACGCATAGTAAAAGAAGCCTTGGAAATCGAAAAGAATGGACAGCTAAATAAGCGGGATGATGCGCTGAATATCGCCACTACATGGAAGGGTCTACTAGCTAAACCAAGGAATAACCAAAACATCGAGAAGGCAACAGTCAGGATAGCGCCGGAACCCGTAATTACGACCCAGCCAGCAAACACCGATGCTCGGACGAACACTTCCGACCCTCCCACCTACAATCTGCGTAGACGCCGACCTATAAAAGACGGCGACCGTACCTCGGTTTCTCAGTTAGCTTCGATCGATAGCAGCAGCAAGATCACAGTATCGAGTAGCAGCAGCAGCGGGAGCACTTGAAAATGCCAAATGAGATTTTGGCAAAACGTCGTGCAAATTCATTGTTAAACGAACGGATTGAAACCCGGAATTTTAAGGCATTACATTCCACCATATGTGAAAACCTGTATTGTAATATATATATATATATATATATATATATATATATATATATATATATATATATATATATATATATATATATATATATATATATATATATATATGAGACGCTTCTTAAACAATAGTTTCAAATACACGTTTAAATTTACATTTTTCACATTACAAAAGAAGGAACTTCGGAAAATTCAACTGGCTTTATTTCTTATTTCCCTGAAACACTTTTATAATAACACGTTTGCAATTTAACTTTTTAAACAAAGACCGTAGTGAATAAAACTTGGAAACTTTCTACGGCGTTCTCTTACGCCTGTTTATATTTATTAGACAAAAGGAAACTTGGTAAGGTAATTACCAACATTTTACGATTTATCTTCATTGCATGTAATTTTCTAATTGTTAGTGGCATTGCTAAATAAACGTTCAGACTAAATAGATAATTCAATAGTATTTAATAGGAATAACAAAGTAAGATAAGAATTTAAAGAGAATAATTTAGGCAATACTGAAATATGGGGTTTATAAATATTTAGATCACTTTATTGCCCAGCTAATTTAAGATAATAGAAATTTTGGTTAATATTCTTAAGTTAATAACCTTAGATATTTACATCGGTATCTCATAAATACGTTGTTAAATTGTGATTTATTTAACTTATTGTGCTAACACAACGGGTGAAAAGGAGCAAGACAGCAATGCGTTTACACAGTGTAAATGAGGCCGCGATTGTTCAACTTATACAAAATGGGTGTAAAAGTTTGAAAAAGCTAATTTAAATTTTGGTACACCTCAAGCCGGATGATCAAGAGGACCAAGAAGCTATGCAAAACGTGGAGGTCATATTCGTCGTCTACAAGATAAAGCTGATAAGGAATTAAAGCCAACTGATGCTGCTCAGAGGCTTTACTTCAGTAAAGTGTGGCGGCCCTTGCTCCGTGGTATAGTTCCAACTTACAGGGTTAAGAGTCTTGGATTCAAATTCGAACAAGTAAGTATACTTATTTATTAGTTTATATGGCTCGACCACATCCATAATTAATACTTATTGCGGAAATGCAATAACATCAGTGGCAGTACTACCGCGTTGTCTAAAAAGTGCCGTTAAATACAAACGTATGTTTCGGTAATTAGACAAGCTAGACGGATATCACGATATCCTCGGCATTATCAATATGATATTAAAAAAAATTGGTAAAGTGATTTACCCAGTACCTTTTTGCAAATATGTAGTTCTAAAATAAGTACTGAATTTAATTTCCTCGAGTCAAGAGTAAGTAAAATTCCATAATACGAATATAATCATACAACATTTAGGCACCCACACCCTTCACCCTCTTTCCTTAAAACGATATCGCCCAAGAACTATAAATTTCATCCCTACTTCAAATACTATAACATTATTTCGTTCAAGTATCATTATGGTAACAACCGACTGACTGACAGTCAGACAGACAAACCGATGGATATGAGAATATATATTTCTAGCGATCTAAGAACACTAAAACCTAAAGAATAGCAAAAATTGCAGGGATAATTCCTTTAGCAAAGGCCAGTAAAAAAATAATTTACCTACTGTACCAGAGGTCGTTTATAGGTTTAAAATTTTTGCTTTAATAAACTTACCATTTTGTAGGTAACTCTGTGGCCAAATCTAATTTTTTTTTCATACTATTTTTGGTAAAATTGGGAATAATAAAGAAGAAAGAACATTAAAATGGAAGTATATTATGGTATATGCACAACCACCCTTCTACCCTATTCTTTTCACCACTTTTACTATAAATAATTAGCTTAAAATGTACAAATCAAAACCTAGAAAAAATTCTTTTAATAATATTGAAACTAAACAATATTTAATGATTGCCACTTTTCAACCTTCATCCCTATTAATATTTCAAATAATAAAAAATAATGTAATGTTTCTTTCTCTTGACTCGAAGAACTCTGAATTATACATATAGCCCTATAAATATTAAATCACTCTTCTAACTCTCTTCCTCACCTTTTATACGTTCCATTACTATATATAGTAAATACATAATTATGCTTAAAATTTGTTCATTATCGCAACCTAAAACTTGCAAAAAAATTCCATAATACTATTGGAACCGTACAATATTTGACCACTCCATTTCTTTCGCCCCTTCCCCCATTAAAATTGAAGGTTATGAAAAAATAACTTAATTTTCAGATTCCTCGACACCACAAACCCGAAAAAGTCGTATAGCCCCATAGGTAGGAAACAACCGCAATAAATCTGACCATTTTTGACTCATTACCTATTTTACTATAAATGATATGCTTAAAATTTGTCCAGTAAATGAAAAACAAAAACCTGTCAATATTGTCAAATGCTTTTGAAATTATACAATATAGCTCTATTGAAATTTTCTTAAAAGCTTCGAATTATTTTCTCAATTTTGAAACTTTGTTGAGATAGTTTGTAATAATTTTTCTTTTATTTTTACTTACTTTGTCTGAAGTTAATGGGATAACTCGGCCTTTTCATCTCACTGGTTTAAGCAGTAAGCAGTGCAGCTTTTGCTCTCATTTTGTTTGCTCTCATTGTTCCTCTAATTCTGGACCTTGTATGTATTATATCCTTTGGAGAACTGACCAAATATGTCGTAATAAAGGATGGATTCATTATTTTGATCGGAGTGGTAGAAAGGGTGATAGGTAGTTATGAAAGTGTAGCTGCCATAGTACATGCTTTTGGAAGCGAAAGCTAAAGAACTTCTAAGAATGGTAACAGAAATTTTCCAGAAGGTTCGGACCCTTTACACGCTCGTTTTGGTGCGATGATGGTGTTGATGGAAAGCTCCAGTTTAATGATTAGTTGGCCAAACGTTATCTACAAATATGTATTGCAAAAGCTGATAATGTGCGTAATGTTATGGCCGCTGCTCCACCTAGATAGTTATCACTTCAGACAAGTCATAGACGATCAACTATCTCCTCCCCCTTTAGCCTCTTCCTGAATTAAACTTAAAAGCAATGAAAAAATAACCAAATTTTTGGATTCCTAGAGTTCAAAAACTCAGAAAAGGACGTATAACATGATACATAGGAAGCTATAATCCCCTCCTTCAACTCTTTCGCTCCTTATATGTGTCTATATAAATGTTTATGCATAAAATGTGTTTATTATTGAACCAAAACTAGGAGAAACTTCCATATTAGTATTAAAACCTTTTAAAACTTATCGATTCCCACCCCTTTCACCCCCTTGGCCTGAAGAAATATCATTCAAAAACTGCACGCTTCATCTCCTTGTGAAGTATTATCTTAAGTTTGAAATTGACATCTCATATCGTTCGAGAGTTATCGTACTGACAGACCGACAGATAGATAGACAGAACAAAGAAAATGAGTGCCTAATTTTCGTGATGTAGGAACTCTAAAACGTGAAGGAAAGCAAAAATCCCGAAGTGTGATTTTTTCACGAACATTTCTTTACCAATTAACATAAAAATATATTTTATAATGATTATTCAATGTTCCAGTCAGAAACTAGGAAAGATTTTTCATAATACTATTGAAACGATACAAAAACCTCCACCAATATCACCCTCTTCTCATGTTAACAATGAAAATAATAGAAAAAAAATGTAATGTTTTGATTCTTTAATTAAATGAACCCCAAAAAAGTCCTCTAAAATGATAAATACGAAGTCATTCTTCTGCCTGCCTTCTCCACCCCGCACATCTGAAACACCTGGAAATTGTTATTGTATTGAAACTGAAAAATTTTCCCATTTTTTCACCTCTCCCTTAGAATTGAAAAGAACGAAAAATAAATTAAATTTCATACTCCAACAGCCCAAGAACTCTGAAAAGAACATATAGCAGGATATATATATATATATATATATATATATATATATATATATATATATATATATATATATATATATATATATATATATATATATATATATATATATATATATATATATATATATATATATATATATATATATATATATATATATATATATATATATATATATATATATATATATATATATATATATATATATATATATATATATATATATATATATATATATATATATATATATATATATATATATATATATATATATATATATATATATATATATATATATATATATATATATATATATATATATATATATATATATATATATATATATATATATATATATATATATATATATATATATATATATATATATATATATATATATATATATATATATATATATATATATATATATATATATATATATATATATATATATATATATATATATATATATATATATATATATATATATATATATATATATATATATATATATATATATATATATATATATATATATATATATATATATATATATATATATATATATATATATATATATATATATATATATATTTATATTTATATTTACATACCAGGTGTACAAGTATGAAATGCGGATTTTTTTTCTAAAAAAATATGTTATACACTTTTCCCATCTTTCGGACAATTTGTGAATACCACGCCAGTAAAAATCTTCCCCTTTTGCTGCGAACCATTCATCGAGCCATTTTTTCACATCTTCGTACGAACCAAAGCGCTGCTCAGCAAGTGCGTGACCCATCGATGCAAACAAGTGGTAATCGGGAGGAGCCAAGTCTGGTGAGTAAGCTGCATGGGGTAGAACTTCCCAGCTGAGTGCTTCCAACGTGTCGCGAACTGGATTTGCCGTATGTGATGGAGCATTGTCATGAAGAAAAATGGCTTTGTGTTACCTCTTTCGGTATTCTGGCCTTTTTTTCAAGCAGCGAACGGTTCAAATCGGTCAATTGTTGTCGGTAACGTTTTTTTTCTCAGGTTTTAACAGCTCATAATAGACCACTCCCCTCTGGTCCCACCAAACACAGAGAATCTTCTTTCTGCTAAAGCGATTCGGTCTAGCGGTCGATGTGGATGGTGCGCCTGGGTCTACCCATGATTTTTTGGGCTTGGGATTCTCAAAATAAATCCACTTTTCATCCCCTGTAACTATACGATGCAAAAACGACTTCCTTTTGTACCAATCGAACAAAATCTCACACGTGTTTTTGCGCTTTTCCATTTACCTGTCGTTCAACTCATGTGGTACCCATCTACCAGCTTCTGAATCTTTCCCATCCCTCGTAGCTGATTGGAAACAGCTTGTTGATTAACGCCCAATTGCTCGGAAAGTTGTTTTTGTGTTTGCGAATCATCTTCATCCAACAATGCTTGCAATTCCCCATCTTTGTATTTTTTGGCAATTTTCCACGTTCCTTGTCTGCAACATCGAAGTCACCACTTTTGAAACGCCGAAAACATCGTTCACACGTATCTTGCGATGGAGCATGTTCACCATAAGCTTTTCGAAGTAATCGGTATAATCCAACATCAGTTTTCTTCAAATGAAAACAAAAAATTAATGCTGTCCGCGAATGCTTTTTGTTCGGTATAAATTTCGACATATTGGACACAACAACACAACACTATGCACACACTTTTCCAACTTATCACTCGTGCGCGTCAGATCTTTATAGCACACACTGCATTGGTGCACCATCTGTTGTCTGAAATCGGCATTTCATACGTGTACACCTGGTATATATACATATATATATATATATATATATATATATATATATATATATATATATATATATATATATATATATATATATATATATATATATATATATATATATATATATATATATATATATATATATATATATATATATATATATATATATATATTTATATTTATATTTATATTTATATTTATATTTATATTTATATTTATATTTATATTTATATAACCTCCTACCCCACCTTATTAACCCCTTATATATTTTACTAGAAATAATATGCTTGAAATTTGTTATTGGCCAGAAAACTTGGAAAAACTCAAAATAATATTGACCCTATACGATATTTAACGACCCCTACCTCTTTTTACCCCTCCTTGGGTTAAAACTAAAACTGAAGAAAAAAATAACCTGATTTTTGAATTCTTCCACTCCCAAAACCTCAAAAAGGATTTATATAGGAAAAAACCTCCAAATTTCCTCCCGGACCCCTTTAATCCCTTTCGTGTTCTACTATAAATATTTATGCACAATATTTATATACCATTTCAACAAGAAGCCTGAAAAAATTACAATATACTATTAAAATCATACGAAACTTATCGACCCCCATCCCTTGTACCCCCTTGACCTTAAGCAGTATCGCTCAAAACTATAGGCCTTATCCCTTTATTAGATATTATATATGTATTAAGTTTGAAACTGATATCTTATTTCCTTCGAGAGTTATCGTGCCAACAGACTGACAAACCGACAGATGGACAGACCGACGGAAATGAATACAGTAAGAAGAGTAATGGAAATTCACGGCTGTCACATGCTCTATCAGAAATTAAGTAAATTTCGAGACGAGCATTTTTGGGTAACTATGTATATCTTTGCATATAAAATTATATTTAGAATACTAATAAAGATGCCTTTGACTTGTAACCCGATTTAATAGTTAAAAAAATAACCGACCAAGTGCAAGTCAAACTTGCACAACTAGTATTCCGTACGTTGCATTTAAAATAAAAAATTTTGTTACGGAGGTATAAAATGATCAATGCCTTCACAAAACACACCCCAAATGAGTTTTCAACAAAGTTTTTTTCCGATCTTTACTGAAAACTGATGACTTTGAAATGTTTGTTTTTTTTTTCATATACCAGAAAAATAATTAATTTTCGTTCAATCTCCACCCTGTGGAGAATACTCCAGAATTGTTTCAAAATTATTTGATCAGTATTTTTCGAGATAAGGGGGGACAGCGATTTCTGGCAATTTTTTTAAAAACATATTTTTTTTTACGGGTCTAGCACACGTGCTGCAGGGAAATCCCTAAAGCGCTCCAGGAGCGGCATGTGTGCGGAAAAAGCGATTCACGTTGTTCTTGAATCGCTGTAAATTGTACTCGGTGGGAAACACAGCGCTGGGCAAATTATTCCAAAAGGATGATGTTCTGCATATAAAAGACTGCTTGAAAAGCGTTGTACGCGGAGTAACAAGCTGAACCTTATACGGATGTGAAGCATCAGCGCGACGTGTATTTCTAACATGCACCGCTTTGGGAGGAATTAAGCGGGCTACATCCTTCGAACACTTTCCATGAAAATACTTGTAGAACAGACTCAAGTCGCCAACCGTTCTTCGATGTTCCAGCGAATCAAGGCCGCCGGTCAGTTCCGGGTCTCCAATTAGACGGACAGCTCTTCTCTGAACAGAATCCAACAAATACAGTGTATGTTTGGGAGAGGAGCCCCAAACATGGGAGCAGTATCCCATAGTTGGTCGAATTTGAGCTTTCGATTGCGCGACTTTTTGATTAAATAATTCGTCGGTTGCGCTTGGGATTGATGGTGGTGGGTCCAGGCGGCGAGTGATTCTCTTCTCAGTGGTTTCTTTGTCAGGACTTGTGCTTTTATTAAAGCAACGCATGGTGTGTTCGTTGATTCCTGTAGTATAACTCAGGCGTTGCTTTGATTTTCCCGCCTTGGTGGGTGTCGGCTTACTCGCCGGCACAACACTTTTGGCAGCTCCATTTTCAGTTGCCCGGTCTTCATCGTTGTGGTCAAGCTGCCATTTCCCACGACGTCCTCGACCGTTATGTCGCTCGCCCGATGCTTCTTTTATTGGTCTACTGTTGTTTGGGATGTTTTTAGTATTTTGTGGTGTCAGAAGCTCAATGTGTCCCGACATTGGGTTGCCTGTTAGTAGAAGGTAAATAGTTTCTGTGTGTTTTCTTCTGCTTGTATATTGTTGGTCTGTCCCTAAAAGTTATTTTTGTATATCTTGTTCTTCGTTGTTTTAAGAAGATATGAAAGTTGCTATGCTGGGTTTCCAAGAGGGCAAGTATGTCTAGGCTCGTTCCATAGGTGCCATTTTTCCTCATATAGTTGTAGTAGTTATTGAAATCTTTCATATCGTCGTCCCCAATTAATGAAAATGTGTGAAGTTCCGACCAGTTTTGTTGTATATATCTTAGAGCAACCTCTCGGAGTCGTTCATGATGGTTTTGGTGGCCATGTCAATGTCGGATCTGGTAAAACTATCGGAAATAGTTTCGGCTGAGGCGATTGTTTGGATCTTTTGTCGTTGTTGTTGTTGTGGTAGTGCTGTAGCTGTTTGTACGACAGGGGTCCGCCTCCTCAACCTCCTGCCATTATCACTATTATAATTATTATTATTCGACATAGTGTTCCCACGAGTATCCTAGGAAAGAATGGTCGACTGGGGCAGAGCCTGGATGCCACAGCAAGGCTACTTACTCCCCGAGGGCGCCCGGTATCCGGGGGAACCGTTTGCGACTCATAAACGCTGAGCCATTCATCTTCTCGGCACCGTAAACACCTTAAGATTGCGTTTTAGTTACACATAATCTGGACAACACAGGACAGCACAACATGACCCAGGCACCACGGGATCGCCAACGCCCGCACCAGGAGAATCCCGGGACCCCCCCAGCCTCCGAGGGCCCCACCACCACCGGAAAGCCTGGGAACCTCCAAATGATCGCCACCCACAAAAATGGACCGGCAAGGACGGACCTAATACAAAGAAAAGTGTGCGCAAGTATTACATTATATGTATTTTTGAACTCGAGTTTTCAGAAGCTTTCATTTGACATCCCGCTCGATGGCCCGGTAATTTTTTTTTTACTTCCCAAAACTAACCCCTTAAGTCAAAATTAACTTTCACACTACATCAATTCCCATATTAGTGCCAAATTTTAAATTTCTATGTCAAATAGTTTCGAAGAAAATCGGGTGTGGCAAAGGAACAGTTGGACAGACAGACACCGAAGTGATCTTATAAGTGTTCCGTACGGAACAGTAAAAAAATTATGTAAGACGAAACAACGCCTGCCGTTCGTATTTTATCGCCTATCGTAATGAATTATATCAGAGTTGCCACACAACAGACAAGTTGTATAGAAGCTTAGGCTTCATAATAAATAAAAGGGAATTTTTATACTTAACAAAAAGGAAGTTTTTTTTAAGAAAAAAGTGAACAAAAAAGGCGAAGCTGCTTTTAGACTGGACCGCTAATTAACAACCGGGTCGAAGTCCCTCAAAGAAAATAAGAACCAATGGAACTCTATATATAAACTTAGATCTTTCCCAACAAAATAAAATCACAACCGATAACTGGGGGTGAAATTTTCCACAAAAAATAAACTTGTTATATGGTGGCTCTTTAAAACTTACACTTAATTTAAAAATTAAAGACGCAGAAATCTTTCATACAGTGGAATATAAAAAGTTTAAATTAAATTTAAGAATCGATCGCCACTGCGTGGAAATATTTCACAAAAGTCCTGCTTGTGAAAAAGGCGCTATATATGCAAAACATTATACTTCGTTCGTTTACTTACAGTCCCTCAAGTAAGAACGTGACCGCTCGTATTCTACAAAAAAAGGGTTTCGAGAAAAAATTTTTCCATTAATGTATTCTTTGGTGTATTAACAACGGAGTAATTACCTTAGTAAATTGTCTCAATAATCGCCTGGCATCTTGAGGCATGCTGTCGACCAGATTTTCTGTATACTCTGCAAATTCTTCCAATCCCGCGAGACAACTGAGAATAAGTCCTTAGAGTCTTTCATCCGAGCTTTCTCTTTACAAGGGACCAAACATATTCAATAGGTTGGCATCTGGCGATTGAGAGAGCCACTCTAGTATCTTATCATGGGCCCAAGCAAGTTGCTTCGCGACTGATTTTCGCCCAGCAAAGGTTTCTTTATCGTGCTTCGGAATGAGCACGAAGATATCGAATGGTCTCATGGGACACATTCAAACCCTATTTTCTTCATTTTGCCACTTCTTGACGTAACGTCAATTTTAGGTCCCATGAAATCGAAGACACGATTCATTTTTCGACGTGCGAAGTGCGACTACCTACTGAGCCACGTTTTGGTAAGTCGTTAATATTTTTCGTCTCGTTAAAACGATTTATCCACTTCTTTACGAACGACATCGACTTTTTAGGCCCCTTTGGATGGAAATAAAGAAAAACTGCTTCGAACCGACGTGCAAACAACAAGTGATTCATTTTGGATTTTACCTAATTTCGACGAAAGTTCAGAATCGACTGATACTTTTCCTAAAGTGTGTCGTTGACAAAGTTTCTGTCTTGTATTGTTAGAATCGCATCTACCAAAAATGAATTATCGCGAACACGTTCTTACTTGACAGACTGTAGGTAAAGAGTCAAAAACTACAGGCTACGCCACGGAAATGATTAAAATGATTGATCAAATTCATAAAAATATTTCGGTCTACTCTAGTGTACAAATTCATGTGCGGCTGTAAATTTTTCACCTAAGAGCTTAAAAATACTGAAGTAGTGTATCAGTCGGGTCAAATCTTAAGAGTGGTTTTAATATTTTATATGCATAAAATTTTACCAACCATATCTGAAAAATATATAATGGAGAGTAAGTCATAAATTACAGACTACAGAACGAAAGCTGCTAAAAGGAAATTCATGGGATCCTTACTTTTTAACAGCCTATTGTTTTTATAGTTTTATTTTTTTTTCTTTCTAACTTCCCCGTTATACTACAATAAGTACGTGGTTCTGGCGAATTCCCCTTTTGAGCAGAGAGCTATTTTGGAAGAAAGAAAGAATGCTTCGGTTTTTAATAAATTATACAGTTATGTTTCTATAATAGTTTTAGTTTTACTTTAGTTCAGGTTAGTTTTTATATATATGTATGTATATATATATATATATATATATATATATATATATATATATATATATATATATATATATATATATATATATATATAAAGGGTCTTCCATTTGGGACTTGACAACTTTGAAATTTCACTGTGAACGCACCCTTAAGCCAATCACCGAACTGTCAACGTCAAAACATTCAGTAAAGTCAACATTTTCATCATGGTGAAGTACACGAACGAACAACGTTTACAAATAATTAAAATTTACTACCAAAATTTGGAGTCGGTGACTGCAACTTTAAGAGCGTTAACGCCAATTTTTGGTCGTAATTCTCGTCCCAGTAGACAAGCAATTCATAGTCTAGTGAAAAAATTTGAGTTAACATATTCGCTGCTGGATGTTCCCGTGCCAGTGAGACAACGGGTTAGTCGAAGTGGCCAGAATATTGCTGCCGTTCAAGCGTCCATCTCAAACGAACCAAAACAGTCGATTTCACGGCGTTCTCAAGAATTGGGCATCGCTCAGACCACTTTATGGCGAATTTTGCGGAAGGATCTTGGCCTGCACCCTTATAAGTTAAAGTTAACTCAAGAACTAAAGCCACTCGATCATATGAAGCGACGTACGTTCTCGAATTGGGCTCTAGAAATGTTGGAAGAAGATGACCAATTTCATCGCAAAATCATCTTTAGTAATGAAGCGCATTTTTGGATAAACGGCTTCGTCAACAAACAGAATATGCGTTATTGGTCAGGTGAAAACCCTCATGTGCTTGAAGAAACATCACTTCATCCACAAAAAATTACTGTTTGGTGTGGTTTTCATGCCGGTGGTGTCATTGGGCCGTTCTTTTTCGTTGATGAAAATAACCGTCACGTTACAGTCAATGGAGATCGCTACAGAGGCATGTTGCAACGTTATTTCTTTAATCAATTGCATGGGCTAGACATTAATGATATGTGGTTTCAACAAGACGGCGCCACAAGCCACACAGCGGGTGTAACAATCGACTTACTGCAATCTAAATTCGGTGAACGTCTTATATCGAGAAATGGTCCCGTCGAATGGCCGCCTAGATCGTGTGATTTAACATCTCTAGACTTCTTCTTATGGGGGTACGTTAAATCGTTGGTCTATGCTAACAAGCCTGCGTCGTTAGAGGAGCTCAGAGCCAATATTTAAAGAGAGATGGCGGCCGTTTCCGTCGAAATGTGTGGCCGAGTCATCGAAAATTGGGTTCAACGAATCGACCGCTGCAAACGTGCCCGTGGTGGACATATGAATGAAGTCGAATTCCATACATAAATGTTTTGATTGTACTTCAAGCCGATAGTAAAAGTTTTTTGAAATGTCTCAAATGGGTTGCGTTTTATTTAAAAAAAAAGTTGTCAAGTCCTTAATGGAAGACCCGATATATATATATATATTTTCTTTGTTATATATATATATATATATATATATATATATATATATATATATATATATATATATATGTATATATATATATATATATATATATATATATATATAATTGTCAGTCCATCTTGAGGTGTGTTTCGCCGAATCACTGTTCATCAGTCAAACTACGATCGACAAATTAGAAAAAAAAACGTCGAGTACTGATTCCCATAGAGGTATTATATCTTGTTAAAATACAATAATTTGTACCTAAAACTAGAAAGGATACCTGCCGTCAAACGGAGGTCGTATATAGCCACAGGATGACAGAGCAGCACGATTCGACAAGGGTTCTACCACATGAATATGTGGTTCAATGTTAAATCTCTGAAAATGGTCAAAGTCTATATTTCAGCAGTTTATCCACTCTCCTTTCATTTGTCAACTTATTTCGAGACGTGTTTCACCTTATCATAGTTCATCAATCGAGCTAGGATCGACAATGTATAAAGGGTTACCAAACTAGTATCATACATTTTTAAATCGTCACAGCGGCCATTTTTTTTTTATTACCACCAAATTTGACATTTGTGTTTAGTATTATTTAATAATTCATATTGGAAAGATACACAGTTGAAAAACGTATGGAAATTGTTAACATTTATTACAAAAATAATAAATCTGTTCGCTCTAGGTTTAGCGGATTACGTGAAATTTATGATCAATATAATGGACTTACAGAGCTTACTATTCGTAATTTAATTTAAAAATGCGACTCAAAGTGTTGTGTGAATGAAAGCCTGGAACAATCAATTATACGTCGTTCTCAAGAACTTGGAGTTTTTATGACACTACATGGAATGTTCTTCAAATTTGCAATTGAAGGAGTATGAAATTCAGTTGACCCAAGAACTTAAACTAACTGATCATTTACTGCGCAAAAATTTTGCAAATTGGGCTTTAAAGGAACTCGCAAGGGAGCCATTATTTTATGAAAAACTCATCTTCATCGATGAGCGGCATTTTTGGTTAAATGGCTTCGTAAATAAGCATAACTGTCGCATTTGGAGTATTGAAAACGCACATGCTGTTTTTGAAATCCTTTATAACCACAAAAATTAACAGTTTGATGTGGTTAATGGTCTGGAGGTATAAGTGGACGGTAATTTTTTGAAAATGAAAATGGCAATCCAGCTAGATGATTTTGTTATGAATGGCATGTGGTTTCGACAAGATGCTGCAACATGCTATACATCTCGTGACACCCGTATAATCTCAAGAAATGCCGATGTGAACTGGCCACCTAGATTCTCACACAGTGACTTAAACAATCCAACGTTAGTTCTGTCATTGGTGAAATAAGTGCTGATTTATGTGAATAAGTGACCAAAAATCGAATATTTAAAAAAATCCAGGGGCAGCCATGTCATGAACTGAATCTTCAAAATATATAACTCTTATTTGATATAAATTATTGTTAATTTAGATTTTGCTGGGCCAAGTTTAAACAGTAAGCTAAGTGTCTAGACATAACTTATATATATGCATTTTATAAAAAAATCCATTTCAGTTACGTAAGCTTATGTCATAATGAATGTACTCTACACCAAACATTGTACTCTATTATATGAGCAAAAGCATCTCAGAAATTCCATGTGCAATTTTTAACAGTGAAATGGTTGTAAAATATTCACTCCAATGTATTCTGAAGCGAGATCTATATTTTATGAGAAAATATTCGTTTGTTTAAGTTTAAAGCTACGATGCATTAGTAGTTAGAGCAATTTTAGGCGGTGAAATATATAATTTAATTTAAAATTTCCTCTTTGGCATTGTAATTCTTACAAAATTTTGAATGTATGCAGTTTTTTTTTTCAATTCCTAAATTTTTATATTATAGCGTCCGCTGTGACACCATTTTATAACGTCTCTTTTGAGGTGCTATTTTGCCCCTTACGTATATCTTAATTTTTGAGAATGGATATTGATACTGATAGAGCAAAAATTTAGATATAAGCTAGCTCGTTTTGTTTGGAAAGATTATGTATAAGAGATAATTTTTGTACGTCTTTTGAAAATAATCACTATGGTTGTTTCAAATTTGGTTGTACAGATTTGGGCAGCATTCATTTTAGAATAAAAAGATTCGAAGTTCAGTTCTAAAAATGAAAAAATACTGAAGAGTTAATTAGTTGTTGAAATAAAATTGAATTGGGTACAACCGTTGCGTCCTGGAAGATAAAGCGGGTAGTTCAGTGAAACGCTAAATTTAGAAATATAGAAGGATATATATATATATATATATATATATATATATATATATATATATATATATATATATATATATATATATATAACTTTTTGATGTATCTTGGGTTTTGGTTCATCAAATGAAAATCTTGGAGTTCTTTTGAATTTTTTTTTTTATATTATTTTGACGTTTCGCCCCTGGTTTTGGGCACTTTCAAAAAACAGTTTGCCATGTCTTGAATCTCACATATTTATTATCAATAAATAAAATATGTGAGGTTCAAGACATGGCCAAAATGCCCAAAACCAGGGGCGAAATGTTTTTTTTGATTATTTTATTTATTTATTGATAATAAATATGTGAGATTCAAGACATGGCAAACTGTTTTTTGAAAATGCCCAAAACCAGAGGCGAAACGTCAAAATAATATAAAAAAAAAAATTCAAAAGAACTCCAAGATTTTCATTTGATGAACCAAAACCCAAGATACATCAAAAAGTTTTATTTACATAAAGGTTCAAGAAATCAAATCTATTTATATATATATATATATATATATATATATATATATATATATATATATATATATATATATATATATATATATATTAAAAAATAAAAATTCCTACCTTTACTACCCTCTTGAAATTACTTCTACTAAATAAAAACCCCTTAGGCTAGAAGAGTGTACACTAATGCATAGAGTCTTTAAATTAGGATTATTAAGTTTTTAATAAAAAAAGGCTTTATAAAACACGATATTAAAAGTTTGTGAGTAGACGTTGGAAACACTTGTAGACAGGAAGTGAGATATTTAAACTAGTGTACTACTGACTTACTGATTGGTTTCTCCTTGTGGGTTTTCCATAAGCTACTTCTCTCCTGGTGAGATTCTCATAAAAACATTGTCTCAGTCACTACCATCCTAGTCTCATTTGGGTAGCTAAACACTTTTTGACCCGAAATGCCTGAGGATAAGCAGGATATTTAAAGAACGGAAAAAGGCCTTACCTTGAGAGCTAGAGACGACATCCACTTGGTGATAAAAACGTTACTGCACTACTGCATCACTGAGAAAAAAACCACTCTGGCGTACTGGAGAAAAAAGCCACTATGGCCTACTCCGAAAAAGCCTACTATGGCATGACCGCAGAAAAAAAGCCCTTAAAAATTCCATCTGGCGGTTTATATATCGTTTACCCTTCTTCAAAGTGAAATCTTTAAAATGGCTTACTTCGGGGATGCAAAATCAACGCAAACCAAACAAGGTAGGTCAGCAACACGTTATACACGGCCGAGCCACACTGTTCAAAAATTTAAATCACTATTTTAAGCTATGCTCCTCAAAAATTGATGTCATTGCAATAAATATAAACATGTAATAAAATATAAATCACAGGAAGAAAAACAATGTCGTAACATGATCTTAAAATCTAAGTAAAAATGAATGTTACAATAACGATAAAATACAAAATTTCCTACCAGTCAGAAAGGGCATTACTAAGTTGTCCAATATTGGGTCAAAAAATCAGGGAAACTACTTTAAAAAGTAGATAAGGTAAGGAGAAAATTTTCCGAAACTAATCATTGATCTACACTTAAAATCTAAAAAGTTGAAATATCCAGAAGATATTTTATTATAAATTCCAATATCAAATATCTATTTTTTTTTTTTTTTGATCGTTCACTTCCCCGCCTGAGCAGGGATTTTACCCTTTTTCATATCCTGAGGATATCGGCGGGGATGTTGTAATACCCGTCAACAATATTCAAGTGCCGGAATATACCTTTTTTGTATTTCATGGCACCTTTTAGACAACGCGGTATTGGTGCCACGGACGTTATTATATTTCTACTACTACTACTTATGTACGTGGTCAGGCCATATATACTTAATTAAAAGTATACCGACCTGCAGGGATTGAGACCCAACACCTTCTGCACCGTAAGCCAGTATTACGCCACGGGGCCGTTGTATGTATGGTGTTACGAAATTTACTGCATATATTGAAATAGGTGACTCGTGGGGCCATGTAGAAGCACTTACCTTTTTTTCAAATTCAAAATTTTTTGAAGAATTTAAAAATGGGTCAAAATTCCTTTTTACAAAATATTTATGAAACCAACCCGCCCATAAAAGACCTACCTTGGCCTCGGTAAGGTGCCGGAATAATTAGATCTTTCCTCCTTAACAGCTGTTTTCAAGTAGGGAAAGTAGGACAAATCGACCCGTAAATAAAAATAAATTTTCATCTACAAAAATACCTAAGGTTGATGAAAGTGGATTTTCCACGCATTTGCTTAAAGCATCTGAAAATATAAATGCTCTCTGTCTCAAACAAACTCAAGTAATGCATATGCATATCGATCTTACAAGACGCTTTTAGTATTATCAATAATGAAAAAAGCCACATTTAAATACATCGGGATTTAACGCTAAAGCCTTAAAAAAATTGTTAATTCTTTATGTCCAATACTACAACAGATACTGTACAAAAAACTGTGAAAATTACATTAGATCTTTACAAAAATATGTTGAAAGAATCAATAAAAATAAAAGAGTTTAATATACAGCCTCCCTTACAGCAACCCCGCCGAAAATAAAACGATTTTTTGTAGACGTCTGGTAAAAAAAATTCTCATTTATCCCAACATTTATTTTATTATATTTTTTACCAGGAAGCAAATAAAACTTTGGCGAATTATTTGTTAAAATTATTTCTGTATAATATTAAAATATAAGACGTGTTTGGGGGCAAAGTGAAAACAGAATTTCAAATATATTTTTCCCCGTTCTTTTTCAAGATAAATACCTAAATGGTAAACAATTTTTTTTTATGTACCTTAAATTGACACTTTATTGGTTGGTTATATTTTTGTATAATTCAATGAGATAATTTTATTTAACTTCAACTTTACTGTGTCCGTATGAAATAAGTAAATTAATTAATGTACCTTAAATGTGCAATGAATCTTCATAGAAAAAATATCCTAAGTTGTCCGTGACAAATTTAAAACTTAACCAACTGTACTAGTGACACAATCTATCTGCACCTTGCTGAACACCTTCTGCAAATTTCTTAATCATTGTGTCAGTCCATCTCTCTTTAAAAAAACACTGACCTTTACGACACCCTACCCCTGTAATTGAACAATAATCACTGAAAAGAAAACATCGGAATCGCGGCATAAACGCTTTAATCTTTGAAACGGAATATAAAAATATTTTAATATTCTTTTTTATCTAATTTATTTGAGAAAAGCTGACCGATGGGATCGAAAAAAATGACCCTCTGTCTGATTTAGGTATTTCGATATTGTGAAGTTCAGCGTTCATCAGTGGGGTGCGAAAAAAATATTACTGGCATTATTTCTTTAGGGTCGATTTTTTCCTTTATTATTGAGATCCGGTATTTAAAGTGAATTTTCTACAATCGGTCTTGCTATAAAGATCCACCAGTTCCAAAATATGCAGTGAATTCCATAACACCCCGTATATATATATATATATATATATATATATATATATATATATATATATACATACAAACATACATACATACATACATATATATATATATATATATATATATATATATATATATATATATATATATATATATATATATTTATATATACATATCTATGTTTACATATTAAATATGGTAAACTAGTTTGGGCATTCTGTTTAATTTTAAAGTACCTACCAATTCAATTTGTCATCGTCCCTGTATTTGCAAAGAATTTTTATTAATTAAATCCCAAATTTTATTCTAAATGGAATTACACCTATGTTTACCGATGATACTTTGGTTAAGGTCTTACCACAGTTTCCAGAAAAGTTACAAGATAAAATAAAATATGTGGCTTGAACCTATGATATTGTAAAGATAATTTAAATTTAAATACGAATAAGACAATAAATATAATTTTATAATGCGTAAAGTTAGACCTGCAACGAAAATATATTCTATAATCATCTAGCGTCGTGGAAAATTTCGTTGAATTTTATAGCAAAAAAACTCATCTCAATCTTACATCTTACTATACTTCAAAGAAATTAAAAATAGGACTAATGCGTAGTAATTGTTTTATATTATACGAGGCTGGTTTGAAAAGTCCGTGCAAAGTCCGAGAGATGGCACCACCGGCGCGTATCGAGGTCATGTTTAGTTAGTAGCATCTCTTCAATGAACGCACACCAAGTTTCAGCCATATTGGTCTATTTCTTTGTGTTTGACATTCGTGTGAAAAAGAATTTCGTGTGGTGATTAAACATTACTTTATGAAAGGCAAAACGCCTCAGGAGACTAAAGAGAAGCTTGATAAACATTATGGTGACTCTGCACCTTCGATTAGAACAGTTTATAAGTGGTTTCAAATTTTTCGGACTGGCCATATGGGCACAAGTGACGCTGAACGTTCTGGACGGCCTGTGGAGGTTACGACTCCAGAAATGATATGAATGATATGGTGATGGATGACAGAAGAGTTAAGGTGCGTGAGATTGCTAGTGCTGTGGGCATCTCGACTGAATGGGTACATAATATTTTGCATAAACATTTGGACATGAGAAAGCTATCCGCAAGATGGGTGCCGCGATTGCTCACGCTTGACCAAAAACGGAATCGTGTGAAGTGTTGCAAGGATGGTTTGCAGCTGTTCCAGAAGAATCCGGAGGACTTTAAGCGTCGCTTCGTCACTGTGGATGAAACATGGATAGATTACTATACTCCTGAGACCAAGCAACAATCTAAGCAATGGGTTACCAAGGGGGAATCTGCACCAAAAAAGGCGAAGACCGTTCCTTCGGCCGGAAAGTTTATGGCGACTGTCTTTTGGGATTCGCAAGGGATAATCCTCATCGACTATCTGGAAAAGGGTAAAACTATTACAGGTGAATATTATTCATCGTTATTGGACCGTTTGAAAACCGAGAGTTGCAAGAAAATGGCCCGCGATTAGCCCACAAGAAAGTCCTTTTCCATAACGACAACGCACCAGCACACACCTCAGCAGTTGTGGTCGCAAAATTAATGGAAATAGGATTCCAACTCGTTTCACATCCCCCCTATTCTCCAGACTTGACTCCCTGGGACTACTATTTGTTCCCCAATTTGAAGAAATGGCTGGCGGGACAAAGATTTTATTTAAACGAGGAGGTGATTGCAGACACTAATGGATATTTTGCAGACTTGGACAAATCCTATTATTCGGAAGGGATCAACAAACTAGAACATCGTTGGACGAAGTGTATACGCCTAAAAGGAGACTATGTCGAAAAATAAAGAAGGTTTACCCCAAACACACAAGTAGTTTTTATTTTTGCACGGACTTTTCAAACCAGCCTCGTATATCTTCACGCGGTTTAACATCACAGTTCGTCGGCAGATCTGATTTTTGTTCACGTGGTTCACTCGAATGAGAATAAAGAAAAGAAAGACTACTAATTATACAATGAAGGCAGAGAATGAAGAGGCCCTTGCTATTTCGATCATTTCCGCTGGCTACCTCTCATGTAATTTGGACATAACACTCTTATAACGGGTTTGCAAAGGAAAAAATTCACCTAATTATCAAAATTTATTGTAGCTCTTTAAGCCACAGACAACTTGGTTAAATTTTGTCGATCGGCTAATAAGATAAGTGTTCTGATCCCATTTAGAAACTGGTAAGTAAAACGAAAACTGTTCAATTTGCAACTGCATGAGTCATTTGGAAAAGAAGCATGGATTTTTGATATACGTAGTATATATCGAGGTTAACATAATATAAATCTAGAGGTGGAAACAATAATACCAAGGAAGTAGTTGGATCGCGAAAAATTTTGAATACAAAAAATGCAGTAATTTTTGTATTCATAATTACCATTACTATTATCAGTCACCATATTCTAACAGCTATCATTGAAATGTTTAACTTAACATCCTTTTCAACATGCAGCTAATATTTTCCATTATATTACTTTGCTAAGTTGATATAAAGCTAAAGAATATCAAATTTAATTTTAATAACGAGAGGCGCACAAAAGATCGGAGCAAAATAAGTTGAAACTTCAGACATAGTCTACACTTTATAGTATATAATTCTAAACAAAAACATTTTCTTTAATAAACCTTCAGGCTTTGATCGTGTTGTGAAAGGATTGTATAAAACAAAAACCTGACCTGCCTGTAATAATAAGTTTGCTATTAAAAGTAGATTGCATAGAATTGAACAAACCTATTTTGCCAAAGATAAAATACATAAGTTGCAAACTAGCTTTTCACGTTTATATGAAAAATATAGAATGTGTACAAGTCGGACTTCCGCATTAGTGTTTCGTACGTTGATTGCTTTTAAAATAAAAAATTTTGTTACTGAGGAATAAAATAATCAATGACTTCACAAAACACACCCCAAATGAGTTTCCGACACTTACTGAAATGATGCTGTCGAGAATAAAGCTTTCTAGTTCAGCATAATATTCCCAGCTTTTGAGACGCTTTCTTTGCGATTCATAAAACATGTTCAAGCCACGACATATCTGTTCCCAAATTAACGCCCAACAAATTGAGCGATCATGCTAGACGAATAGAGTGCCCCGGTTTAACTATACCAACTTCAGAGAAGTTAACGTTTCTGGAAAAAATAGCCCCCTGAATTTTTGTAGCCTTAGATTCTGCTTGGATAATATCACCCCAAGACAAAATTTTTTCCTGGCCTTTGCTCAGTTGAACGATTTTCTGCTATCTGTGAATATTTGCAGGAGCAGCCGATGTTCGAGCGTTCAAAGTGAATAAAGAAATAAGCATACTGTCATCTGCAGTAGATGTATGCCACTTTTTTTAGAATTGGTTTAATACCATGAACATTTAATTGTTATTATTTTATATTATTTCAAAGATGCCGATCAGCTAAAAGCTAGGGTAAAATTTTCGGCAAATGCCGTAAAAGTCTCATGATTTTTAGAAATTCTTGGGGAAATCGATTTAAGTACTTTAAAACAGTACCAACGTAATAAAAACGAGTTTTCTCAGTCTAAATTTGGCCGTAAGGCCACATTTCTTCTATTCTGGTGCATTTTTCATATTTTAACGCTTTTGGCTTACTATTTCTGAAATATCTCAACTTCTGTTTATTGTTACGTGATAAAAAAAAATTCATTTTACTCGTCATAACACTACATATACACTACATAACCTAAAAAAATACTTACTATGGTAAATTGAATAACCGGTCAAGTGCAAGTTGAACTTGCGCAATTAGTGTTCCGTACGTTGATTGCTTTTAAAATAAAAAAATTGTTACGTAGGTATAAAATGATTAGTGCCTTCACAAAACACACCCCAAATGAGTTTTCAACAAAGTTTGTTTCCAATCTTTACTGGAAACTGATGGTATTGATTTTTTTTTTTTTTTTTTTTTTTATATCGGGTGTGACAGACAAACGGACAGACAGACAGACGGACAGACACCGAAGTCATCTTATAAGTGTTCCATACGGAACACTAAAAATGGGTTTTTACGGGTAACTTCCGTTCAATTCGATGTTACGTCTTTAACAGGTTGACTGCCGATCTATATTTTTAAGTTTGTGGTTGACGCCGGTAAGATTTTTCCAAATATTTTTATTTTATTATGGTAAATATGAATTAAAATGAGTCTTGGATGTGTTTTTTTTATGTGCCATTCAAAATATTAGAAAAAAAAATTTCACTCCGATCGGAGTAATCGGCATTGCAAGTGAAAATTTTTACTAGATGCCGAACACTCCGATCGGAGTGTCCAATTAAATAAGTAAAGAAATAATAAATCGAACTCATGAACTCAAAACATTTATTTCTAAATCATTTTTGTACATTTTTATGGTAATCCTCAAAGCAATTAAGGCAAAAACCTGGTTGTCCAGGGCACATTTTGCATTCATACGCTGTTTGCTTTCTTATTTTATTTTTCCTGCATTCTTTGCATTCCTTTCTGCTTACCCGTTTTGTTTCTTTAGTTCCTTTTTTTTCACTAACAATTTTTTCTACTTTGCTAATGCTGTGGACATTTATTTGGCCTGGAGGAATTTGCGGCAAATTAGTAATTGGTCGTCTGGCTAGTAAATTTCTTATGACATCCAATCGGAAGTCATATAATCGTAACTGGTCAGACCGCGAATATTTATTGTACAAAAAATAGGCGTTTATCATGCTCATTTGCAGCACATGCATGAATAACTTTTTGTACCACCGAATGGTTTTACGGCTGCAAGGATAATATGCCATCATTTGATCCTGTCTATCTATACCGGACATAAAAGCATTATATCCAATGATTGCGGAAGGTTTTTCAGATTCTTGATTTCTTTTGTTTTTAAAAATGCCCATTTCGCTTCCAAATTCTGTTGAAAATGTATTGAACATTGCGTTTATCGCGCCATTTTCCGACATACACTCCATTGCAAAACATAGATTTATTCTCACCACGTTTTAAGTTTGCACTCATTACCTCTTTCGGATTATCTTTCCTCTCAGCTCTCAGCGTACCAGTGCAGTATGTATTTTGTTGAAGTAATTTCCTAGCTAAATTAACACTATTGTTAAAATTGTCTAGATAAACAGCATGTCCCACACAACAATCTTTTCAGTATGTCCGCTTCCACCATAAACATCTGCCGCACCTTCGTAGACACGAAATTTCAAAATAAGTCCATTAGGCTCTGTCAGCATGTATAACTTCATACCATACTTATGACGCTTATTCTTGATATACTGTTTAAACTGGAGATGACCCCGATAAAGTACCATAGCTTCATCCAAAGACAACTCTCTTCCAGGATAGTAAATTTCTCCCATTTTGTTGTTAAAAAAATCTGCCACAAATCTAATCTTTCCTAGCCGATCTGCCGGATCCATATCTGGAGATGTAAAATGGAAAACACCTCAAGATAAGCAAAAATCTATTCCTTGACATATATTTTCTAAAAACAGGTAGATTAAATAGCGGATCAGTTTTCCAATAATCGTTAAGACGGCTCAAGGATATTGTGCCAGTGTGAAGTAACAGGGCCAAAAAAATTTTTAGTTCGTCAAGAGTAAGATCTTTAAAATTAGTAATACGTGATTTTGTATTTGTTTCTGGGCGCAGCAAAACCTCGACTGCGTAAGAGTTCGTTCGTTCTACAATAGTTTGTAAAAAATCATCATCAATGATCATTTCGAAAAAATCGATAGGTGCACCCTGTCCTGGAATTTGCACCAATAATTCCTGGGTTTTTCTGGAACAAAATTTGTTTTAATGCACCTCTGTCGTTCCATTTTATCTCATCAAGGCTAGGAAGTGTTTGATGTGGCCGAATAGGGTCTATAAAATTCTCTTCTTCGGACTCGGAGCTTGAATTTACATCACTATCGTCTGTGTCTGGTACGTAATGTTCGTCACTACTACCTTCGCTTTCTTCCAATAGCTGCAATAATTCAGTGTCAGTTAGCTTCTTTTTCTTATCATATACCTTTTTTTCATCACTACAATGTCTTTTTTTAATACCAGAAGGCCCAGGTTGATTGTCCATATTGTACGGCAGATTACAACCAAACCAAAAGCAAATCCGCGGAACCACTTAAGCACCTGTTAGAACTTGCGTTTTTAAGCAACGCCACCACTAGAAACACGTTTCATATACAACGCCGATGGAATACTAAAACGTTTCGTAAGAACGCATGTCGAACTCCGATCGGAGTAGACGGCGTTGGCGAAGAGACCCGACGCACTCCGATCGGAGTGGTCGGCAGTCAACCTGTTAAATTACAAGTTAATACAGCTTTTATATTAACAGAAAAGTGTGCCGAATTTATTAAAAAATATTAAGAGGATTGGTCAAAATTCGCATTTTAGTCCAAATCTTATTATGGATATTTCTTGTGGGTAAAAGGTCGTAGGAAGCTTTTTTTTTAAATATGCGAAATTTTATGCTCTTCAAGACGGATAGAAGGAAAAATAAAGAGTATGAAAAAACTATCTTATTGTTCAATTTTTTTCGTTACGAATTTCAGTTTTTTTCGCTTTTGCTCTAGAAAAACTCTAATTGATTCTCTTTATTTCTATTCAATATTTTATCTTTCATATAACATGAAAAAGTGATTTTAAAACAAATACTACCTATTCTATTAATGTTAAAATAAAAATATTATTAATATAATATAGCAATTAAAAAATAAAACAACAATATAAAAAAAAATAATATTTGGATTTAAAGACATTGCCTACTCATACCTAAACATAATATAAGGTAATTTGAACATTACCGCATAGTGCCTCGACTTTACGCTTCGAAATAAGTTACAATGCTAACAACTTTCGTAAGTATACAGATGACACCTGCATTGTAAGCATCAAATATTTCATCGTAGGAAGTTTTATCGTAGTGTACTGTAGTTCGTGGACAGCATTTATTTTCAGAGATATGCTAACAGCTCTCTATTTATTTTACTTATGTGTCTCGTGTATTCTTTAACTCATTGAACATTTCAGAATATTACAGTTTTGTGATTTGTAATTATATTTTTAGTGTTCCGTACGGAACACTTATAAGATCACTTCGGTGTCTGTCTGTCTGTCTGTCTGTCTGTCTGTCACACCCGATTTTCTCCGAAACTATTTGACATAGAAAGGTGAAATTTGGTAATAATATAGGAATTGATGGCCTCATCAGAGCCATGTAGTTTTGAGAATTAAATTTTGACTTAAGGGGTTAGTTTTGGAGGGTGAAGTCGGAAGTGAAAAAAAAATTTTTTTTACTAGGTCATCGAGTGTGGTGTCAAATAAAAGCTTGTGAAAACACGAGTAAAAAATATATATATAATATTATACTTGCGCGCACTTTTCTTTGTATTAATTTTTAAAAATTCGCGAAAAATCGCTGTCCCGGGCCTTATCTCGAAAAGTACCTATCAAAAAATTTTGAAAAAATTCTGGAATATTCTCCACGGGGTGTAGATTGAACGAAAATTATCACGAGTGCATTACCTTTAATAATTTATATGGTATATAAAAAAAACAAAAATTTCAAGGTCATCAGATTTCAGTGAAGATTGGAAACAAACTTTGTTGAAAATTCATTTGGGATGTGTTTTGTGAAGTCACTGATCATTTTATACCACCGTAACATACATTTTGTCTTAAGGGGTGAAATCGGAAGTGAAAAAAAATTTTTTTTACTAGGTCATCGAGTGTGGTGTCAAATGAAAGCTTGTGAAAACACGAGTAAAAAAAAATATATATATAATGTAATACTTGCGCACACTTTTCTTCGTATTACTTTTAAAAAATCGCTGTCCCCTACCTTATCTCGAAAAGCAATTATCAAAAAATTTTGAAAAAATTCTGGAATATTCTCCACGGGGTATAGATTGAACGAAAATTATCACGAGTGCATTATCTTTAATAATTTATTTGGTATATAAAAAAAAAAAAAAATTCAAGGTCACCAGTTTTCAGTAAAGATTGGAAACAAACTTTTTTGAAAACTCATTTGGGGTGTGTTTTGTGAAGTCACTGATCATTTTATACCACCCTAACAAAAAATTTTATTTTAAAAACAATCAACGTACGGAACACTAATTGTGCAAGTTCAACATGCACTTGACCGGTTTTTTGTTAATAAGATTTTATTATCAACCTGTTTAAGAAATGTATATAGTGTATATTAAACTATCCAAGTTTTCCCATTCCCAATTCCCATATTCCCATATTGCAGTCAAGGATCCCCGATGTTGTCTTCAGACAGCGTATCATAAAGTGTATTTTAATGAAGTTAGACACCAAAAAGGCTTTTGGCCCTGACGGAATACCTGCCATTGTTCTCAAAAACTGTGCGAGGGAACTAACACCAGTTTTCTGTAGACTTTTCAACCTATCCTACAGAAAGGAAATATTTCCTTCCTGCTGGAAATGTGCCTCAGTTCAGCCGATATCTAAAAAAGGCAAGAAGACCTTGCCAAATAACTACCGACCAGTCGCACTACTTTCAATAATATCAAAAGTCATGGAAAAGGTTATTAATCAGCGTCTTCTGAAATATCTTGAAGGATTCAACATTATTAGCGATCACCAATATGGCTTGCGTAAACATAGATCAACAGGAGATCTTCTGACTTATGTAATACATGTTTGGAACAACGCAATTGAACACTTTGGAGAATCTCGAGCGGTTGCTCTTGAGATATCCAAGGCTTTCGACCGTGCTTAGCACGATGGACTGTTGGCTAAGTTACGCTCTTATGGTATGTCTGAAAAGTTCTGTTTGTGGCTCTCATGTTTCCTCAGAGAGCGTTCTTTACGAGGGGCGGTCGACGGATTTCTTTCTAACACCTTCACTATCAACGCCGGTGTGCCCTAAGGCTCCACACTGTCTCCTACTCTCTTTCTCATTTACATTAACGATCTGCTGGAAAAGACCGGGAATCCAATCTACAGCTTTCCAGATGATAGTACGCTTATCTCTTCATTCACTTTGAACGCTCGGACATCGGCTACTCAGGCGAATATCCGAGGTCGTTTAATTTAACAAAGACCTGGAAGAAATTCTATCTTGAGGTGACAGTAACCAAGTGGAATTTAACGTTACAAAAACCCCCTAAAAAAGTTAACGTTGCTGAACCCAACATAGTCATGTCGGGGCACTCCATTCCCCTAACATCGTCACTTAATTTGTTGAGCGTTAATTTGGGAGTCCTGGCATGAACATATTTCAGGCATAACAAGGAGAGCTTCTCAAAAGTTGGGAATATAATTTGGAACCAGAAAGCTTTACACTCCACAACAACTGTTAATTCTTTACAAAGCTCAAATTCGACCAATTATGGAATACTGCTCCCATGTTTGTGGCTCCGCTCCCAAGCACACACTACATTTATTGGATTCTGTTCAGAGAAGAGCTGTTCGTCTGATTGGAGACCCGGAACTGACCGGCGGCCTTGATTCGCTGGAACATCGAAGAACGGTTGGCGACTTGAGTCTCTTCTAAAAGTATTTTCATGGAAAGTGTTCGAAGGATGCAGCCCGCTTAATTTCTCCCAGAGCGGTGCATGTTAGAAATACACGTCGCGCTAATACTTCACATCCGTATGAGGTTCAGCTTGTTACTCTGCGTACATCGCTTTTCAAGCAGTCTTTTATGTGGAGAACATCATTCCTTTGAAATAATTTGCCCAGGGCTGGGTTTCCCACCGAGTATAATTTACAGTGATTCAAGAACAACGGGAATCGCTTTTTCCGCACACACGCCGCTCCTGGGGCGCTTTAGGGACTTCCCTGTAACACGTGTGTTAGACCGATAAAAAAAAAAGTGATTTTGTGACCAAATTAAAAACATCTTTATGAAAAATTTTTGACTCTCAACAGTTTCTTTGTTTAGTCCAATTTTGTTTCGTTTCACTTTTTTTTTCTGTAAGTGTTACTTTTATAAATTAGTAATTGAATTTAGAATTATATGACCTTCTTATCAATAATAAGATTATTTTATTTTTAGATAAAATTTGAAAATGTGTGAAAATTGTATTGGGTTATATCATATCGAAAGGGACTAATTATCCATTAGATAAAGAAGTAAGAGTTCAAATTTCCAATAGAGGGAAGTTAGGGTTCCAGATAAGCTAAAATTAGTTGTAAACTACGTTGATGGCAGAATATTTATTATAGAATATTAGTTTACTAAACAAACATAGGTCAAGAGCTGTAACATCGCTCGCTGTAAAGGTATCCATTTATTTTGCTTCTACATAACTGTAACAAATTGTTTTCGAAAGTTTCTGGAAACTAAAGGTCAGATTAAAATTGATGACGAAATTCGATATTTACTTTTAGCTATTATTGATTTAAAAGTTCTTTACCAAAAACTTTTAACAAAAGCTTGTTCACATTTGGTTCAGCAGCAGTGAATAATATCCATCCAATAGGAAGTTCTTATTCACTATATATTTTTAGTGTTCCGTATAGAACACTTATAAGACCACTGCGGTGTCTGTCTGATTGTCTGTCTGTTCGTCTGTCATACCCGATTTTCTCCGAAACTATTTGACATAGAAAGTTGAAATTTGGCACTAATATAGGAATTCATGGCCTTATCAGAGCCGTGTAGTTTTGAAAGTTAAATTTTGACTTAAGGGGTTAGTTTTGGAGGGTAAAATCGTAAGTAAGAAACAAAAAGTTACCAGGTCATCGAGTAGAGTGTCAAATGAAAGCTTGTAAAAACATAAGTTCAAAAATATATATAATGTAATACTTGTGCACACTTTTCTTTGTAATATTTTTAAAAAATTGCGAAAAATCGCTCTCCCCCCTCTTATCTTAAAAAGTACTGATCAAAAAGTTTCCAAAAAATTCTGAAATATTCACCACAAAGTGTAGATTGAACGAAAATTATCACGAGTGCGTTACCTTTAATAACACCGGCCAACAAAAAAAAATATTTGTAAAAACTTTTTAAACCGATACATCTAAGTGTATTTTTGGGTGCTGAAACCGTATCTGGTATCATTTTTTTTTGTATCACCCACAGTTCTCTCACAATATGACATCGATTAAATTTCAAAATAGGGAAAATTTGATACATAAAAAATAAAAACTTCAACCATACTTTTATCTGATTAGGCCACAATTTAGATCTCTTGTTCTATAATGGTGAATAGATGTTCCAAATTCTAATAAATGTTTTTTTTTTAGCCTAGAACCAAGCAATTCTGCTTTTTCCTTAGTCAAACCCAAATCTCTCATTTTTTTAGTCAAGGTAAGTGTAGGTCTGCTCTAAAATGTCAATGAAAAAACTCATAATTATTCAAAATTGCGAGTTTATTGGTTCTTACAAAACAAACGAGTTCTAGTGTCTAAACTTAACTAAAGAGTGACTCTGGATGTTGAAGCGTGGCACTGAATGTCCTCAGCATACATTTCATAAGATGGTACGTAATTACCGAGTGCTAATCGCAAGCATGATGTCAGTTAGTCGATTGCGATATTTTGACTTAATTATCTTCATTTCAGAAAATGCAGACTCGAACAAGTAAGTTGACCCAAACATTGCCGTCAGTTGAAGGGCGATTTGCCTTAGATTCGGATATTTATCTTCAGATATAAAACACCAGAATTTTGTATCAGATGCTGTGGCTTTGAGACGTATATCTGATATATCTGCACTAACTCATTTTCAACAGAACATGAGTCCATGTTAAACTGACTTGCTATTTCAGTAGCGAATTCCTCAATGTTTTTACACGAAAAAGGATAACTGATAAATGATGCGATATTTGCCAATTTACTGAAATCATAAAAACATATTTCGAATTGGCCCAAAATATTTGATAATTCTGCCTTATAAATATCATAATTCGACTGAGGAATCCTTGCTTTCAAAGACGGAAAACTTTTCAGATCCTTTCATTTCAGTTGATCTATCATAAGTTGCAATTTACTTTTGAATGCGTTTATTGCGCTAATCATCTCAATAATAGTTTTTCCTTTAACTTGAAGCTCCAAATTAATGGTGTTTAAATGCATTGTGATGTCTGTCAAAAATGCCATGCCTCACTATCTTCCAACTGCAATTTAAAGAGCCGTCGTTGCAAGCTATGTGCACGGATAGAATTCACAATTTTTATTGCAATGCCCATAATCTCCTCCATGTTTAGAACTTTTGAACACAAAACTTGTTGATGTATAATGCAATGGAAGGAGAAAAATGAAGGGAAATCATCATTAGCTCGACAAAAGGCCACAAAACCGTTTTCGTTTCCAGTCATTGCTAGTGCTCCATCGGTTGTAATGCATACTAGTTTATATATTGGTAGCTTGTAGTTTGTTACAAAATTGAAGAAAACATCATATATATCTTCGTCACGGGTCTTTCCTTTCAGAGGAATCATTGTCAAAAACTCTTCCTTAGCCGACATGTCATTGAATACCATTCGAATAAAAATACACACCTGGGCAGTGTCTGTCATATCGGTGGATTCGTCGAACTGTAAAGAAAAGTATGCACATTCCATGATATCATGTTTTAGTTTATCTGCCATGTCCTGACTCATGACTTCAACACGCCTTGTGACAGTCGGACGAGATAACTGAAGTTCTCTAATGGCAGACATAATCTCTGTTTTATTTTTAAAATCTACAAATAAAGTCTCACCCGCTTTGATAAATGCTTCCTTCACAACCAATCCATCATCAAATGGTTTCTTGTGTTTCGCCAATATATGAGATATTTTAAATGACGCGATCGTTGCAGCTTTTGATTGTTTGGCTGGTCTTGTGAAGATCGTTTGTTCTTTTTTCAAACAAGTTATCAAATCACGTACTTTTCGTTTTCTTAATTCACTCTGTGACAGAAAATCCTTCTCATAGTTTTTATGAACCGTTTTATGATGCCCCTCTAAGTTCCCACGCTTAGGTATTGCAACTGACGCACGGCAAATGAGACAAATGCACTTATCCTTTACCATACAAAAGAAAAATTCTTCCTCCCAATCGTTATTAAAATGATAAGTTTTACTTTTCTTCGCCGCACTCATTTTGGACTATTTATTAATAAACTTTGTATCGATGTATCGCCTTCAAGTTACAACTCAGACTGACTCCTATTCCTGCAGGCGCAACATTTATATCGGCGCAAACGAAGTCTCGAATGTTCCCGTCAAACACGCCGACCGGAGTTTCTAGAAAAATCGGCGGGAATCAAAAAAGCGGCTTTTCTTTGACAAGTACCGCGCGTTCCTTTGATAAAGCCGCCTTTTGCCGCTAGCAGGGGGTTATTACGATAAAAGAAAGTGATGAGGGGGTTATTCTGGCCTAATTGTGGATCGAATAAATTTGAGTAGTTTATTCATTACATTTTGTTTCAGTTACCTAAAACAAAATCTGTGAATTGTTCTATATTGGAATTTTTTTCTCGAGATTGACTTAAAAAGCACTCGCGATCGACCGTTTGAGCACCCCTGCTGTAATGCAAGCTTATATTAACTGGAAGAAAACTGTGACATTTATCGGAACTGCAAACCTAATAACATTTGATTTTCCTGCCAACCTTATAAAATTCTGATTTTATTGCCAACCTAATAACATTCGAATGATAAAATATAAACTTTTCACATTTTGAATATTAAAATGTGAAAAATTGGTGGGCGATACGACTTTTTTATTATTATTTTGCGGACTCAGCACACCAAAAAACATAGGAATCAGGTAAAATTATTAAAAAAGCTTTTTCATCGTTGGCTTGTGTAATTTATCTGGTATATAAAAAAAATATATCAAGGTCATCAGTTTCCAGTAAAGATCGCAAACAAATTTTGTTGAAAACTCATTTGGGGTGTGTTTTGTGAAGTCGTTGATCATTTTATATCTCCGTTACAACAATTTTTAGTTTAAGGGGTTACATACACCTGGGCACTGCAAAAAGTATGTACATTTAAAAAAATATATTTTAAAGGTTATTAAGTTGATAATACAAAAGAATGGCGATTATATATTTTCATTGTACTTTAAGCTATAAGAACATTTTTTTAAAAATATGTTTTAAATGTTTACATTATTTTTTTATCGGTATATGATGAAAACTATGGCACCTTCTTGTCTGCAAGATAACTTCACAAAAAAATCCAATCTGCAAAAATATAAATTGATCTGGTAAAATAATGTAGTAATTAAAAATTGTCGAAGGGTTTTTTTTTTTTAAAAAATAAAAAATTTACTCTAGTATGCAATTTTCGACCAAAAAATTAATGTTTAATTATTTATAAAAATCTATATCTATATCTATAAGAAAAGTTAAAAAAAAACTCTCGTCATTTTGTAGAAAAAGTAATTATTAAGAACTAAAAAGAAAAACATTAAAAAATATAAAAAATTGACTGAGTAATATTGCAGACAGTGCCTTCAGACAGGTAGCGGTCCCAATCCGACGCCAGGTCACATTTAATGCTATAACTTTGTAACGGAATGGAATTTTCCTAAACTGCCGTAAAAAAAATCGAATTTTTGAAAATTCCAGGTGTATGTAACCCCTTAAAAGCCATTAACGTACGGAACATTAATTATGCAATTCGAACTCACAGTAGACCGGTTATTTTTTTTTGTATATATTGTTAGTAGTTATTTCCGACTAACAACTTGACTTAAATCTCTTATTACTAGCTCCTTATTTACTAGCATTATCTTATAAGAGTCTTTTAGAATCTAAGATTATGAGACTATAACTAGCTATATAGAACATTAAGCCCTATGTTCTGCTATTAAAATGTAACGGCACGATTTATCCTTGCACTAACTCAAAGGATTTTGTTCTTTAAAGCTTGATAATTGCTTTATCGATACGTTGCAGAGATTCACATCACTATGTGGACGTCCTTCACAGTTTGTTGCAAATATTTTTTGGCTTCTTTAATAGCTATCTTTCGATGGAGGTGGTCGTTTCGAAAGTACCAGAGGGCACATATTGCCCCTCTTGGTAATTTATTTTGAAAGATTTGTATATATCTGATATGTCTATCGCTTATAAACCCCATAAATTTATTTTAATAATAACAATTTACATTTAAATGTATTTATAATGTATGCAGTGCAGTGCGTTTCAAATTTATTAATTAGTAGTTGTGGGTGTTTAAAAATTCACAACTACTGATTCTGTCGTACATAAAAACTCTAACGAATCTTGGAAAATCAAAATACCACCGTTTGATAGTCTAATTAATAGATTTTTAATCCTTCTACTAATTGATGACGATTATAATGTGGAACTAAGAACAATAAACTAAAAATAATGGTTATATAGAATCTACAATAGAAAACTTGATTAAAAGCAAAAAACGCAAAATATTTTTTTTTATTGTTGAACTCCCCGCCTGAGTAGAGATAGAGATTTTACCCTTTTGAGTGTTCCGTACGGAACACTTATAAGATGACTTCGGTGTCTGTCTGTCCGTCTGTCTGTCACACCCGATTTTCTACGAAACTATTTGTCATAGAAAATTGAAATTTGGTAATAATATAGGAATTGATGGCCTCACCAAAGCCGTGTAGTTTTGAAAGTCAAATTTTGACTTAAGGGGTTAGTTTTGGGAGGTGAAATCGGAAGTGAAAAAAATTTTTTTTAATAGGTCATCCAGTGTGGCGTCAAATGAAAGCTTGTGAAAACACGAGTAAAAAATATATATATAATGTAATACTTGCGCACACTTTCCTTTGTATTATTTTTAAAAAATCGCGAAAAATCGCAGTCCCCCCACCATATCTCGAAAAGTACTGATCAAAAAATTTTGGAAAAATTCTGAAATATTCTCCAGGGGGTGTAGATTGAACGAAAATTGTCCCGAGTGCATTACCTTTAATAATTTATCTAGTATATAAAAAAACAAAAATTTCAAGGTCATTAATTTTCAGTAAAGATTGGAAACAAACTTAGTATGCAATTTTCGACCAAAAAATTAATGTTTAATTATTTATAAAAATCTATATCTATATCTATAAGAAAAGTTAAAAAAAACCTCTCGTCAATTTGTAGAAAAAGTAATTATTAAGAACTAAAAAGAAAAAAATTAAAAAAATATAAAAAATTGACTGAGTAATATTGCAGACAGTGCCTTCAGACAGGTAGCGGTCCCAATCCGATGCCAGGTCACATTTAATGCTATAACTTTGTAACGGAATGGAATTTTCCTAAACTGCCGTAAAAAAATCGAATTTTTGAAAATTCCAGGTGTATGTAACCCCTTAAAAGCCATTAACGTACGGAACATTAATTATGCAATTCGAACTCACAGTAGACCGGTTATTTTTTTTGTATATATTGTTAGTAGTTATTTCCGACTAACAACTTGACTTAAATCTCTTATTACTGGCTCCTTATTTACTAGCATTATCTTATAAGAGTCTCTTAGAATCTAAGATTATGAGACTATAACTAGCTATATAGAACATTAAACCCTATGTTCTGCTATTAAAATGTAACAGCACGATTTATCCTTGCACTAAGTCAAAGGATTTTGTTCTTTAAAGCTTGATAATTGCTTTATCGATACGTTGCAGAGATTCACATCACTATGTGGACGTTCTTCACAGTTTGTTGCAAATATTTTTTGGCTTCTTTAATAGCTACCTTTCGATGGAGGTGGTCGTTTCGAAAGTACCAGAGGGCACATATTGCCCCTCTTGGTAATTTATTTTGAAAGATTTGTATATGTCTGATATGTCTATCGCTTACAAACCCTATAAATTTATTTTAATAATAACAATTTACATTTAAATGTATTTATAATGTATGCAGTGCAGTGCGTTTCAAATTTATTAATTAGTAGTTGTGGGTTTTTAAAAATTCACAACCACACTGATTCTGTCGTACATAAAAACTCTAACGAATCTTGGAAAATCAAAATACCACCGTTTGATAGTCTAATTAATAGACTTTTAATCCTTCTACTAATTGATGACGATTATAATGTGGAACTAAGAACAATAAACTAAAAATAATGGTTATATATAATCTACAATAGAAAACTTGATTAAAAGCAAAAAACGCGCAAAATAATTTTTTTTTATTGTTGAACTCCCCGCCTGAGTAGAGATAGAGATTTTACCCTTTTTAGTGTTCCGTATGGAACACTTATAAGATGACTTCGGTGTCTGTCTGTCTGTCCGTCTGTCTGTCACACCCGATTTTCTACGAAACTATTTGTCATAGAAAGTTGAAATTTGGTAATAATATAGGAATGGATGGCCTCACCAAAGCCATGTAGTATTGAAAGTCAAATTTTGACTTAAGGGGTTAGTTTTGGAAGGTGAAATCGGAAGTGAAAAAAAATTTTTTTAATAGGTCATCGAGTGTGGTGTCAAATGAAAGCTTGTGAAAACACGAGTAAAAAATATATATATAATGTAATACTTGCGCACACTTTTCTTTGTATTATTTTTAAAAAATCGCGAAAAATCGCTGTCCCCCCACCATATCTCGAAAAGTACTGATCAAAAAATTTTGGAAAAATGCTGAAATATTCTCCAGGGGGTGTAGATTGAACGAAAATTGTCCCGAGTGCATTACCTTTTAATAATTTATCTAGTATATAAAAAAAAACAAAAATTTCAAGGTCATTAATTTTCAGTAAAGATTGGAAACAAACTTAGTATGCAATTTTCGACCAAAAAATTAATGTTTAATTATTTATAAAAATCTATATCTATATCTATAAGAAAAGTTAAAAAAAACCTCTCGTCATTTTGTAGAAAAAATAATTATTAAGAACTAAAAAGAAAAAAATTAAAAAATATAAAAAATTGACTGAGTAATATTGCAGACAGTGCCTTCAGACAGGTAGCGGTCCCAATCCGACGCCAGGTCACATTTAATGCTATAACTTTGTAACGGAATGGAATTTTCCTAAACTGCCGTAAAAAAATCGAATTTTTGAAAATTCCAGGTGTATGTAACCCCTTAAAAGCCATTAACGTACGGAACATTAATTATGCAATTCGAACTCACAGTAGACCGGTTTTTTTTTTTTTGTATATATTGTTAGTAGTTATTTCCGACTAACAACTTGACTTAAATCTCTTATTACTAGCTCCTTATTTACTAGCATTAACTTATAAGAGTCTGTTAGAATCTAAGATTATGAGACTATAACTAGCTATATAGAACATTAAGCCCTATGTTCTGCTATTAAAATGTAACAGCACGATTTATCCTTGCACTAACTCAAAGGATTTTGTTCTTTAAAGCTTGATAATTGCTTTATCGATACGTTGCAGAGATTCACATCACTATGTGGACGTCCTTCACAGTTTGTTGCAAATATTTTTTGGCTTCTTTAATAGCTATCTTTCGATGGAGGTGGTCGTTTCGAAAGTACCAGAGGGCACATATTGCCCATCTTGGTAATTTATTTTGAAAGATTTGTATATATCTGATATGTCTATCGCTTATACACCCCATAAATTTATTTTAATAATAACAATTTACATTTAAATGTATTTATAATGTATGCAGTGCAGTGCGTTTCAAATTTATTGATTAGTAGTTGTGGGTTTTTAATAATTCACAACCACTGATTCTGTCGTACATAAAAACTCTAACGAATCTTGGAAAATCAAAATACCACCGTTTGATAGTCTAATTAATAGACTTTTAATCCTTCTACTAATTGATGACGATTATAATGTGGAACTAAGAACAATAAAACTAAAAATAATGGTTATATAGAATCTACAATAGAAAACTTGATTAAAAGTAAAAAAAACGCAAAATAATTTTTTTTTATTGTTGAACTCCCCGCCTGAGTAGAGATTTTACCCTTTGTCTGTGCGTCTGTCTGTCACACCCGCTTTTCTATGAAACTATTTGTCATAGAAAATTGAAATTTGGTACTAATATAGGAATTGATGGCCTCACCAAAGCCGTGTAGTTTTGAAAGTCAAATTTTGACTTAAGGGGTTAGTTTTGGGAGGTGAAATCGGAAGTGAAAAAAAAAAATTTTAATAGGTCATCGAGTGTGGTGTCAAATGAAAGCTTGTGAAAACACGAGTAAAAAATATATACATAATGTAATACTTGCGCACACTTTTCTTTGTATTATTTTTAAAAAATCGCGAAAAATCGCTGTCCCCCCACCATATCTCGAAAAGTACTAATCAAAAAATTTTGGAAAAATTCTTAAATATTCTCCAGGGGGTGTAGATTGAACGAAAATTGTCCCGAGTGCATTACCTTTCATAATTTATCTAGTATATAAAAAAAACCAAAAATTTCAAGGTCATTAATTTTCAGTAAAAGTTGGAAACAAACTTTGTTGAAAAGTCATTTGGGGTGTGTTTTGTGAAGTCACTGATCATTTTTATACCACCGTAACAATATTTTTGTTTTAAAAGCAATCAACATACGGAACACTAATTGTGCAACTTCAACTTGCACTTGACCGGTTATTTTATATCTTACAGGATATCGGCACAGTAAACATACTACAGTAGCGAAACAGTTCCAATTTGGTGACGAGATTTTGACGGCGCGTGCGTCGACAGGTCATTTTTCAAAATGGTCGCTGTGTTTACATCCGATCTCGGAATGTGTCTTTGGAAATGTATTGTCCATCGTTTCTTGATGTGACTGCAGTTTATATAAATATAAAGACAGAAGGAAAAGAGGGTTTGTAGAAAAAGATAATTAAAAACGTTTGTAAGTGAAGAGAATCGAAAGGGTTGAGAAACAATTTATATAATCATGGGGAAAGGAGGTTATTGTTGTGCCGTTGAGAATTGCAATATTCCATATAATTATTTTCGCAAATTATTTGCTCGAGTCACACTTTTTTATGCTCTAAAATTTGCAAATAAGAAATTTCTAACTCAATCAGGGCGCGCTAAGACTATTATTCTAAATCATAACTAAATTTAATTATGCTTTATTTACATCACATGTAATCATCAACAGTATTATCCGTCAAAGTTTAAGTTGCTGCATTAATAATTTTTTTTTTGCAGTTCCTCTGTTTTTAGTTGAAACAATGATTTCATAGAAATCATGGTATGTGATTAAAGTTGTTGGAGTTGTTGATTATTTTAATAAATCTTTATTGCTTGCTTTCACAAGACAACTTTTCACTATCTTAAATGCATTCTTGAAAAAATACATATGCATGAAACAATATTATCATTACTAATGTACATTTTGTTTAGGCGTATTTGCTCAAGAGACGGCCTTCCAGGGAACCTTGATTGATTTTTAATAAAACGTTCGTATTGGTAGAGTGATTTGGTCATTAAAGCTTGAAATTTATTTCTAAACTTAGTTCGGCTGGTTATTTAAAAATCCTGATGTGATTGCTCAATTCTGACCTCGGATTCGGTTTCAGCGCCCAAAAATACATATAAGTATAGCGATCTGTTCGGTAGTGAAAAACTTTTTTTGTGTGCCTGTGTAATTTTTTTATGATTAATAAATAATCCTCCAAATTCTGGTTTTTAGAAAGATTTATTTTTGTGTAAACTAGTATTCAGTTATTTAAAACTATTCTATATTTGATAAATTATAAATAAAACATATTATTTTTTTCTAAAAGGTGTGTTCTCAAGAGGCTTCTAGTTTTCAATAACTTCATCTGAATTAACTGTTTGACACACCTTTTCTAATAATAAACCTGATAAATTTAACACTGTTTAATTGCAAGTACAGTTAATACCCTGAAAGTGACTTTTTTTTTCTATTTTTTCTCTATAAATTACATTGCTCCTTTTTCATGCCAATCTTTCAAAAGTTTCTGTGACTATATATTGTAAGGAATATAGAACCTATAACAACATATTTATTATTTTCAAATTTTAGACAGTATATTTTATTTTCTTATAAGCTGGGTTTGAAAGTTTAAATATTAAGTGTCGTGTTGGGATCACAAAACCACTAGGGAATGGGATTATTGAAATAACATATAAATGGATTATTGAATTAAATATGCTATTAAAATAAGAAAAATTTTAATGTGATTCCAAAGAAATTTTTGTAATATGATTTTGTCAGACGATGTCTGCCAGAGGGTAAAATATTCTGAAAATAAGTTTACTAAATGGACAGTACACCTAATCGAAGTCCATTTTGATGATATTAATATTCCTCCTATAAAGAACTTATTTCTATTGTTGTATACGTTCATAATTCATTAATAATATTATATTAACCTTTCTCGAAGTTACACAATATAGTTTTGTAGTTTAAGAAAAAATAAGTACCAAAAAAATAGATACGGGTGTTTTTTAATTAACGAGAGCTCTATCACGCCAAACAACACAACACTGCTTAGAAAAAAATGCTCTTATTTTAGAAGATGTTGACATCTTAGTAATGACAATTAAAATTAAATTAATTTAGTCCTTAAAAAACGTCTTTAATCACAAATTTACTTGAAAAATGATGTAAATAAAACTTTAACCTCAAACAGTGACGTTTAACTTTGATAGACTTTTGAATTTTTAGATAAGGTTATTAAAAACTGAAGTTGAATATGAAGAATTCCATCAAATACCTTCCTATCAAGTTTTTCACCTGTATTCATTTATTTTCTAATAAAGTGCTCCATTCTTTTTGTTTTTTTTTTTTATATTACTCATGCTGCATTAACTTTTATATTACTCAAGCTGTATTAAATAACAAATCGAAAATTTTCAAACATTTCTATATCTATGATTTTGAATGATAAAACTTTACACAACTTTATTTGTATTTCAACTCTCGCGCTGGTCCACTTTTAACATGGCGGATTGCCACGTGACCTTCTGAAAACGAACCTAATTTTCCTATGCGATTAGCCTTGAGTTTCGCTACTATATAGTGTGTTTACTGTGATATCGGCGAGGATGTCGTATTACCCGCCAACGTTATCCAAGTGCCGAAACATACATTTTTGTATTTCACGACACCTTTTTAGACAAAGCGGTAGTGCTGCCACGGACTTTATTGCATTTCGGAAACAACTACTACCAATGTACGTGGCCAGGCCAAATACTTAAATAAATTAATAAATAAAGCATACCGACCTGTCGAGATTGGCATCAGAGACCTTCTGCACCACAAGCAAGTTACTACGACACGGAGCCACGGACCGCCACAAGAAAATAGTTTTATAGTGTTTCAGACTTACCGAAAACGACTTATAAACTTATAACAAACAGATGCTTTTACTGCACTCTACCGGCGACTTACTAAGTCCATTCAAGCAGAGCGGCCAGCACGGCTGGCAACTTATTTGCAGAAGCACACCTTTCTCAAGCTTACTGCTCGAAGGCATTGCTGAACCTAGCCCAGCTTATGAGCCGTGATACGGCGAAACGCGTCCTGGGATGGTTCAGCAAATACGAAGAACACTTTGGTAACTTCTAAGAATATGATTTTTTCGTTTATTTTTAATTGTTATACCAATGCGCCACTTATAAACTTCTGAACAAATAAAATTGCCAATAAAAATTTTAATCTCATAGTATCAATACAGTGGTTTGTGACAAACTTAATTTAGTTTTAAATAGACCTAAATAAATTTAAAACATTTAAACGCTAAGTATTTTCATTTTGCACTATGCTTAAAATGTTTCATAAAGAATCAACCGCAGATTCAGTCCAGTATATTAAACATATTTATCTATTCAAGGACTTTACAAAGTAATACTTAGTTTTTGAAATTAAACCGTGTGAATTTAAAGTAACTTTCTGACGTTTCTTCTATCAGTGCACGAGGTATCTTCAAGTATATTTATTCTTCGAAATTAAAACTGTGAATGAACTCAAAGGAGCACAAATAAAATCAGTGTTTCTCGTTTTCAATGTCTGATATCGTCGCTAATCGGAAATTTCTTTTAATGTTGTTAGTGTGTTGGTAAATTTCAACTGATACCTAAACTCTTGTTTATAGTAGTTGGAGAAAGAAGCAACAACTTTCGCTTCCTTAACATTGATAGTATGAATGGATTTTTTTAGATAATTCTACGATCTGCATCTTTGGCTATTGCAATTAAAACCGATATTCATTTTTCTGGCACCAGACAAAAAAAATGTCAATTAGGGCTTTTAGAGAAGAATTTTCGAATATGGCAGTCAAATTTTAAAAAATTTATGTTCGTAGTCAGAAAATATTCTCCAAATACTATTGAATCGCGCCAAATTTATTAACCCCGCCTTCACCTCTTTGACGCTCTTCCTTTATAACCATATTGGTAAAAAAATGTTTTCTTCTTATGTCATTACCGTGCCAAAATACAAACAAACTACCTGACACACAGGAATGAGAGACCTAGCCCTAGACCTTTTCCCTGGTCAAGGTTTATCGAAATGCGAAGTGCAAGGATCTAACAATGTAAGTTTTTCACCAATACAATACTTTTCTTAGCAAGAAAAGTAAAAATCGCATGAATAAATATTGTTCCATCTATAACATGAAATTAAGACCCCTCTTTAGAACATCAGTGCCTTTGGTCTTTCCAACAGACGTATTTGACATCTAAATATCAAAACAAATATGGTCTAGACAGGTTTTATACCCTAATATATTACGAAATATTAACTATTACAAACTTGTCTACCACAGCTCGGCTTTTCGAAATTATAGTTTATCTATTTTGTTTAGGCATTTTATATAAACAGGGATCCAGGATAAGCTAAAACTAACCGTAACACAGGCTCGCGGCGCTTTATTTATTATAGAATATCAAGTTCAGAATGGGTCAGCTGTCGGTCACGGTGCAGGTAGCAATTTATATTGTGTCTACTTAACTGTCACATGCTGTTTTAGAAAGTGCCTGTTACCTAAAGGCCAAGTGAAAATTTATGAAAGCATTCGATGTGTGTTTTTAACTGATATCGACTTATAGAAGGTTTACCAAAATTGAAACACTGAAACTAGGCTAACATTTCTAAAAATGTTTTCAAAAAGTATGCTGGGTGTCTCTATCCATTAAACAAAAAAATAGCAAATATGTAGATTCTCTTAATATTGAAAAGTTAGTTCAGGTTAAACGAAAAAAGCAAAAAATGTAAGAAATATATAATTAATACACCAAACACAATACGTAATCACACAAAATGAGGTAAAATTTCGAAGTCGGCGTAAATGGGGTTCAGTTATTGACAGACGACTGCTAAGGTGAGGCAAAATCCCGATCGTACTGTCGCAAGACTGAACAAACGATCCCTCTGATGTGCGGCAACGTATACTTAATTAGGCAGCAGCGATAATTGATATCTAATTTTTTATTTTTGGCCTACCTGTATACACGCCTGCCAATCTGTCTACCCACCTATAAGCCTAACCGAGGCTTCACGACCTATCCGTATCTTTTTTGTTTGGTTTGACGCAATTCTTTTTTTGTCCTCTCGGAAGTCGAGAGATAACTTTTGAACTAGAAAATCGATTTAAATTATTCTTTCCCTGTAATCTAAATAAAAAATGATAAAACAAATAAAGTTTCTTTAAAATCGGCCACCTTGTTTCATCAGGACAAACACGCATAAGGAAAACACATGTGTCCACACATACATTCGCGAGATTTAGAATATCAGTTCTAAAAGGTGTACATACTTAAAAATTAAGGCATTTAAACAATATTACACATTCACGTACTGAATTGAGAACCTTCATTTTTAGGAGTGCCAATGTTTTTGACTTTTTAATAAGAATATAACACCTAAGCATCAAAACAAATGTGGTCTAGACAGGTTTTGTACCCTAATATATTATGAATTTGCAGCTACTACAAACGAGCTTTCTAAAGGTGTAGATTATCTGTATATAGTAAAGGCAACGTATAGAACCAGAATTTTAAGATAAGCTAAAACTTCGTAAAATACGTTCTTGGCAATATATTTATTATAGAATATTTAGTTTACCAGAGAAACATTGATCAAGGGCCGTCGGTTGCCTTGCGGAAAGTCATTTATTTTACTTCTACTTAACTGCAATACATTGTTTCCGAAAGTGTTTGTAAACTAAAGGTTAAATTAAAATTTAGGAGAAAATTCGATGTTTATTTCTGACTAATATTGATATGCACAAGGTTTACGAAAACAAAAATTTTTCAGTAAGTGTTTTTAAAAGTGCTTTTAATAAAATCTCGTTCAAATACATTTTGAATAAGTAGTTAAATGAATTTAATCTAGAAGAAATTTTTTCCCTCTTAAAAGAAAAAAAACCGGTCAAGTGCAAGTTGAACTTGCGCAATTAGTATTCCGTACGTTGATTGCTTTTGAAATAAAAAATTTTGTTACAGATGTATAAAATGATCAGTGACTTCACAAAACACACCCCAAATGAGTTTTGAACAAAGTTTGTTTCCAATCTTTACTGAAATCTGATGACCTTGAAATTTTTGTTTTTATTAAATACCAGAAAAATTATTAAAGGTAATGCACTCGTGATAATTTTCGTTCAATCTACACGCCGTGGACAATATTCCGGAATTTTTTCCCAATTTTTTGATAAGTACTTTTCGAGATAAGGCCCGGGACAGCGATTTTTCGCGATTTTTTTAAAAATAATACAAAGAAAAGTGCTCGCAAGTATTACATTATATATACATTTTTTACTCGTGTTTTCACAGGCTTTCATTTGACACCACACTCGATAACCTAGTAAAAAAATTTTTTTTTTCACTTCTGATTTCACCCCCCAAAACTAACCCCTTAAGTCAAAATTTAACTCTCAAAACTACATGGCTCTGATGAGGCCATCAATTCCTATATTATTACCAAATTTCAACTTTCTATGTCAAATAGTTTCGGAGAAAAGCGGGTGTGACAGACAGACAGACAGACAGACAGACAGACACCGAAGTGATCTTATAAGTGTTCCGTACGGAACACTAAAAATAAGTATTAAAATAGAAAACAAAACATTAATCGAAAATTTTAAATAAGAAGAAATTTTTAAGACAAAAGTACTGTCTTTCACTATGAATTTGACAAGGATATGCAAAAAAAATAATCGACCAAGTGCAAGTCGGACTTGCGTAATTAGTGTTTCGTACGGTGATTTTAAAATAAAGTTTTCAACAAAGTTTGTTTCCGAAATTTTTTTTTTTTTTTTTATATATACCAGATAAATTATCAAAGGTAACGTGAACTCGTGAATTCTCGTTCCATCTACACCTTGTGCGGAATATTCTAGAGTTTTGTTCAAAATTTTTTGACTAGTACTTTTCGAGATAAGGGGGGGATGACAGCGATTTTTGGTAATTCTTTAAAAATAAAACAAAGAAAAATGTGCGCAAGTATTACATCATATATATCTTTAAACTTGTGTTTTTACAACTTTCATTTAACTTTGTTTTCACTTCTGATTTCACCCACCAAATTAACTTTAAGGAAGAATTTAACTACACGGCTCTGATGGGGCTATCAATTCCTATATTAATGCAAAATTTAAACGTCTTTTGTCAAATGATTTCAGAGAAAATCGAGTGTGACAGACCGACATACACGAAAGTGATATTATATATGTTCCTTACGGAACACTAAAAATGTGTTCAAGGCCAAGTTCTTTCGTAAAAAACTATAAATAAAAGCTCCTTCTAAAACCTTTTGTGCAAGTTGTTGAATAAAATCATTTTAAAAAAGGTTTCTACTTAAGAAATGAAAAAATAAGCACTAAAATAGAACTACGTTGGGACTACTAGAATATTTGGCACAATAACACTACACAACCATTATCCCCACTACACAAAATACTTAGTTTCTGCACTCGACGAACATTTCGCTTCTGATAATGCTAACATGGTGAGCAAAACGCTCGTCATATACCAAAATAAAAGCTTTTCGTGTAGTGGTGATAAGTTACGAGTGGTAGAATAGAAAGTAGGAAAATAACCGGTCAAGTGCAAGTTGGACTTGCGCAATTAGTGTTCCTTACGTTGATTGCTTTTGAAATAAAAATTTTTGTCACGGAGGTATAAAATGGTTATTGACTTTATAAAACACATCCCAAATGAGTTTCCAAAAAAGTTTTTTTCCGATACTTACTAAAAACTGATGAAATGTTTGTTTTTTTCATATACCAGATAAATAATTAAAGATAATGCACTTGTCATAATTTTCGTTTACTTTACGCCCTATGGAGAATATTCCAGAATTTCTTAAAAATATTTTGATCAGAATAAAATAATACAAAGAAAAGTGTGCGCAAGTATTATGTTATATAGATTTTTAAACTCCTATTTTTACAAGCTTTCATTTGACACCTCACTCGACAATGTAGTAAAAAAAATTTTTATTCACTTCCGATTTCACTCCCCAGAAATAACCCCTTAAGTCAAAATTTAACTTTCAAAACTACACGGCTCTGATGATGCCATCAATTCCTAAGTTAGTGTCAAATTTCAACTTTCTAAGACAAATAGCTTCGGAGAAAATCGGGTGTGACAGGCAGATAGACAGATAGATGGACGGACGGTCACCGAAGTGATTTTATAAGTGTTCCATACGGAACACTAAAAATGAATCTTCTTTCATTCGCTATCTTAAAGGTGCCAGTGCTGTTGATATTTCAGGTAGAGTTAAAAATCAAGACAAATATGGTCTAGAGCAGGGGTGCTCAAACGGTCGATCGCGAGTGCTTTTTGAGTCGATCTCGAGAAAAAAATTCCGATATAGAACTATTCACAGATTTTGTTTTAGGTAACTAAAACAAAATGTAATGAATAAACTACTAAAATTTATTCGATCCACAATTAGGCCAGAGTAACCCCCTCATCACTTTCTTTTATCTTAATAACCCCCTGCTAGCGGCAAAATGCGGCTTTATCAAAGGAACGCGCGGTACTTGTCAAAGAAAAGCCGCGTTTTTGATTCCCGCCGATTTTTCTAGAAACTTCGGGCGGTGTGTTTGACGGGAATATTCGAGACTTCGTTCGCGCCGATATAAATGTTGCGCCTGCAGGAATAGGAGTCAGTCTGAGTTGTAACTTGAAGGCGATACATCGATACAAAGTTTATTAATAAATAGTCCAAAATGAGTGCGGCGAAGAAAAGTAAAACTTAGCATTTTAATAACGATTGGGAGGAAGAATTTTTCTTTTGTATGGTAAAGGATAAGTGACTTTATTTGGAGATTTTAAAAATAAAACAGAGATTATGTCTGCTATTAGAGAACTTCAGTTATCATGTCCGACTGCCACAAGGCGTGTTGAAGTCATGAGTCAGGACATGGCAGATAAACTAAAACATGATATCATGGAATGTACATACTTTTCTTTACAGTTCGACGAATCCACCGATATGACAGACACTGCCCAGCTGTGTATTTTTATTCGAATGGTATTCAATGACATGTCGGCCTAAGGAAGAGTTTTTGACAATGATTCCTCTGAAAGAAAAACCCTTGGCGAAGATATATATGACGTTTTCTTCAATTTTGTAACAAACTACAAGCTACCAATATATAAACTAGTGTGCATTACAACCGATGGAGCACCAGCAATGACTGGAAACGAAAAGGGATTTGTGACATTGTGCCGAGCTAATGATGATTTCCCTTCATTTTTCTCCTTCCATTGCATTATACATCAACAAGTTTTGTGTTCAAAAGTTCTAAACATGGAGGAGATTATGGGCATTGCAATAAAAATTGTGAATTTTATCCGTGCACATAGCTTGCAATGACGGCTCTTTAAATTGCAGTTGGAAGATAGTGAGTCAGCCGAACACACTGATTTAGTTCTTCACACGGACGTCAGGTGGTTGAGTCGCGGAAAATTCCTAGAAAGGTTTCAAGAATTATTGCCCGAAATAACAGCTTTTCTGGACGAAAGAGGTGATGACACTCAGATGCTGAAAAACGGAAAATGGCTGATTGATTTGGCATTTTTGACAGCCATCACAATGCATTTAAACACCATTAATTTGGAGCTTCAAGGTAAAGGAAAAACTATTATTGAGATGATTAGCGCAATAAACGCATTCAAAAGTAAATTGATTGTTATATGATAGATCAACTGAAAAGAAAGGATCTGAAAAATTTTCCGTCTTTGAAAGCAAGGATTCCTCAGTTGAATTATGGTATTTATGAGACAGAATTATCAAATATTTGGGCCAATTCGAAATACGTTTTTATGATTTCAGTAAACTGGCAAATATCGCATCATTTATGAGTTATCCTTTTTCGTGTAAAAACATTGAGGAATTAGCTACTGAAATAGCAAGTCAGTTTAACATGGACTCATGTTCTGTTGAAAATGAGTTAGTGCAGATTATATCAGATATACATCTCAAAGCCACAGCATCTGATACAAAATTCTGGTGTTTTATATCTGAAGATAAATATCCGAATCTAAGGCAAATCGCCCTTCAACTGACGGCAATGTTTGAGTCAACTTATTTGTGCGAGTCTGCATTTTCTGAAATGAAGATAATTAAGTCAAAATATCGCAATCGACTAACTGACGAACATATGTCATCATGCTTGCGATTAGTACTCGGTAATTACGTACCATCTTATGAAAAGTATGCTGAGGACATGCAGTGCCACGCTTCAACATCCAAAGTCACTCTTTAGTTAAGTTTAGACACTAGAACTCGTTTGTTTTGTAAGAACCAATAAACTCGCAATTTTGAATAATTATGAGTTTTTTCATTGACATTTTAGAGCAGACCTACACTTACCTTGACTAAAAAAATGCATATTGTGCGGAAAACTAATATCTATGCCACGATACACCCTACTTAGACGACAATCCTGCATCACACTTACTTGCAGCCTCTCAGAGTCGATCAATCGTAGTCTAACAATATTGAGGTAGATCGCCAGCAGTTCAAGTTTGAGCACCCCTGGTCTAGAGAGTTTTACAGTTACAGCAAACGCACTTCGTGCGTTCTAGATTATAAATATATATTTTAGGCAATATTTGGAGAAATCATTTCAGATAAGCTAAAACTGGTCGTAAAACACGATCCTGACAGTATATTTATTATAAAATATTTAGTTTACCGAACAAACATTGGTCAAGGGCCGTCGGTTGCTTTGCAGGTATCCATTTATTTTACTTCTACTTAACTGCAACATATTGTTTCGGAAAGTGTCTGTAAACTAAAGGTTAGATTAAAATTTATGACGGAATTCGCTGTTTACTTTTGACCAATATTGATTTGCAAAGGGTTTACGAAAATTAATGAGCGAACGATCGGAGTTTGGAATTATTTATTTGAGCTCTTGCAACTTGTGATGCAATAGATCTGAGTTTACGGTTTACCTAAAAGTAGTGAAGAAGATTAGTGTTGGACTATCAGAATATAGACAAATGAGATAAATAAATATCATAATACAACTGAATGGTTTCACTCGTAGACGACGCTTGCATATACAGCTATCGCGGCACGAATTATTGTGAGCGATATACTGGGTTAATTCGGTCCTTACGCACTAGACATCATAGACTAAGGAATTATGTTATTATTCTTTATAGGACTATGTAACTCAATGTAAACTGTAGAGAACTAAAATAGTGAGCGGCTGGGGCAGCAGACAGAGGCGGCGCGGATATTATTTAATATATAGTATCTTAAATTTGTCGGAAGATGTGCTAATAAAATAGGCTTTGAAGTGCTTAGGACTTTTTATTTTCTACCGAGTAGCCACCATTTGAGTGACTAGTCTATATAATATAATTGTTTACTTTTATATATATACATACATATATATATATATATATATATATATATATATATATATATATATATATATATATATATATATATATATATATATATTTTATATTTAAGGTGAAGTTACTATGCAAAGTATCTTATGCTTATTACAGCTTTCAGAAGACATACAAAGTTGTTTTTTCACGTTGTAAAAAGTGTTTTTTAATTTTACCTACGAAAGTGGCAGTACTTAAATGACTTGTTCAATCACAAAGTTTGATAGTTAGAATAGGCATTTAATTTAATATATTATGTAACAATTATCACAGGCCAACAAAAAAAATATTTGTAAAAACTTTTTAAACCAATATATCTAAGTGTTATGTATTTTTGGGTGCTGAAACCGTATCTGATATCAGTTTTTTTGTATCACCCACAGTTCTCTCACAATATGACATAGATTAAAATTCAAAATAGGGAAAATCTGATATATAAAAATAAAAATAAAAAAAAAATAAACTGTTGATCTCTTGTTTTATAATGGTAAATAGATGTTCCAGATTCCAGTAAATGCCTAGAATCAAGCCAATTCTGCTTTTTCCTTAGTCAAACCCAAATCTCCCACTAAATCATTTAACTCTGCTTGTGTAAACAACTGTGGTTTTAAATTTTCTAAAGAACACTGAAATTCATCATAATCCGGTCGACTTTCATTAAATTCGGGACTGGAATGTAAAACGTCATCAATAGACTGAGGTGGCTCAGGGACAGGAAGTCCCGATCCATATCCTATCAGCCGATTAGCTGAAGTAAAGTTAGGGTAGACAATTACTTTCTTATTTTTGGAGTTATATCCAGAAACATCAACGCTGCAAAAATAACAATCATTTGAATGATTTTCTTGCTCTCTCCATGCCATGGCTACACCAAATCTAAAAACTTTCTCTTCTTTCTTATACCATTTCCTAAGATCCTCGACGCAAACATAACATACTTTGTGAGGAGTCCAACATTTTTGTTGATTACCGATTTCTACACCAAAATATGCCAAAGTTCACTTTTTTACAAAGTCAGTAATGTTTCTTTGATATTTTTTAACTACAAACTCACCACATATATAATAAAAAGTGTTTACAACTACGATTAGCCATACTTTGAGTGTGAATTAAAGCACATGGGTTAAACACTGCAATGCGAGGTTATATTAACTGGAAGGAAACAAAACAGCTGTGACATTTACCGGAACTGCCAACCTAATAAGATTTGATTTTACTGCCAACCTTATAAAATTCTGATTTTATTGCTAACCTAATAACATTCGAATGATAAAAAATAAACTTTTCACAATATTCTAAATCTTAAAATGTGAAAAATTGGCGGGTAATACGACTTTTTTTTTATTATTATTTTCGGGTTCAGCACCCCAAAAAACATAGGAATCAGGTAAAATTATTAAAAAAGTTTTTTCATCGTTGGCCTGTGTTATTTGTTTATTTATTTCGTATTTTACGGCAAATAAACTGCATTTACGGAGCATAAATTATATAAATAATAATTGAAAAAATCAACATCCTAAAACTAGAAGAAATATACTAATTTAATTACACTCACTACCCCATATAAAAATATTTTATTAACTAAGTTAGTGATTTTATAGAACATTCACGCAACTCTTTTTTTATCAATAGTAGTTATGGTGATGACTATATATATATATATATATATATATATATATATATATATATATATATATATATATATATATATATATATATACATATATAAATATGTATATATATATATATATATATATATATATATATATATATATATATATATATATATATATATATATATATATATATATATATATATATATATATATATATATATATATATATACATATATAATATATATACATATATAAATATATATATATATATATATATATATATATATATATATATATATATATATATATATACTACAATAAAGGTTTCACGGATGTAATTAAAATTCTGGGTTTCAGTCCGTTCGTCTAACAATGAATTTGCACGACGTTTCGCCAAAATCTCATTTGGCATTTTCAAGTATTCTTGCTGCTGCTGCTACTCGATACTGTGATCTTGCCGCTGCTGCCGCTCGAAGCTAACTTTACTAACTAACTGAGATTTTGACGAAACGTCGTGCAAACTCATTGTTAGACGAACGGATTGAAACCTGGAATTTAATGTATTACATATATATATATATATATATATATATATATATATATATATATATATATATATATATATATATATATATATATATATATTATATATATATATATATATATATATATATATATATATATATATGTATATATATATATATATATATGTATATATATATATGTAAGCTAAAAATTAGTTTTTCATAGTATCGTTTTAGTTCTTATTTATGACTATTATTTATTCCAATAAAAGTAAAGTATTAAAAGTTCGATAATGCCCATATGGTAGTTTAAATTTAACCTAGCGACTTAAGTGGGTGACGATTTCTGCTGTCGTCCATGTAGTCTTTAAAAGCAGGAAAATATAAAATTTTAATATTTTTACTTACAGCAGAGTGTGAATGAAAATGTGGATCTTACCTGAAAAATAAAAAACGTGTTTTTAAATAAACTTATAAATAAATCACATTATATATACATATATATATATATATATATATATATATATATATATATATATATATATATATATATATATATATATACACACAATTGGTAGAAACAATAACGGGGATAATAGCAAACTACCAAACAATGTGTAATACGTATAGCATCACCCCAAAATTAGAGGCGAGAGAAAAAAAAGGATGTATTATCTTACTGTATTTTTATTCTCAAAATCTAGCTTTCGTAAACTTCATCAGAAGATCTACAGAACAAAAAAAAAAAAACAAACACTAGGATCAGTTAGTATTAACGCTCAAATAGTCAACAACATACTTACAGGATAGTTATAGTATGTAGCAAACCTCGAGAAGAATTGTGGCACAATTGTCTTTTTTCATATTGTACAGGAACTAATAAGAATCAGTTGAACAACATTGGAGTAATATCCCTTATAAATTTAAAATTTAAAAGTTTCGAAACTAAAATTACCTTATTATTCTTTTTCTTACTTTTTTCTTTTTTGACATGACACATCTAAAATCCAACATAACCTGTGGACGCCCTAGAACATATAGGCACCGAATGTTTATAGAAAATAGGATATTTAAGCGAATAAGGTCAGATCAAACCAAATTGACAGACATCCAGTTACTAACCAGAAAACCATCAATCCTGAGTTATTTATACAAATTATAGTGTCAGTTATTCCTTATGTAAGCTTCATTGGTTTTTATTGTTTTAGTGAATTTTTGGGAAAGCAGATACGTATAAATTGAACTTAAACCTTCTACATCCTTTTCATGATTGACATCATTTTTACAGTTCTTTATGTAACACATTTGAAGGAAATTTCTCCGAAAACGGTTTCTTTCAAAGTCAAGGATGAAACTTTCTTGGTATTGGACTAGGTCTTCTTTATTTACATGTGAGCTAAGGCTAGTCGAATTAGGCTTATATTTACAGTTATTTTTATGTAAAGAGATTCTTTTAGAGAATTTTGGGAGATGTTTGGCCTATGTAACATATATTTGACCACACTCACATTGTATTCCATAAACTATATTAGATTTTTTTAATGTATCAATTTCACCTTTGATGTTAGAGTAAAAAAGATTCAACTTTTTTGCCACATAATTGGCAATCTTTGTGTTACTGTTCTTAAATAGTGACGAAATTGGCTCAGAGAGTCCTATAATGTATTGTATTTTCCCATATTTTATATCTGCAATTCCCAAATCATCACTGTGTCTATAAATGGGTGGTCTGTCATTGTTATTAAGAATCTTTATGAAGATGTTAACAGGGTAACTATTTTCCACTAAAACACTTTTCAACAACTCCACGTTCTTTTTTGTAAGAGACGGATGGTAAATTTTAGTCATTTAGTTTTAAAGCTATGGTATGGTATTGATTTTTTGTTTAAACGGATGGTAAGAATTAAACGGAATATATCTTCCAGAAGTTATAGTTTTTCTATACCCATCTAATTTAAAAATGTTATCATCGGATCTGACCACCAACGTGTCCAGGAAGGGGACAGAATTATCCTTCTATTCCTCCACTGTAAAAATTAATTTTCACTAAAAGAGTTGAAAATGTTAAGTATCCAGTATCAAGTCATCAACATACTGAAAGACAAACGGAAATTCCAACTTAACATTATCCGTAACACAATAAAGTAATTTATTCATAATTATCTCTGCTATGATAGATGAACACGTGCCCCCCATTGGCAAACCTGTCTTCTGCCTATAAACTTTACCATCGAAAGAGAAAAACGTATTGTCATACAAATACTTAATAATATCAAGAAATTTATTTTTTGGAATATTACAAATTTCTTCAATTAGTTTAAAATGTGTGTCTAATGTTTTCAAAAAAGATCCAGAGGAATATTAGAAAACAACGAAACAACATCGAAAGATGCCAGAACAAAACCATTTGGGACTGTCATGTTGTTGATCTTTTCAGCAAATTCAAAAAATATTATTTATTCGAAATCTGTTAAAAGCCAACAAACTTTGACAGTAGTTGTATTGTGGCACCCTTACAAGAAAAACTCGGTCGTAAGGGGACATCATTTTAATGCACTTTTGGTAGTCCATAATATTTAGGGCACACTCCGTTATATATAATCGCCTCTAATTTTGGGGTGATAATATACGTCTTGCACATTGTTTGTATATATATATATATATATATATATATATATATATATATATATATATATATATATATATATATATATATATATATATATATATATATATATATATATATATATATATATATATATATATATATATATATATATATATATATATATATATATATATATATATATATATATATATATATATATATATATATATATATATATATATATATATATATATATATATATATATATATATAAATTATATATATATATATATATATATATATATATATATATATATATATATATATATATATATATATATATATATATATATATATATATATATATATATATATATATATATATATATATATATATATATATATATATATATATATATATAATATATATATATATATATATATATATATATATATATATATATATATATATATATATATATATATATATATATATATATATATATTCCCACCATTAAGAGGATGTATATTTTTATTTTTTCGTACATTTAATTCTTAATTAAACTTGTGTAAATGTGAGTGACTCCTCTTACGTTAGTCCTATCATTCACTGCGTTCTTATCTTTTTTAATTTCACTATCCTATACGTCTTGCACATTGTTTGTATATATATATATATATATATATATATATATATATATAATATATATATATATATATATATATATATATATGTATATATATGTATATATATATATATATATATATATATATATATATATATATATATATATATATATATATATATATATATATATAATATATATATATATATATATATATATATATATATATATATATATATATATATATATATATATATATATATATATATATATATATATATATATATATATATATATATATATATATATATATATATATATATATATATATATATATATATATATATATATATATATATATATATATATATATATTTTTTATACATATATATATATATATATATATATATATATATATATATATACATATATAATTTTTCTTTTCATTGAACCTTTGACTATTATAAACTTATGTATGTATACTTTCTTGGGTATTATGTTCTTTTTAAAATTTTTAACCACTAAATTAACGTTTCGCCTTATTATTTTGGGCATTCTTTAAAATTTTTTATTTACATCTAAAAACATAATGAAATTTTTATAATACGTCACATTATATAATACATTTATTTAAGACCCTTAAATTTGAATTAAAATATAATAAAATAATAACTGTACCTTGAAAGTTTCGTGGTCTGTGCACGAGTGAATTTTATTTTATGGTTCATGGTTATATCTGTATATATATATATATATATATATATATATATATATATATATATATATATATATATATATATATATATATATATATATATATATATATATATATATATATATATATATATATATATATATATATATATATATATATATATATATATATATATATATATATATATATATATATATATATATATATATATATATATATATATATATATATATATATATATATATATATATATATATATATATATATATATATATATATATATATATATATATATATATATATATATATATATATATATATATATATATATATATTTATATATATATATATATATATATATATATATATATATATATATATATATATATATATATATATATATATATATATATATATATATATATATATATATATATATATATATATTCCCACCATTAAGAGGATGTATATTTTTATTTTTTCGTACATTTAATTCTTAATTAAATTTGTGTAAATGTGACTGACTCCTCTTACGTTAGTTCTATCATTCACTGCGTTCTTATCTTTTTTAATTTCACTCCTTTCTTTGAACTACAGCTTGGCATATATACATATATATATATATATATATATATATATATATATATATATATATATATATATGAATATATATAAATATATATATATATATATATATATATATATATATATATATATATATATATATATATATATATGTATATATATATATATATATATATATATATATATATATATATATATATATATATATATATATATATATATATATATATATATATATATATATATATATATATATATATATATATATATATATATATGTATATATAGATATATATATATAGATATATATATATATAGATATATATATATATATATATGATATATATATATATAGATATATATATATATATAGATATATATATATATATATATATATATATATATATATATATATATATATATATATATATAGATATATATATATATATATATATATATATATATATATATATATATATATATATATAGATATATATATATATATATATATATATATATATATATATATATATATATATATATATATATATATATATATATATTAATGTACTAAAATGGGTGATTCATTTTCTCAATATTTAAAGTTTTGCTACAGGGACATTTATTAGGCCTATCGGATGTTAATATTGGCTGTTTACTTTTTTTAAAGTATCATAAATGCTGGTCAAGCATATGTCCCTAAAGCAATTTTACTATATATTAATACTTAATCTTACAATTAACAATAATATATATATTTTTTTATGGATCTAACACACGTGCTACAGGGAAGTCCCTAAAGCGCTCCAGGAGCGGCATGTGTGCAGAAAAAGCAATTCACGTTGTTCTTGAATCGCTGTAAATTGTATTCGCTATGAAACACAGCCCTGGGCAAGTTATTACGTGGGGATGATGTTCTCCATTTAAAAGACTGCTTGAAAAGCGTTATACGCGGAGTAACAAACTGAATCTCATACGGATGTAATTTATTAGCACGACGTGGGAGAAATTAAGCTGGCTACATCCTTCGAACACTTTCCATGAAAATAATTGTAGAACAGACTCAAGTCGCCAACCGTTCTTCGATGTGCCAGCGATTCAAGGCCGCCGGTCAGTTCCGGGTCTCCAATCAGACGAACAGCTTTTCTCTAAACAGAATCCAACAAATGCAGTGTGTTTGGGAACAGAGCCCCAAACATGGGAGCAGTATTCCATAGTTAGTCGAATTTGAGCTTTGTAAAGAATTAACAGTTGTTGTGGAGTGTAAAGCTTTCTGGTTCGGAATAATATTCCCAACTTTTGAGAAGCTCTCCTTGCTATACCTGCAACATGTTCATGCCAGGACATATTTGCTTCCAAATTAACGCCCAACAAATTGAGTGACGATGCTAGGGAAATGAAGTGCCCCTACATGACTATGTCGGGTTCAGCAACGTTAATTTTTTAGAAAAAACTACCGCCTGGGCGTTAGATTCCACTTGGTTACTGTCACCTCAAGATAGAATTTCTTCCACACAATAACATGTGAGTGTTTAATAGCTTGATAATAACTGTTACGTTGCATTAATAAATAATTTATGGCAAAATTTATGCATGAAAAGCTCTATCTAGTTATTCTGCAGTGACTTCGACAGATAGCGGTAATATTAATAATCGTAAAATGTCAGATCTTTTATATATATACAACCCAGCCGGCAAACACCGATACTCGGACGAACACTTCCGACCACCCCACCTAAAATCTGCGTAGACGCCGACCTATAAAAGACGGCGACCGCACGTCGGTTGCACAGTTAGCTTTGAGCGACAGCAGCAGCAAGATCACAGGATCAAGTAGCAGCAGCATCGAGAGCACTTGAAAATGCCAAATGAGGTTTTGGCAAAACGTCGTGCAAATTCATTGTTAGACGAAATTTGAATGTATTATATATATATATATATATATATATATATATATATATATATATATATATATATATATATATATATATAGAGCTTTTCTATGCTCATTATCCAGAAAATGTTGTAACCGGTTTCAAACTACTTGTTTAAAAATGTGAGTTACTGAAAGCTAGGTGGACGTAAAACTGTAATATATTTAAATTTATTGTGTGATTTAACATAAAGTAGCCAATTTAGCAAATGACTTAAGTTGTTTAGAAATTGCTGTTGCTGACATTAGCACGGAAATAAGAAGTCATATTTCATGTACACAAATGCGAAACGAGGCGCCAGTCGAGGTTTGTACTGGCATAAGTATACTAATCTCATTTGTTATATGGATATTGCATACTGTTGTTATTATGACTCATTAGCATATTTTTGCCTTTCTTGCTAAAGAAAGTATTGTATTCCTCAAAAAATTACACTTTAAGATTTTTGCTTTTCTTCATGTTTCATCACGAAAAATATAGTCGTTCATTTTCTCCGGTCTGTCAGTTTATGATCTGTCACGATAACTCTTGAACGAAACGATATATCAATTTCAAATTTAGTGCACATATATTACCTAATGAGGGGATGAAGCCTATAGTTTTTGAACAATATCGTTTCAGGTTAAAGAGTGAAAAGGGGGAGAGTAGATAAATTTTATGTTTTAATGGTAATGTGGTAACTTTTCCTGTTTTTTTTATTGAAATAATAAATAAATTTTATGCCTAAATATTTCCTAGTAAAACTAAAGGACAAAAGAAAAATACAACTTACAGGAATTTAGGACCAACGTGAATCGGTTTTTCCACCCCCGCGTAGCTCCTGTAGCGCTTTAGACTTTCCCTGCAGCACGTGTGCTACGCTCAAAAGAAAAAATCACTTGTTTTAGCACCTTGTGACTTGCCATAATTCTCAAAAATTAGAACAAGCTTAAAAGGATGCTTTTTGAGGACATGGAGTGCACCCAAAAGGCGTAAGTGCTTTATAAACCTTACAAAATAAGTTCAAAATTTCATTTGGATCACTATTAAGACCGTCGTATAAAATGCATTTAAGTAGAATTAAGGAAAATACATCGTATTGAACAGAAAACCGGAAAAATTTGTTTCATTTAATCCTTACATTACCAGTCTGGAAATTTAATCGTCGTACACAGTAGGATAAAAATTTTAATCACAAAAAACTCTTTCTATGCCCCAAGTAACAGCGAACGGACCTGAGATTTAATAACGAAATGAAAAGATTATAATACTGTAACATTCATTTTTTCTTAGATATTAAGATCATGTTACTGTTTTTTTTTCTATAATTTATTTTTTATTACATTTTTATATTTGATTCGGATGATTTCATTTATGAGCAGTGTAACTTAAAACAGTGATTTAAATTTTTGAAAAGGGGTGTGTATAGCGTTTATAACGTGTTGCTGACCTAACTTATTTAGTTTGCATTGGTTTTGCGTTCAGGGAGTAAGCCATTTTAAAGACGTCACTTTGAAGAAGGAGCAAAAGATATATAAACGGCCATATCGGATTTTTTAGGGCTTTTTCCTCCGAGATGCAGTAACGGCTTTTTCTTCCGAGATGCAGTAACAGCTTTTTCCTCCAGCATGCCGTAGTGGCTTTGTTCTTCCGTCATGCCGTAGTGCAGTAACGGCGTTTTTTTTATCACCAAGTGGGTGTCGTTTCTAGCTCTCAAGTTGAAAGCCTTCCGTTCTTAAAATATCCTGCGTATTCTCAGGCATTTCGGGTCAAAAAGTGATTAGCTACCCAAAAAAGAATAGGAGAGCAGTGGCTGAGACATTGTTTTTGATGAGAATCTTAACAGGGAGGTCAAGCAGCTTATGGAAAACCCACCAATTAGTAAATCAGTAGTATACCAGTTTAAATACCTCACTTCCTGTCTACAAGTGTGGTTCCAATGACTACTCAACACGTAATCCGCGGTGTTAATTTCACAAACTTTTAGATCGTATTTTTTTTAAGAGTCTTCTGTTTTTTTTACACTTAGGATCAGTAGTTCATTGAACTCTAGTTTAAATGTGTATACTCTCATAGCCTAAGAGATCATTTATTAATTCTAAGTAATTTTAAGAGTTTAATAGGAGGAAGAATTTTTATTTTGTTAATATACTCTTTTTTTATGTGTAGTGTCTCACTAAACTCCTACTCTTTCTTTCAGGACGTAAGGTTTGTACTCAACTCAATTTTATATTAACAACTAAATAGTCTTCAGTATTTTTTCATTTTTTGAGCTGAACTTTTTATTCTAAAATGAATGATGCCCAAAAACAGTACAACCAAGTTTTAAACAAATATAGAGACTATTTTCAAAAGGCGTACAAAAATTACCTCGATCTCCATGTACTCGACCAGTAAAAAACGAGCTAGCTTATATCTAGTTTTTGCTCTATCAGTATTAATATCCACTCAATCTATTCTCAAAAATTAAGATATACATAAGGGGCAAATAACGGCTTCTATTTAATAAATCAAATATTTATTAAAAATAAAGAAAGTTAAGGCTATTAAAATAGCCGCAAAAGACACGTTATAATATTTTAAATATAGTCTGTATTGTGCCCTAGAATTTTCTCTATATAAGGAAGACCCTTTCCTAACAGCTGGAATGCAATTATACTCGTCCATCTTGTCCAACCTACAGTGGTATTTGAATTCACTGTTTAGACCAATGCTACATGTATTTATATTTAATTACATCAAAAATGTAACTAATATAATGCCAAATTACATCCATGCTCGCTCAACCTATATTAATATTCCACTGAATATACTCGTAGAGCGATTGGAATTTTAACTTGAAATAGTGCCCATAAATAGCCATTTTAAGCTCACATTTAATTTTAAAGCCATGGCTCTTATCATTCTGAACACTGCTATACTATATATGTCCACAGGAATATTTGTCTTTATGGCCTTATTTCGTTTTAAGGGCCGTGTTTTAAGAAAAGTGCTAGCATTACATTAACGGTTTTATTCTTTTTAATTTAAATTTATGAGAAAAGCTTACGATTAATTTGTTTTATTAAACGCTATTAACGTATAAATTGCATTTATATGATAGAACCATAAAGTTTACGTGCTCCTTGCTATTTTCGAAAGGAATTCAATAGTGGAATTTAATGCAAATGAAATTGAATTAAACATTTAGGTTGGAGTCTTACTTTTTTCCCTTTAAACTGTATATACAGGATAATAACCACGTTTTCTTAAAGTGCCCCAGTTCTAAAATATGGAAAAAATGTGGAATCGTTTTTTATTCAACTTGTAGCCTTGATGGCGTAGTGTTTCACTTCTTGAGTTTCGATGTCCTCCTTCTACCAATTTGCCCTCATGAAGCCTTCTAGGTGAAAAAGTCTTTTTCTATATCGTTTTTTGAGTGTCCTTATAATTTTCTTTATTTTTTTCTCCTCCAAATGTAACTGCTGCTACACTTTTATCTGTGTTGAGGCACTGCAAATTAGCAATTTGCTTTTTATTATTACAGAGTATTTCTTTCATACCCATTCCAACATTCTTGATGTGTTCTATCCAGTTATCCGGAAGAATTTTGCACCTTATACAGCGTCCATTTTTTTTTTCAATTCCTTCAAGAAAGTAACTTGAGGATTTATCTGCATAATGATCTTACATAGATGACATACATGTATTCGTCATTTGCGTATCAGTATCATATCGTCAAGTATTTTGTTAAAATTATTAATAGATCATAAGTGGAAGTGGATGAATAATATCTTCAAATCCTGCTTCGCAAATAGAACGTATCGTAATTGCTATGTTTAGGTTAGTTTTACAAATATCTGTAGTTTGGTAGACGTAGTTAATCAGTTCCCCCTACTCCTACATTAAAAATATCCGAGGTCCATATGATGGACATTTCCTGGCGTGGCACCCACAAAAAAGCCAGCCTAGGTTACGATTGTCTATGATCAGAGTGATTGGTATTTGATAAATTCAAGAACGTCGATTATCTGAGGCCAAGATTTAAGATTCCTGACAATCTTTTTTCTGCTGCGCTATGTAATACTCTCCTACACATAACTTTAGAGCCTCAAATATTTGTTATTTAAATAATATAAAGGACGAATGAAAAGCTACACAAATTTAACATATCAAGGATGCTCTACAAAAGACTATTTACAATGATTTCCGGCTTCCAATCTCCATCTTTTTCGGACATTCTATGTATCTGCCAGATTTTCTTCCTTAATCTGTATGTCTATTCCCTCTCCCTAACTTCGTCTGGGGTATATTCCGCTTTTTCTTGCCTTCTGGTTGACACTTTAGTATTTGTTTTAGGATTCGATGTTCGTTCATTCTTTGGTTGTGTCTAAACCAGATGAGTTGTTTGGTTAAAATGTCCTATGTGTGTGTGTCCTATGTGTTTTCCATGATTTATTTAATACGTTTGTTGAAGAATCTTTCTCTTTTAGATCCTCCTGCCACTCTTCTCCGGAAGTCTATTTGCGTTGATCTCAGAGACCATACTTGACAGGTATATAATGAGATACTTTTCACTATGGTTTCACATATCCTCTTTTTGTTGGTTTTATTAACAAACTTGTTCCACAGAATGCTATTTAGTAGTTAATGGCCTTTCTTCCTGCTATATTTCTCAGTATTTTATCGTGGTTTGATCGTCCAGTATAAGCTCTTTTTGTTGCTCTCCATTACATACATATTCTATTTTCTGTATATTGACTTCTAAACCCAAGTTCTTGTATTCGTGAAATAGTTTTCTCGTCATGTAGATCAGATCATTCCAGTCTTGAACTATTGCTACCTGATCATCCGCGAGGCATAGCGTGTAAAACATGGTGTCCATTAATGGGATGCCCCATTGGCTGCATTTCTGCTTCCATCTCTTTAGTATGCTTTCCAGATATGTCTTAAAAATGATAGGTGATAAAAAGTCTATCTTTTTTCTTATCATCTGAGTTAAGGAGAAAATGTGGTCTACTGTGAATCGTCCCGTGCCAAGGCTTGCTTTTTCGGCTTTGAAGCCTTGATATTCCTTCTCTATTTTATTCTTTAATACCCTTCCACTGATTCTACTCATGAAGGCAGTAACTGCTATTCCTCGGTAACTATCGTAATTGTTTTTATCATCTTTTTTGTGTATAGTACCTAGCTACGATACTTTTCATTCCTTAGGGATTTCATTTGTACTTACACATTTCTGAAATTGTTGTCTAGGGTGTTCATATAACTTGTCTGTTCCATATTTGAACAATTCTCTCGGGAGATTCTCAGGTCCGGGCGACTTGTTATTCTTTATCAAAAGACTATTTACCAATAACTCTAAGATGCATCTATATTTACAATAAAATGTTCCAGTGCATCCATACGTTCATAAGCCTCAACCTCTAGAGGCAATTTTCGCATTTTTGTAACGGAATGAATTTAAAACTGCCATCCAGGGTTTACACTAGATTAGTGTTATATATGTACTAGTTGAAAAAGTAATACCAGTAGAACTCAAATGAAGTTTTAGAAATGGTTATATGTATTAAGTTAGCTAATGGATATCCCATACGTTGCTAATAGTCCATTACATATTTCTTCAGGGATTACACCTTAAACAAACACGATATCCCCAGCTTTTGTTCCGCAGTCTGCACGAAAGTTGGTTATTTTGGTCAACTAACTCCTATTTTTATATAACAATTTAAACGTAATTTCATAGCTATAAATCGAGGATTTTAGTTCACATTTAATTCTAAATCCAGGGCCCTTATCATTCTGAACACTGCTGCGCCCGGAAATGTCCACAGTAGTATTGGCCTTTTATGACCTTTTCTTTTTAAAAGTAGGATATAAGAGGAAACACTAAAATAATGGTAAAGGATTTTATTACTTTTTCCACTTTATCCGAAAGGATGTATCTATCTATATTTCAGTGTTTTAAAATATTTTAGTTTGCTTCGGAAACATAGAAGAAGACAATGTATTTAAAATTTCAACATTTCTAATTAATTTTATGCCAGAGGTTTTATTTAAAGACATTGCATAAATTTACATATAATTAAACTGCTGTAATTTGTTTCTCGCTTCTTCTATATAAAGTAATTTTGAGAGAAAATCCCATTTATCTGTCAAATTTGGCCTTTTGACGGTGAAATTAAGTACAATTGTCTAAAGGATTTAATGAACTGGTTGGTAATTTTTCTTACTCTAACCAGTTATTTTATAAAACCGACGAATGAAAATCTTACAAGATCGGAACAGCAATTTGATACATGATGTACAACTCGAATACAGTTTTGTCTTTTCTAACATATTTAAACACCTGAACGATGATATCAGCCAAACATACTGAGACTCGCCAGTTGGTAGGTAAATTGGGCAATCTCCATAATTGGTTTTCCAGGTATGCATTTTTCAAAATAATACTTATGTCATTATTAAATATTTCTTGTCTTGAAAATAATTAGTATTTGTATGTATATTATTAATAATTCTATTAGAACTACTTGGAAGTCTTCGGAAGGTGTTTTTTTTAGTAGCAAGGAACTCTATAGATTTCCTGTTCGAAAGAGAGGGAAAGGTTGTGAGAAACTTTTTTTGCTGGCCATGATCATACCAAGAAACACTTTTTTCCAAGAGTTAACGTTTAGTAAATTAACAACCAAAGTGAAATGCAATTTTATTTAAATCTTTTATAAGGTATTTGCGTTTGATGATGGTAATCACGGAATATTACTTGTACTTTTACATTATATTGGTTTTACTAAAAATGCTACAAGACTAATTAACTTTTGCCTAAGTGATCGTACACCATGCGTTAAATGACCTATTTCTGACTATATTCAGGTTTCCAGACGTGTCCACAAGAACTTCAAACTTTTATATATAGGTCACTCAATAAGTTTTGAAAGCGACACCTATGGCGTATCACTTGAATCAAATATTGAACAACATTTTGAGGTTTCATCATATGAAAACACCCTAAATTCAAGTCGACCTGTCAAGTCATTCACTGTTTATCAGCTAGTTAAAGTAGACGTGTTTTGAGTATTTTTAAAAAATGGAAAAAATCAAAAATTGTCCAGTGACAAAATTCTCTGTTTTTGAAGATGAAATCCATGCAATATATGAAAGTGTTAAGTCTGCTCCTTTATTTCCAACTATTTATAGATGGACTCTAGAGTTTAAACGTGGTCGTATAAGCGTCAATGATGATCCACTGATCCACGGGGTGTTGGTAAATTGCCTCCCCGCAGGTAATAGTAAAAATGGTCATATTTAATGAGCCTCATTTATAGGTTGATTGCCTCCAAACCTTTTTTCTACCTAATGGGTATTTCCCGGTAATTAAGGGTAGATATTTAATAAGGAAATGTGAAAACTATAGAGGCATCAGCATCATTTCAAGTATTCGACGATTGTGTGGGAAAGTAATTGAGAATGAGATAGAAGACAATATAAAAGGCAAAATAGGGGAAGACCAAGCAGGATTTACGGCTGGGAAGTCCTGTATTGATTATATATATATATATACAGTCAACCAACTGATCGAAAAGAAACTAGCCAAAAACAGAGAAATTCACCTAGCTTTCATCGATATAAGAAAAGCTTACGATTCAGTCACTAGAAGTCACCTATGGAAAGCAATGTCAAACATGGGAATCGACAAGGTATTAATAAAAGCAGTGAAAGCGATATATAGAAATAATATTAACAGAGTAAAAATTGGTAATAAGTTAGGGGTCAAAATTAGAACAACGAAAGGATTACTACAAGGGTGTACAACCTCTCCGACACTGTTTAAAATCTACCTGGAACAGACTTTAAAAAACTGGAAGAATAAATGTCAAGGTATGAGAGTCCCAGTAGGAGACGACTATTTATACAGCTTGAGTTTCGCAGATGACCAAGTCGTCATGGCCCAGGACGAAGAAGATCTCAGCTACATAGTGTGGAAACTGAAGGAAGAGTATGACAAAGCTGGGCTAGACATAAACTCTAATAAGACGGAATACCTAACAACTAAAACAGGAGAAATAGAAGATCTAGAAATTGAAGAGAACGTAACAATTAAAGGAACTGGAAAAATTTAAATACCTGGGCACCATAATAACAAGAGAAGCAACATCCGAAGAAGAAATGAAATCGAGACTGGGACAAACGAGAACCTGTATCAGACAGTTAAACTCAATATTATGGGATAAGCACATAACAAAAGCAAACAAAGTCAGAATATACAGAACAATCATTGAAAGTATCATGACATACGGGTAAGAAACATGGACCATTAACAAGAAATATAAATCAAAAATCAACGCGGTAGAGATGGAATGTTGGAGAAGGTGTTGTAGGGTGACCCGGACTGATAGGATAAGAGAGCGAATGGGAATAATAAAAGACGCAGTACATGCCATAGAAGAAAAATGATTGAAATGGTATGGTCACGTAAGGAGAAGCGACGACAGAAGGTGGATTAAGAAAATCACAGAATGGAGTCCAATTGGAAGAAGAAAGAGGGGAAGACCTAGGCGCTCATGGCGGGATGACGTTGAAGAGGCAATGGAAAACAGAGGGTTACAGGAAGGAGACTGGGAAGATCGAAGAGAATGGAACGCGGGGTTGAGAGAAGGGAGACAGCGTCAGCTGTAACAGACCCTTAAATATATTATAATATATATATATATATATATATATATATATATATATATATATATATATATATATATATATATATATATATATATATATATATATATATATATATATATATATATATATATATATATATATATATATATATATATATATATATATATATATATATATATATATATATATATATATATATATATATATATATATATATATATATATATATATATATATATATATATATATATATATATATATATATATATATATATATATATATATATATATATATATATATATATCTGATATATAGCTTCTAATATTTGTCAAGACCACTAGTATAAGAGCTTAGGTTAGTATAAGCAAACATTCATTTTAAGTTAGTTTTAGCATTCATTAATTAATGTAAGTAAGAGGCATAGCCTTACTTTTAATTCAATAAAGATACTGATAACATTTGTCAATTTGATTTCTAAAATCAAAATCAGTAAAGACGCAAAACATTTTCATAACATGAATCCCAGTAACATTTTAAATGAAAAAGGAAAACAGTTATTACTTTTAAACAACTATAAATACAGCTTCCAAATGTGTTTAAAAAGTGGTGAAAAGCATTGGACTTGCACAAAAAAAATGTGCAAATCTTTCCTTGTTACTCTGGGAGAAGTAGACAACAATATTGTCGTTACAAAACATGTGCAGAAACATTGCCATGACGTAAAGATAGAAAAATTACATCGTCAAATTGGTAACACCTCCTGTAAAATAAAAGCTGTCGAAGATGTGTCAGAAAATCTCACCAAAATTATACGGCGCGTACCAAAAAATCTACCATCAACAGTTACTACGTCCGACGTTGCTTATATTAGGAGAAATATGTACAACGCTCGTCGGAAAAGACACTCTGGATTGCCGAAGAATATTGAAGATACTTTTAAAACACTGGAAGAGATCAACATCGAAACATCTGAAGGTGAACCGTTTTTACTTATTAACAGTAGAAGTGACCAAATAGTTGTATTTTGTTGTAAATCAAATACCCAGTTTTTGGAAAAAGTCTCACGAATTTATTTAGACGGTACCTTTAATTCATTTTGTAAATTTTTTGCGATTCATAGGTGTTACAACGAACATTATATTCCATTAATTTTTTCATTGTTGCCTAATAAACGAACGGAGACATACATAAAATTATTTAAGTTCATAACGGATATTTTGAATATAATTTTGTTAACCCAGAAATTTGGGAAATTGTAATTAATTTTGAAATAGGTATCCACAAGGCTGTTTAACAAACTTGGCCACTAGCGAAAATAGTTGGATGTCGCTCGATTTTTTACAATGTTGGTATCGAAAAATCCAGGAATACGGCTTAACATGTTCATATAAAGATGAAACTTCTGAAGTTGGAAAATGGTTAAGAATGACATTCGCCTTTGCTTTTTTAAAACCGGATGAAGTCAGCGATTGTTTCGTATTTGACTTGCTATCAGTTGCACCTGACTTAGTTTGTATGGAATATTATGTATATTAGTATTATAGGTAGATTTAAGGTTTAGGCTATATCTTAAAATTTAGAATTAGGTATTTTCTTTTAATTTGTTGTCTACATTTTTTGTTCTTCAATAAAATCAAACTTATAAACCACGTTTATTATTTATCAACCGAACCATACACATCTATATCAGGTAGCTAAAATTTATGGGAGGCAATTTACCTATTATTTAGAGTCCAGTTTTATCTCGGAAGGTAATTTATATGTACCCGATTCACGTTCAGGACATCCAAAAACTGCAACAACTGAAGAAACTGTTCTGCAAATACAAGATATGTTAATGGCAAACCGTCCATTAATCATGGATAATTTAGCCGAGGCTATAGACATCTCACATGTATCTATATATGACTAATGTTTTGGGTATGAGAAAGCTATTCACAAGATGGGTGCTTCATTCGCAAAAACGCACAAAGAATAAAACTTACTTTGTGCATCGATTTCTAACTATGGATGAGACTTGGGTCTACCAGTATGATTCTAAATTGCGATAACAAACTGCACAGTGGACTGAGCCGGATTTACAGAAGAAAAAATCATCTTTCATCATGACAATGCACCTGCTCACAGAGGTGCTTTGGCAACGCACAACTGGTCGGATTAAAGTACGAACTGTTGGAATATCCACTCTATTCGCTAGATCTAGCCCCGTCTGACTTCCATCTGTTCTAAACCTCAAAAGATTTCTACGTGGAAAGAGTTTGTCAACAAATGGTGAGGTGATAGCATCTGCAGATGGGTATTTTGAAAGTTTCCCGGAAAACCACTTTAAAGGTGGTGTAAGTGAATTGAAAAATCACTGGAAAACATGTATTGAGTCTAAGGGAGATTATATTGAAGAATAAAAGTCTTTAGACTCATTAATTCGTCTTCTTTCATTTGTGCTTTCAAAACTTATTGACTCACCTAATAAATCCAAAATTCAATAATCATCGTTTACATAGTCAATTAAACCTTTATTTTTTTACCTGCAACCTGCAGGCTATGGAACAACCAAGAAAAAAATAAATTTTGATTAAAATACATTTCTCAGAATATCTTATGAGCAGGTGTTAAAATTAACTCGGTCAATTAATTAACAATAATATCATATAATGATAAAAAATATTATAGTTGATCTTTACAAGAAAATGAATATTAAAGTCAGTAATGGTCATTATATTTTAATGAGAAAGGTAGAAGTTAAGGTTTAATTGTTGACCCATAACTACGTTTTCAAGATCATATTACTTATATATTGAAAAAAACATATATTATAGTCTAAAGTCTGTCTTCCTTTTAAATACTACATAGGACAAGACATAAGAAAAATGTTCTATAATTGTCATATTTTTTTACAATTCAAGGTCTCTAGGTCGCAAGAAACATAGTCTTTCATTTTCGACGGTCTCTCTGTGTGTCTGTCGGTCTGTCTACCTATTGACACGATAACTCTCGAACGAGATGAGATTTCGATTTCGAGTTTAATACTTATATAGTACTTGAGGTAGGTACCTATAGATTTATATTGCTTTAGTGGAAGGAAGGGAAACATGTGAGGGTCTTTAAATTTTGTGTATCTTCAATACCCTTACACTACATTATTTGTAGTGAAACATGTAAACTGTCAAAGGAGTGGGGAAGAGTGTTAGAGGGGTTGTCATTTTTAAGGTTCTGTGAATTGATGAATCTGAAAGTGACGCTATTTTTTCATTATTTTCAATTCTAAACGGTTATGAGAAATTAAAGAAGAAATAAAGTGGTTAAGAAGAGATTCGTATTTATCGTTATAACATATGTATATTTTAATTAATTCTTGAGGAATTTTATTTTCATTTAAAATCCTCTAACAGATTTTTCTTTTAGTCTACTTAATCGGGTAACTTTTTAAACCTGACATCGTAACTATAAACTGTGGGATTTAGTTCAGATTTAATTTTAAATCTAAGACTCTTATCATTCAGGATACTATTACATCATGAAGTGGCCACAGTATTATTGGTCTTTTACGACATTTTCTTTGTTACAAGATGACTTTAAGAGAAAAGACAAATATAACGGAAAGAAGTTTATTGCTGTTTTTTTACGATTAACCGAAAGGGTATGTCTGCATTTTAGTGGCATTAAAATATTTTATTATCAGATTTCTTTCCATGCAATTTAAAATAAATTTTATTTAGGAGCGGAATCCGTAATAGATTAGCCAGATTTGCTTTACATATTGCATGTCGTTAATTCATTGGCACGTGCTCTGCAGATAATCGTACGCTTATTTCTTTATTCACTTTGAAAACTCGAACATTGGCTTCTCATGCCAGTATCCGCAGACAGCAGAAAGTCATTCTACAAAAAATCTGAAGGAAGTTCTATCTTGGGGTCACAGTAACCAAGTGGAATTTAACGTTACAAAATACCAAGCAGCAGTTTTTTCTAAAAAAGTTAACTTTGTTGAACTCGACATAGCTATGTTGGGACACTCCATTCCTTTAGCATTGTCACTCAATTTGGAAGCAAATATGTCTTAGCATAAAAATGTTACATGCGTATCAAAAAAAGGTTCTTAAGATCTGAGAATATTACTTGGAACTAGAGAGCTCCACTCCACAGCAAAAAGCTCAAATTGGACCAACAATGAAATACTGTTCCCAGGTTTGGGGTCCTGCTCCCAAACATACACTGCATTTGTTGGATTATATTCAGAAGAGAGCTATTAGCCTGATTGGAGATCTAGAACTAAACAGAACAAGTATTTTCATGGAAAGCGTTTAATGGATCTAGCCCGCTTAATTCTTCCTAGAGCGGTGCATACTAGCAATTCACATTTCACTAATACTTCACATCCGTATGGGATTCAGCTTGTCGCGTGCTACCCGTTTCAAGCAGTCTTTTATATAAAAAACTACAACTCTTTGGAATGATTTACCTAGGACAGTAAATACAATTTACAGCAATTCAAGATCAACGTGAAACACATTTTCCGCACACGCGTCGCTCCTATAGGGATTTCCCTGCAGCAGATATACTATGCTCATAAAAAAATATATCTCCCAACAACACGGTTATCTTTTTATCATCGCAGTTGAATCATGATAAATAGCATTAATTTATAGAACAATAGGAAATGAGAGAAGAATTAGCAGTTACACTGGGAAAATAAATTGATAAACTTATTTATCTAGCGTTCCCTTAGTAAACTCATAGTTATACAAAACTCTGAATTTGAGTTTCTCTCCTAAAGAGTAACTTAATCTAATTAATTAATCTCGTGAGGAGATATTAATTACGAAAAGAAATTGAACAGAGGAACAACTACTGTTTGGAATAATACAATAAAAGAAAATAACACAATTTTTTGATTTTTTTAAATTCCAGAAACCTTTAAAAGGACGAGTAGGATGATATATTGTTGGTGCCTCTTAAATTCTATTTTTTGTAAAAAACTGTGTAGAAAGTAATAATTTTCCGAATAAATACACAAAAAAATTTACCAAAATACATTTTTTCAGTAACCTCTTTTGATTTATTTAATATTTTCAAATGAGTGGTTAAATAATAGTGATTTAGATGAACTTCCTATACCATTCTCTGGAATTTTTTCTATGTACTTGAAAAGGCATGTTTTTATCTTCATTTTAATTTTTAGGAATAGTGAGAGTCCCAAAGTGCCAAATCAGATAAATACAGTGAATGGTCCAATACACAGGCTAAATTTGAAGCAGAAGTTTGAGAAACAATGAGAGTAAAGTAACTAAGCGGATTACTGTGTAACCAACAACAGCTACTTGGTTAGATACCAAAAGAAATACTTGTAATTGGTAGTTTGATAAATTTATACATTTTTCTTGAATGCCTTGCTCCAGATATTGGCTCTGTCTTCCGTATTAAATGTAGATCATTTATCTATAAATTCAATAAGAGTTTTGGCCCCACTTGTAGGTATAGAGCCCTTATGAACTTATTGCAATGACTCCCGCTTCATAAAAAGATCCCAATACAACGCCCAAGTCTTGTCATTTGGGAGACTTTGAAAAAAAAAAACGGTTCTCATGTCTAAAGCAGAGTTCTTGAGAAATGTTTTCCTAGTTAATTTCTACTCTAGAGTGGGGAGTTTGTGGATCCATCATGCTGAGACATTTTATCTTCAAATCTATGTGCTTTATTTCGTCTACTCCAGTTTTTTTAAAAAAATGGACTGGGATCTTCATTCCTTGATATGATAGCAGCAGATTTTCAACAAGCCTGATGATTTCCTCAGTTATCTCAACCGGCTTTCCAGATTTATACCCAAAATTCTACTTGAAAATAAGATAGATTTTTCAAAGTTTATTTCTCGGAAGAAAAAATCGCAAAAACTCGTCAAAGCACTTATTTATAATTTAACAACCCAGCAATTTTTTGTATGACATCATTTCCAATGTTAGGTATAAAAATTAAAATAGCTCTCGAAAAATAAGGATTTTTTACGGCAAATCCTTTACTGTAGTTATAATCGTCGCGTCGGGCCGATTATAACGTGTTTAAAAAACAATTCTTTTGCTTTTCAAAAACTTTTATTTTTGTTCGTTACGGAAAACTTTAATTAAACTCGATACAACAGACACACTCGTCCTGCACTGGGTTGCGACTTATATTTATAAACTTTTTATATCTATTATGCAGAATGGTGTTTTTAGATAAAGGAAATCTGCATCAGTATATTTTATAGTCGTTAGTTGAAAAGATAACCTGTAGGTTATTTTTTCATTAAATCTAACTCTATTTCATTATCGGTATTTACATTATCACTTCTAATTATTTCCCTTGATTTTCTTAATCTTTTTACAATGTATTTATGAACTATTATAGTCAAAATCAATATTAGTAATATTACTATGTAATGATTTTCAATATATTGTTATATTTTATAGTAGTCAGAAGTCATACTTTCTAGATGTCTTCTTTGGTTTCTTAATTCTTCTTTGATCACGTTATTGGCCTTTAGGTTTATATTGTCCAAGTTCAGAGCATAAGGGTTGAAGTAGGGTTGGTGTCCTTCTTCTGGGTTCCATTGAATTTTTGGTAAAGGGATTTGTTCGTAATTTAGCTTTGAGTCTTCATATGATTTCAATATTATATTATTTATTAGAATTCTTCATTTAAGTAAGAACCGTTTATTAAATTAGTTTTTTCTAACTTTTGACAACTAATTTTGATAAGCTCTTCTTTTGATGTAGTTATGAACCATTTATTACTTGAGATTTGTGTTATTTGATTTTTTACAATTTTTATTTGAAAAGGGTGACATTGCGTTATATTATTTCTGTATCTTAAGAGTTATACGGTACAGGGTGGTTCTTCGTTGGTGGTTTGACTTTCTTCTTCTTCACAGATGTATTCATTTTGTTGATTTTCTTTACAACTTGTATCTTGATATTGGTATTTATAGGTATTTAGGGCAAGGTAGGGTTTAAAAGGTAGGTTGATTATATAGGTGTTGTTAATCGGGATAGGTACGGGATATAAATGAAAATATTGATATATTTCATCATCCCCTAATGGTATTTCCAGCAGAAATATTATTTTACTCTTTTTAGGATAGTTTTTGATTTTTATTATTTTTTCCAAAAGCAAGATATTTTCAATATTATTGTCGAAAGGTAATTATCAGTTGTTAATTGAGTTTTTAACTTGTTTATTTCCATTATTAACTCGTTAGGGTTTATTATGGAATTATGTAAAATATTTAATTTGGAAAATGTAATAGCGATTTCTATTTTATTAAGGACGTCATAGATTATTTGAAATAATTTAAATATTTGATTTCGACAAGTATTTATCCTGTTATATTGCCGTACATTTGCTTTTTCGAGTGATACTTCCCTTAGCGTTTGTTCTACCTGCATAAGTCGTGCTTTTAAGATCAATTGATTATGAGTCAAGTTTGAGACCATTTCTTGGAAGTTATTGACTGTTCTATCCAAGATAGATATTCGATTTATTGCGTCATTTTTTAACTCGTTGCCTTGTACCTGTAATGCTTCGATTTCCTTATCTATTATTTCTGCGCCATACTGGTCCATATTTCCAGTTATGCTTTTAATAAATGTACCGAGGGGGTTAAAAATTCCTCGTTTAGTTTTTTGGATTTTATTATACGGTATTATTTGGGTTAATAAACTTTTTATTCGTTTTCCTATAACGTTTACTGTAATTAAAGAGTTATGATACTTCTTTGGTATTCACTTCGGTTCCTTAAAGTGATTAACATATAACTGGATTGTTCCTGAAGGGATTCAAATTCTTGCACTAATGGTTGTATGTCGTATTCTTGTACGTAGGTCCAATGGTTTATTACAATTCTGGCTATTCCTTTCTTAAAGGGTAGGATCCCTGGATAAGTATTAAGTTTATGGATTTTTACACCATCAGCTCTGGTGTAGAGGGTTGTGAGGATGTTGATACATAGACAAAGGATCTGCAGTTTCATTTGTTGTTTCTGAAATCTTTTTGTTTCTTGTTTCTTTGTTTCTTTGTGCCTCTTCCAATAGGATGAACTTCTTGTTCTTCCCTGGATACCAACTATGACTCTTGAGCGATGCTTGTCCCGTTGAGCCGCGCCAATAAGAACTTTGTTACCCTGATTAATGTATTTTGAGTGATTTTGCCTCGCGAAACGAATTAATAGGAACTTTTTGTTATTCTGGCCTGGAGGGCTGAGATCTTGTCTAATTTTTCGTTTCCCGTTTGTTTTCGTGAATCGTTGAAATGAACCAGAGTTTGTTTGCGCGATGCAACCCGTTGACTCTGTCGAAAATTCGCACTGCGCCAGTTATAATCGTCAGGCCGATTATAACGTGTTTAAAAAACAATTCTTTTGCTTTTCAAAAACTTTTATTTTTGTTCGTTACGGAAAACTTTAATTAAACTCGATACAACAGACACACTCGCCCTGCACTGGGTTGCGACTTATATTTATAAACTTTTTATGTCTATTATGCAGAACGGTGTTTTTAGATAAAGGAAATCTGCATCAGTATATTTTATACATTTTAAGCATATTATCAGAATATAACTCTGTTAATATTTTTAAATGATATGTTTTTATGGGATATCTATTTTTTTTTTCTATCCGTCGGCATAAAAAGTTTCATGATAATATTACCCTATTTTCAAACTTTAATTAATACACCCATATATACACACTAATGTTCGAGATTCTATTTAATTTTCCATATACGGCTAATAGCCCATATAATAGTAACATACCATGTATATATATATAGAAGATTTTGATATATCATAAAGTTTATTAACGTAGAAGTTAGAGGGTTCTTCGCATACAGGAATATATTTTGTTTTCCGGAATTCTCAACTTTGTAATTGCGAACACTCCGGAATAGTTTGAAATTAAATTATAATTTGAACCTCTGTAAAAGTTTAGGCATAATCCCTTATAAATTTCGTAACAAATACGAAGCTGTAAATAAAGCTAATTATTTTGAAACCTGATGACAATCTTAAAGTTATGCTACCCACTATCGGTAATTAAGTTTGAATTTTTAAAAATGTTACAGCCAATTAACAAGATTCTCTTTTTAAATCCAAGAAAATGTTATGTAAGTCTGGAAAACATTTAAAAATAGAGATATATATGTAGAAACCAAGTCGAGTTCATTAGTAAAAAAACCGATCAAGTGCAAGGTGGACTTGCACAATTAGTGTTCCGTCCGTGATTTTAAAATAAAATACAATCCTTACCTAGGCTTAGTTAATTAGGTCCCTAACATGTATATATTTTAAGATCCAATATGTATTTTCTCTCAGTCAGTAATGTATAGTAATTATAGCATCTCAGCTACATAATAAATCAATCTAGTTCAATATAGAATCTAGTAATAAAAGTGTAAAACAAATATTTACTACCTAAATATTTGTTTAGAATAAAATAAAATTCTTTTTCTCGATACAGTAGCGACGCGCGAGCAAACTTAAAAGTATATATTAACAAAACGTCCACCATTGCGTCGAGGCATAGAGTTTTAATGTTTTTTTTTATACCAGAAAAAAACTATCAAAAATAGTGCACTCGTGATATTTTTCATTTAATCTATATTTTATTTAGACTATTCCAGAATTTTTTTAAAAATTTTTTGATCAGCACTTTTCGAGATAAGGGTAATAACCTGATGACCTTAAAAAACAGAAAATTTCACTTCCTCCTACAAGCTAACTCCTTAAGTAAAAATTTAACATGTAGTTTTGAACTACATGGTTCGGATTGGGCAGTTTTAATATTTGTGCCAAATTTTAATTCTCTATGTCAAATAGATTCGGAAAAAATCGGGTATGTCAGACGGACGGACAGACAGACAGACACTGAAGAGATCCTATAAGTGTTCCGTATGGATCACTAAAAATAGGTGTTTAATTTAATTTATTTAGATGGAACGGAAAGCTTTCACTTTTGATTAGACGATAAATCATGGTATTTCGGATTAGGCTTAGCCAAATTTTATTAAATTTCCGGTATCTAACTGAAGATTTCGCTGGATACCTTCAGCGATCTTTACTCCTGGGGGTTAGACCCATGAAAACGGAAAGACACGCAATATTGTTTATATCTAATTCTTGTTCACCAATCCGTCATCCAATGTGATTGAGTGATTTGGAATTTAACCAATATCGCTGATAATGTTGTTAGGGTGTTGGTACATATTTATTAATTTATTGAACTAAAGACTGAAGCAGAAACTTTGATTTTCCTGAGAATATTATGTTCTTGTGGAAGTTGATGCTGCTTGTCTTCCAATTTATTTCTATTTCTAGATATCTTTCATGTTTTTTACATAAAGTTTCTCTCACACACACCATATTACTTAATAAATCTTATAAAAACTTCTCTCCTCTATCCAAGTCAATCTTTAAATTATTTCTTGATATTTCGATGTCTTGTCCTAAATAAATGAATGTTTGTACCTTTCTTATTCTTTCGCCTTCCATTAATAGTTCCTGGCTGTTATCTTCACTTTCGTTGTTCAAATATTGGGTTTTTTGAAGTTTATTTTTAGACCTGTTTCTTGAGAGTTGTTAGTTAATTCCATCAGCATTTCTTGTAATTCTTCTTTTGTATTGGCGATCAGAGTGATATCATCTGCGAACATTAAGTGATTTAATCGTTCGCTGTCGATTAGTATTCCTTTATTTTCCCACTTTAGCGATTTGAACATGTCTTCTAGAATCATTGTGAACAGCTTTGGGGATATTGAGTCGCCTTGTCTAATTTCTCTTTTAATTTTTATTTTATTTGTTTTTTCTTTAAGCATATTACCTAAAGCGTTAAGGACTGCCATATCTATACCGTATCAGACGGTTTTTCGTAGTCAACAATTGCTATCCACAAGAGGACCTGATATTCATTTGATTTCAATCAAATGCTTTTTCATAGTCAACCATTGCTTTCCATAAGGTGACTTTATATTCATTCGCTGTTTCCACTAGTAATCTAATTGTTTGAAGACGGTCCAAAGTGCTGTATCCCAGTCTAAATCCCGCTTGTTCACGTGGTTGATAACTATCTAATTTGTTCGTTAATCTATATGTTATAATTTTAGTGAGGATTTTGTATATTACTGATAACCGGATGATGGGTCTGTAATTCTCCAATTTAAGTTTGTTCCCCTTTTTTAAAAAGAAGCACAATAAGACGTTTACCGAAGGTACTTTACTTTCTATAAGGCACCTGTTAAATAGAGCTTGAAGAGACTGTATTATGGATACCCCTCCATATCTTTTCATTTCTATAGTTATTTCATCGCCCGTCCCCTGGTTCTCTGTTGCTGTGCATATGTTGTATGGCGTTCACATTTCTTACTATCACTCTATTTCTTTCTTCCTTCCCGAGCGGCGGCGATATTTTTGTATCATATAGTGTTTGATAATATTTTTCTATAGCTTTCTTTATTTCTTGGATCTTTCTTTATTCATTTGTTTCTTTAAGTGTTTCAAACTTTTTTCCATATTTCAGGGTTTCTTTTATTTCCGAGTTTCTGTACTATCTGACATCTTCTCTGATCTTTTTCTTTAGTTTTGGTTTATTTCTGCTAATTTTAATCTACCATTTGTTGGACCATTTCTTAATAGTCTTCTCTGTTTCATTAGATTTTGTGTCTCTTTACTTAATTTTTGTATTTTAAAAAACGAACTATTGCAGCCGATTGTCCGTTACTATACATGATAAAAAGTGCTTCTTTTATAGCATATTGAAATTTGGTGTCACTATCTGTTAAGGATTTTTTTTTATTTGAATTAAAATTTTCTCCTGACACCACCGAATTTCGAAATTTTACGATAACTAAAATTGAAGCACTCCTATTCAAACACGAACTATTGCAGCCAATTGTCCATTAGTGTACATAAAAAAGAGTGCTTCTTTAATAACATATTAAAATTTGGTGTCTCTATCTGCTAAGGATTTTTTTATTTTAATTAAAATCTTCGCATGACACCACCGAATTTCAAAATTTTATGATAATTAAAATTAAAGCACTCCTATTCAAAAAGGAACTATCGCAGCTGATTGTCCGTTACCATACATAAAAAAAAGTGCTTCTTTTATAACATATTAAAATATGGTTGCACTGTCTGCTAAAGATTTTTTTTATTTTATTTAAAATTTTCGCGTGACACCCCAGAATTTCGAAATTTTACGATAACTAAAATTGAAGCACTCCTATTCAAAAACGAACTATGGTGGCCGATTGTCTATTACTATATATGATAAAAAGTGCTTCTATAATATATATAAAATGCAACGTCTCTCTGTCTGTCCGTTAGTGCGCTTATCACTCGAGAACTACTTATCCGATCTACGTGCTTTTTTTTTAAAAAACGTACATATGTTTTTCTGGCCAAGTTATAGGATATATTTTATTACTTTACGTAACATAAGGAATAAGCAGTGACGATACTAGTGAATCAAGTCGGAAAAAAGTTTGCCGCTAGCGCGTTCTCTTGCAATACACTGCCTAATCCATTAAATATGGAACAATATCATGTAGCAAAGAATATAATATATAAAATGCAATGTCTCTTTGTCCGTTAGTGCGCTTATGACTTGAGAACCACTTATCCGATTTACATGTTTTTTCTTTAATTGATACATTTGTTCTCTGGACAACTTATCTATAATTTTGTATAATAAATATGAAATGCAACGTCTCTCTGTCTGTCTGTCTGTTTGTCCGTTAGTGCGCTTATCACTCGAGAACCAGTTATCCGATTTGCGTGTTTTTTCATTTAGTTCATACATTTGTTCTCTGGCCAGGTTATCTATAATTTTCTATAATATATATATAAAATGCAACGTCTCCCTGTCTGTCTGTCCGTTGGTTCGCTTATCACTCGAGAACCACTTATCCGATTTACGTCTTTTTTTTTAATTTATACGTTTGTTCTCTGGTCAGGTTATCTATATTCTTGTATAATATATATAAAATGCAACGTCTCTCTGTCTGTCTGTCTGTTCGTTAGTGCGCTTATCATTCAAAAACCACTTATCCGATTTACGTGTTTTCCTTTATTCATACATATTTTCTCTTTCCAGGTTATATAATAATAATAATCTATAATATCTATAAATATATATAAAATGCAACGTCTCTCTATCTGTCTGTCTGTCCATTAGTGCGCTTATCACTCGAGAACCACTTATTCGATTTACTTGTTTTTTTTTTAGATTTATACATATGTTCTCTGACCAGGTTAGAGGATATATTTTATTACGTTAGGTATATAAGAAATAAGGTGACGATAATAGTGAATCAAGTCGAAAAAAAAGTTTGCCGCTAGCGCAGTCTCTTGCAATACGCTGCCTAACCGTTAAACATGTAACAAAGAATATAATTATATATAAAACGCAACGTTTCTCTGTCTGTCAGTCCGTTAGTGCGCTTAGGACCAAGAACCACTTATCCGACTTACGTGTTTTTTTATAAAATACATATGTTCTCTGGCCAAGTTATAGGATAAATTTTATTACGTTAGGTAAAATAAGGAATAAGCAGTGATGATAATAGTAAATCAAGCGTGCGGAGCCGCGGGCACGGCTAGTATTTTATAACATTAAAATTTCGTGTCACTATCTGATAAGGAATTTTTTTAGTTAAATTAAAATCCTCGAGTAACACCCCAGGGTTTCGAAATTTTACCATAACTAACGAACGAAATCAGTCACAATACCTGCGCGTTGAACACAACCCTCATTTACCAGACTTATCAATCTCCCTCGTTGCTTCTTTACCCAGCAACGTTAGACGAACGCTACAATTCTGAAAATTTGTAAATAAAAAAGCTTTCTACTAGTTCAAGTATTACTTTTATTACTCCTTGTTAATATAAAATATGGAAGTGTAATTTTTCATAATAAATTTCTATTTATAATCCATATCAAATGTGTCTCATTAATCTAAAGTATTTTGGATTCTGTCATCGAAGTTTTACCGAATTTTAAAAAAAAAGGAGAAACCATTTAAAACATTCTACCTGGCAAGTAAAAGGGCCGAAATTATTAAACTTTTGGGGAGGGTAAATATTTTAATGAATACGGCACATTTGCTAAACCTAAAAGAGTTGCGGGAGTGGCTTATTTATGCCAAAAACTTTTAAAACGCCAACAACATTAATAAAAACCTAAGTGGATTACCGTGCATATAGGAGCGCCTTTGAGAGGTCTGTATGGAACTTTCGACTTAATATTTACTTGATATATTAACAATTGAATGCAATAGAATTACTGTAATGTAATAGTAACTATTAGTATAGGTGATGAGAATATTTTTAAATTAATGCTCAGAAAAATGTATAGTGGCTTATAGCACAATTTGCATTTGCATTAAGTCGTGAAGCCTAAGAATAAAGAACCTAAACCAGAACAATATTCGGCATCTCCATAATACAATCACGACACTAATATTGATAGACACAAACGTAATCGTAAACAGTTTTAATCTAAGAGCATAGACCACATTTTGTACTCTTAATGTTATACTGCTATAAAGTAGGTAGTGGGTAGATACATCTTTGTCATTCCGATAAGAAACAGACTTGCTGCAGGAACTAGCTATCTTGTCTCACGCGCTGCTCTTGATTGTTCTGTCCTATTCTGTTTGGAAAACCTATTTCTCATATCCTCCCGAAAGCCTATATGGCCAGAGGTAGAAATACAAATGGAAAACTTTCGGTTTCTGGCAGGTTGAAAATAGCTCATAACGGCTGTGCTCAATCACACCAATAACCGAGGGTATTAAGAATTTTTTCAGGCATGGAAAGGCTGAGGAAGAAAGTTGGCTAAAGCTACGTATAGTAACCAGACTGTCCAAACCGAAAATGCCCAATGGAATTAGAAAAATGAGATTGAAGATAAAAAGTGAGATGGAATAAGATTTTGTGAGTTGAAAGGGGAAAAAGGACAATGTAGAAAACTGTCATCTGAAGACACCTTCTACTATATCAAAAAAAATATTAGAAAATAATTCAAATAAAGTAGGAATTGGATTTATAATACATGAATAAATGTTAAAACAGAAAGTAAGTGAAATACTTTTCACTAAGATACATTTCACTAAGATATGCGTATCTGATATCACAAATTCCAAAAATAACAAACTCAAAATAATTCAACATCAGCCTCGGAATACGAAGAGGGGGAAGTGGATCAATTGTACGAAGACACAACAACAGCAGTAACAGCCAACAAACACACCATTACATCATAATTGGAGATGGCACAGTGCCAAAGTAGGAAAGAAAGAAGATAAGGAGAAACTAGTTTAGCTCAGTATTCCTTTAAGTGAATTGAAAGATCTGGTTACGTAACACCTTTTTTAGTTCAATATGTTTGAGACCTAGGGTTTAATATTTTTACACTGGGCACGATTAATTATTTGATATAAAGATAGGCTATATCCAATTGTTTAATTAATTTTTTAAAAAGAAAATACCCAGCAGTGTTCTAAATAGATGAAACCCACTGCCTCTGACGTAAGAGTAAGCCGTTAGCCAAGGTAAGCGTAACAACAATACAATACTGCCACAATGTACTACATGATTAAAGCATTACAATGCGACATTTTATTCATGTTCACGACATTAGATTTAACATCAAAAACATATACCCACTATTTCATAAAATAAACAATAACATCTTACACTGTTACAAAACAAGAGAAGCAACTGTCTCGGATATTCGAGCATATATATCCTTTATACAACTTAAGATAATATCGTTAGATATGACAGGCAAATTATACTAAATATCAGTTTACTCCTCAACCACTTAAACACAATAGAATCCAAGATTCGTGTTAGAAAACCACTTTAAAACCACAAAGCAGTCGTTGTAGACAATTTAAACGACTGAAGTTTTGTAGTACGAAATTGTTATTTACATTACTGAAATTCAGATAAACCACTAAACCTTTGGAAAAGTTACACCCTTCATAATAATTAAGTTAATGAAAAGTTATGTGTTTGCTATCAAATATAGCAGAGTCTTTTATAAAAGTTTGCGTAGGTACGTAAAATTTAATCTGAGATGAGAGTTTCCGAAGTCTGTGTAAGTATCTTGTTTTATATGTCTACCGATTTATTTATAGGTACTTACAGGCAAGGTTACTTCTTCTTTATGTGACATCTTTGTTCCGAAGGTCGGTGATCATCATGTGCCAGTAATTTTACTTTAACATCCCAACTTAGCTAACAGAAAAGAAAATAAATATTTTTATGGAATTATCCCTTACTTTGTCAAAGTACGTATTAACAAAAACACAAGTGACAGAGTATACTTTTATTTCGTTAATGACACGTATTAAAAGTGGCACTAGCCGTGACGTACAGTTTCGTAGTACCACTACGTTCTCAAAAGCAACAAATAAATTCATTTTCATTTTCTTTATTGACTTACAAGAAAAACATAGCCTCTTACTTCTATTAAATAAACGTTGTTCTAACATGGTGAGAAAGTATACTTACGAGGCTGGTTTGAAAAGTCCGTGCAAAAATAAAAACTACTTATGTGTATGGGGTAAACCATTTTATTTTTCGACATAGTCTCCTTTTAGGCTTATACACTTCCAACGATGTTCTAGTTTGTTGATCCCTTCCGAATAATAGGATTTGCCCAAGTCTGCAAAATATCCATTAGTGTCTGCAATCACCTCCTCGTTTGAATATCTTTGTCCCGCCAGCCATTTCTTCAAATTGGGGAACAAATAGTAGTCCGAGGGAGCCAAGTCTGGAGAAAAGGGGGATGTGAAACGAGTTGGAATCCTATTTCCATTAATTTTGCGACCACAACTGCTGAGGTGCGTGCTGGTGCGTTGTCGTGATGGAAAAGGACTTTCTTGTGGGCCAATCGCGGGCGTTTTTCTTGCAGCTCGGTTTTCAAACGGTCCAATAACGATCAATAATATTCACCTGTAATAGTTTTTTTTTCCCTTTTCCAGATAGTCGATGAGGATTATCCCTTGCGAATCCCAAAAGACAGTCGCCATAACCTTTCCGGCCGAAGGGACGGTGTTCGCCTTTTTTGGTGCAGATTCCCCCTTGGTAACCCATTGTTTAGATTGTTGTTTGGTCTCAGGAGTATAGTAATGTATCCATGTTTCATCCACAGTGACGAAACGACGCTTAAAGTCCTCCGGATTCTTCTGGAACAGCTGCAAACCATCCTTGCAACACTTCACACGATTCCGTTTTTGGTCAAGCGTGAGCAATCGCGGCACCCATCTTCCGGATAGCTTTCTCATGTCCAAATGTTTATGCAAAATATTATGTACCCATTCAGTCGAGATGCCCACAGCACTAGCAATCTCACGCACCTTAACTCTTCTGTCATCCATCACCATATCATGGATTTGATCAATGATTTCTGGAGTCGTAACCTCCACAGGCCGTCCAGAACGTTCAGCGTCACTTGTGCCCATATGGCCAGTCCGAAAATTTTGAAACCACTTATAAACTGTTCTAATCGAATGTGCAGAGTCACCATAATGTTTATCAAGCTTCTCTTTAGTCTCCTGAGGCGTTTTGCCTTTCATAAAGTAATGTTTAATCACCACACGAAATTCTTTTTCGTCCATTTCTTGGAAACTGAAACTTGGTGTGCGTTCATTCAAGAGATGCTACTAACTAAACATGATCTCGATACGCGCCGGTGGTGCCATCTCTCGGACTTTGCACGGACTTTTCAAACCAGCCTCGTATTCTAACTTAACCTAAGTATTTACAGTAGTGTTCCTAAACTAAACTTAACCTAGAAAATGTGTTTTTTAAGATGCTTATGACCTAACCTAACTTAATCTTGGGCTTATGCTAACTTGACCTAATTTTATATTCTTCTATCATGGTGGGTTGGGAGAGTCATCGTTTTGGTCCGAGAGAGGTTCTCGGCAATTGGTTGCGGGCATGGGGAAGTTTAGGCAGGCGTCCCTGATGATTGGATTGTGATGCTGGGGACGCCTTGGCCAGGAACTTCATTTGAGTTTGCCTCATGTGTGCCCTTATGGTTGCACACCGAGGTCTCTGTGTAATTGGTTATTTCGCATGAACCAAGGGACTCCTGTGATCATCCTCAGAGCCTTATTCTGCACTGTCTGGATTTGTGCTCTCCTTGTCTTTGAGAGCTGGCACCATGTGGGGTAGACGTAAGTGTGTTGTAGACCATGAGCTTGGTTTTGGTGGGCAACTTGCTGGAGCGATTTATAATTGGTTATAATTTGCCAAGCAGTTGCTTAGCTTTCTTGGTGGCAGTGCACATCTGGTCTTTCCAGACGAGCTGTTTGTCGTACTGGATTCCCAGGTATTTGATGATGTTTGCCCATGCGGGAGCCTTGTAGTTGCAGGTGGCCATGGGGAGTTCCGTTGGCCTTGGATCTTGCTGGGTTTCAGCTTGATCCTCCAGTGATTAAATCAGAAATCAAGTTTGTTCAGGTGGCGTTGGAGTCTGCTAGTAATGATTCGGCTACTTCTACAAGATTGCGGAGGAGGATATTAGTCTGATCGGACTTGGGAATGTCGGCAGTGAAAATATTGAAGAGGTGAGGAAAGAGGACGGAGCCCTGGGGGAACCCGGCTCTGATGGGCTTGACCTTGGAAATAGCCGTTTCGACTCTGACCAGGAAGTTCCTGTCAGAGACGAAGGGCTGTACGAGTTTAGTCATGAAGTGAGGGTAACCGTGTCGAATCAATTTCAGGATGAGACCTTCATGCCAGACTGGGTCAAAGGTCTTGGATACACCAAGAAAAACAGCTCCAACTTAATGGTGCCTATTGAAGTTGTTGGAAATGGTTTGTGCCAGTTTAGTGGTGTGGTGGGTAGCACCATGAAGCGGTATGGAAAATTATAATCAAGTGGGGTATATATGTATATATTATCTTTGCGGACCATTAAAGATTAGAGGTTTTCCCTTTGTTTTAATTACGGTCAAACAGGCTTAAAAGTGTGGAATTTTTAATATGGGTCTGTAAATTAAATAGAATTATATTGGGATCTTTATGGTTTTTGTAAATTTCGCTTCTAAACTATGTAATTTTTTGCCTTATAATATACCTCAAAATCATAACTCACGCCAAAAAAAACCCCTAATCTTTATGGTCAACAAAACCTTCAAATTTTTGTTTTATTATATATCAGATAAATTATTAAAGGTAATGCACTCGTGATAATTTTCGGATCGATTCCTATATTAATGCCCAATTTCAGCTTTCCGTGTCAAATAGTTCCGGAGAAAATCGGATGTAACAGACAGATAGACGTGCAGACACCCAAGTGATCTTATAAGTGTTCCGTACGGAACACTAAAAATATATATGATACATACATTTTTAATTCCATTTTTTTAAATTCAATTCAAGTTTTAAGGAGCTACCAATGAAAATGCTTTTATATCATTTAATTTCTTTTGGTTAGCTACACGGAATAACCAAATTTCAGAAGCACTGAAACATGTAATCATCAATTAGGCTAGATTGATTAATCACATTACATTGATATGTATGTTCAATCAACCTCTGCAATGTAATTCGGGTATAAATTTAACTTGTAGATTTTGCATATTGTTCAGTCAATTTAATTTTTTCTATATATATTATAGGCTTTTATGGTTGAGAAATAGAACAGCTAGTATAATATTGTGAAGTTATATTTAAAAAAGCTAGCGTTCGGCATATAGATAATAATGTTAGTTGTAACATATGATTATTTATAATTAAACTAGGATTTCAAATATTAGAGAAACCAATTGGGAGCTACAAAATGCTTGGTAACAACAAGAGATTTCTGAATTTCGTTGAACTCTTATATACTAATGAACAATATGTACGTAAACATATTTAAAATTTGCATGTACATATTGCTATCATTATTACACGGTATATCTCTTAAGAGTAGACTACATATAACACAAATAAACGAAAACTCAACGCCCTTGCTATACTTTTTCACCTATTCTTCAGAAAGAGAATATTTTCTTCCTGGTGGAAATAAGCCACAGCCTATCCGATACCCAAAAAATGCAAGAAGATGTTGCCAAACAACTACCGGCCAGTCACACTGCTTTCGATAACATCGAAAGTTATGAAAAAAGCCATCAATCAGCATATGCTAAACTATCTAGGATTCAATATTATCAGCGACCATCAATATGGCTTTCCTAAGCAAAGATCAAGAGATCTGCTAACTTATGTTTGGAACAACGCAATTTAATATTTTTGGAGAATTTCAAGCAATGGTACTTGATAAATCCAAGGCCTTTGACCAGGTATAACATAAGAGCACGCTCTTATGGTATACCTGAATAGTTTTATTTATGGCTGATGTCTTCAAAGAGCCTTCTTTACAAGTCATAGTTGATGAGTTTCTTTCTAGTACCTTCATTGACAACTCTCGTGGATCCCAAGGCTCCTTATTGCCTCCTACTCTCTTTCTCATTTACATGAACGATGTGCTTGAAAGGACCAAGAAGCCACGGCTTTGCAAATGAGAGTACGCTTATTTCTTTATTTACTTTGAAGGCTTGAACATCGACTACTCATGTAAATATCCGCAGACAGCAAGAAGTCCTTCAACTTAACAAAGACCAGAAAAAATTTCTATCTTGGGGTGGGGAGGCAGTTTATTTGAAAAAAGTTTAAGTTGCGGAACCCGACAGAGTTATGTCGGGATACTCCATTCTTCTAGTATCGCCACCCAATTTGCTGGGAGTTAACTTGGGAGCAAATATGTCTTGGCATGAACGTGTTTCATGAAGGCTGGGAATATTATTTCGAACTAGAAAGACGGTGTACAAAGCTCAAATTCAACCCATGAAATACTGCTCCAATGGGCGTACTCCCAAACATTTGGAGACCCAGAACTCACCAGCACTCTTGATTATTGGGAACATCGAAGAACGGTTGGTGACTTGATACTATTTTACTACTTTCATTGAAAGTACTCGATGGGTGGAACCCGCTTAATTCCTCCCAAAGCGGTGCATGCCGGGAATACATGTTCGCGGTAATATATCACATCCATATGAGGTTCAGCTTGTCACTCGTCGTAAAACTCTTTTTAAGCAATCTTTTACACGGGGATCCCCATACCGTTGGAATGATTTGCTCAGGACAGTGTTTCTCACCGAGTACAATTTGCGGCTATTCCAAACCAATGTGAATCGCTTTTTCCACACACGCGCCGCTCCTGTGGCACTTTATTAATTTCCCTGCAGCATGTGTGCTATGCCCGCACAAAAAAGAAGACTATAGAAAAATTGGCATAATAATATGGTATTACTACAACCGTTTGAAGCATCAAACAGAATCCCAGTGCGCAATAAGATGTTGGATTATAAAGTACCTTACTAGCGACGAACAAAAAATTGGCAGCAGTACTCGCAATCAGGGAGGTTGGATATTAATATCCAAAGTAAACTCCCTATTAGCGTAAATGTTATTTTAAAAGGAACCTTTTAGTTAATTTTGCTTGTGGTAGTATGATTGTGGATACTGTGAAAGCTAGTTGAAGCATTTAATGAGCAATAAAAACAAGATTTGGGACAACAGAAAGTTGAAATTTGGCATTAATATAGGAATTGATGGCCTCATCGGAGCCGTGTACTTTTAAAAGTTAAATTTTGACTTAAGGGGTTAGTTTTGGGGGGTGAAATCGGAAGTGAAAAAACATTTTTTTACTAGGTCATTGAATGGGATGTCAAATAAAAGCTTCTAAAAACACGAGTTCAAAAATATATATAATGTAATACTTGCGCACATTTTTCTTTGTATCATTTTTAAAAAGTAGCGAAAAATCGCTGCTCCCCCCTTATTTCGAAAAGTACTGATCAAAAAATTCTGGAATATTCTCCACAGGGTGTAGATTGAATGAAAATTATCACTAGTGCATTACCTTTAATAATTTATCTGGCATATAGAAAAAAAATTCAAGGTTACAAGTTTTCAATAAAGATCGGAAAAAAACTTTGGAAAAAACTCATTTGGGGTGTATTTCGTAAAGTCATTAATCATTTTATACCTCCGTAACAAAAATTTTTATTTTAAAATCAACGTACGGAATACTAATTGCGTAAGTCCGACTTGCACTTGGCCGGTTTTTTTTTAAATTTTCAGTAACTTCAACTACAACCACCTACAGTATTGAATCTAACTAATATGCTAGCCCAGTAAGAACACTAAGTTTATTAACTTGAAATATAAAAATAAGCTCATCTACTATCAAAAAAAATAAGAGTTTAGTCTGGGGCATTTAATGATTAAACGGTTTAATTACTAGTACTAAGTCATTAATGTACGCTATACACAAGGTGGGTCCTAGGAAGGAACCTTGTCAGTCCCCAAATTTGCTCCGGCCTTATTAGAAGATATATACCGAACTGTGACAAACGGCTCTTAGTTTCGAAAAAAACTCACTTTAACGAAGAGCAATTGATACCTCTCTAAAGTAGAGAGTACTATGTCATAATTTACAAGGTCAAATGCCCATGCAAATCCAGTTCCAATATTTAATTTTTTTTCTTACAAAATTAAATATAAATAACCTATTGAATTAATTGATTACAAAATGTGACACAAACGAGTGGGCATGTTTTGAACAATATCTAACTCATAACTTAAGTTTAAATCTACAGCTGAATAGGACAGAATTAATTTAACTTTCAGGAACTGTAAGATAGAAGATGCTTATTTCACGGCTACTACTTTTCCGTAAGTTTTATGTGATCCTGTTGTACAAGTTTTAGAGAAACTTTTACAGTATAAAAAAAACTGAAACCTCTACACTTCAAAAAGACAAAAGAGTATTCATACGAGGGATACCTTCTAAGTTCTTACAAAAACAATGAAAGAAAAACAATTTTTTGTCACAAATCGTTTTATTGTTTTAAGATTTATACCAATTTGCGCGCGTTCGAATCAATTCTCAAAACGTTTTTTCCACTCCGAAGTTGGTGCCTTAAAAACATGGTTTTGAAACGATTCTACAGCTTCTTGAGGTGATGATGGCTGTCCACGCATTATTTTTGATATTCGAGAACAAAAAAAAAGTCGTTAGGTGATAAATCGGATGAATATGAGCAATGAAATATTAATTCGATGTTTTATTCATCAAATAATCAATTGTTTGACGTGTGTGTGAGATGGCATTGTCACGATGAAGAATAATGTAGCGTTTTCGAATATTTTTCCTGATATCAACGATGACTTCTTACAAACGAATTGTTGTATACCTTTCAGCATTAACTGTTCTTCGATCCTCTAAAGAAATCGTTGCAATATGTCCAATATAACAAAAGAAACAAGAGATCATTTTCTTGGAAGTGTTTTGCGAACGAACCACTTTTGTTGGATTCGGTTCATCTTGGAACACCCAAACAGTTGATTGTTGATTAGTTTTCGACTAGTACGAATATATCTTTTGACTCCTGTTACCATGTTGTATACGAATTTTGCATGTCCTCGGTCGAATTTTTTGTGCTTTCCTTAGACTAATTGACACGAGCCTGTTTTTGAGTTTCGATCAAATTAAGCGGAATCCAACTGGAACAGATCTTTTTCACAGCCACATGTTCATGCAAAATCGAATGTACTGTAGTCTTTAATATGCCTATCTCTATCTCACAGTAAGTCACATGCAGATCCTCTTCAATCATGTTGCGCACAGCGTCGCTGTATTTTGGAACAACAACCGATTTTGGTCGACATTCACGAAATTCATCGCCGACGAAAGCACGACCATGACGAAATTCGGCAAACCAATTGTAAACAGTATTTTGTGATTGTGATTGATTACCAAAGTTGAACGAAGAGATTCGAGGCATTGTTGTTGAGTTAGGCTTTTACTAAAATCGTAAAAAATCATCCAACGAAAACCTTTACGTGAAATTTCCATTTGTTTACAAAACCGTTTTTTAAACGCTCACTATAAACAAACTACTAGGGCAATTTCTGAGCTGCCACTGTTTTAACAATAACAAATTTCAAATTTTTTTAACAATGGTAATGTCACATCTCAATAGGGCCATCTAGTGGTCGTTTGTAAAAACTTGAAAGGCGGCCCTCGTATAAAGTGCATAGTGGCATGTAAATACGAATTGTCCTTCCAATGAAAACACTTTTATTTTTAAATGTGCTAAAAATGAAAATTTAGTCTGTGGCGAGAACACAGAATAAATATATAAACTTAGTAGATTTTTTAGACCAATGCGGTTGCATTAACATTTAAAGAGTGCATTGTGAAAACAGATATGAAAGGAGAACCCTTATAGGCTAATATTACCGAGCTTTCGTTTGATGTTGCCCTCTTCAAAATTGTATTACCGAAGAAATGTTCATACCTAGATAACACAATACTATTCTCATTGCACCAATTAAATAGATAAATAAATAAAAAATGTAATAGAAATTACAAAAGAAAAATAATGGTTAAATTATGGATAATAATTTACGGGTCTAGACTATTTACTCTAATAAATCACAACGAGGCTATATATCATAACAAATCAGGCTGGGAACGTTACATAAGAAAACTAAGGTTAAAAACAAATAATCTAAATAATATAACTTAATATTGTCTATGCAAAAACCATGTAAGCTTATGTAAACTCATATTTTAAAGAATAAACGCAATATTTTTATCCTAAAAGTGTGTTACGTTCGGGCACACTTGTTTGTTATGTAACGTTTTGATCGGCCCACAGCAACGCAGTCTATTAGTTTTTTTTTATGGTCCTAGTACAGGTGCTGCAGGGAAATCCCTAAAGCCCTACAGGAGCGATATGTGTACGGAAAAATTGATTCACGTTGGTTTGAATCGCTGTAAATTGTATTCGATCGGAAACACAGTCCTGGGCAAATTATTCCAAAGGGATGAGGTGTATTTCTAGGATGCATGGCTCTGGGCGCACTTAAGCAGGCTACATCATAAACTCAAGTTGCCAAGCGTTCTTTGATGTTCCAAAGAATCAAGGTTGCTGGTCAGTTCCGGGTCTCCAATTAGACGAACAGCTCTCTTCCGAATAGAATCCAAAAATACCCATTATTCGCTAAGCTAGAAAAAAGAATAATGTATATTTCCTATCTACTTCTGCCCAGTTGGTTTTTTTAACAGTTATTCAGAACTAGAGCCACTCGAAACTCCTGAATATTTTACGAGTACTATAAGAGTCGACATTCCGTCTGATCCAAATTGATATAAAACTAACACGAAATATGGCTAGCAAATCAACGGATTTTTCCAATGGCTATTTTTGAATTTTTTTTTGTGTGATCTGAGATATTGCGTTACATATTTGTGTGAACATGTAAAAAAAACAATATTTCATTTATGTTCAAAATATAAGGTCGAGTGGAAAAATAAATCCGGAAAACTAATTTCAATGTGAAATATTATTAATATGCGCTAAGTAAAAAAAATCGGACATTAAAAATATAAGCAACACAATAAAGCTTGCAAAAATATTTACTTTATTTTAAAATCCTTTATTTATTACATACATTAGACACAATGAAAAAAAAATAATATATATAAAAATATATATATATATATATATATATATATATATATATATATATATATATATATATATATATATATATAATATATATATATATATATATATATATATATATATATATAAGGGTATATAGAAAAAAATATAAGCATATATAACATGGCATTTTTTCCATTATATGGAGAGTATATATATATATATATATATATATATATATATATATATATATATATATATATATATATATATATATATATATATATATATATATATATATATATATATATATATATATATATATATATACTCTCCGAAAATTTGGTCCAAAATATATAGATTTATAGGTTGCAAGTCAAAGTTTTTTTCAACTTCATCTCATGTTTTGAAAACACAGGGTTAAAGTTCGAAATTTTATAGAAACGAACTTTACTTTTCAGGTGGAGAGATATTTTTTTGAGGTTGCTAAACATGATCCATCGGTTATTTGATCTTAAAATGAATATAATTCCCGAAAATCGCCAAAGTGTCAAAGCATTGAAAAAATATGAATCTTTTGTTTCTTATCCCAGTTATTCATTGAACTGCAATTGATTTTATGGTATAACAATATATGTTTAGATTTCCGAAATGAAATGAGCTTGGCAACTTAGATAAACTAGTAGTTACATTATAAATTAAACCCAATTTAGCCCTGAAAATCGTGTATAAATGTAAAATTTAGGAATGATAGATTATGATAAATTTTATATATAGTAAAACCAGCTTATTTTAATCGCGTCGGTATCAGGAAGATAATATTCAGCGGGTGATAACAATAGATGATCAAAAGGTAATTTTTTATTATTATATCTTTTTGTACGCACACATATACTTAGGATTTATTATTTATTATATACAACGATTTTTTCAGAAAGTAAAAAAAATACATTTTATAATTAAAAAAATTAAAAAAAATTTTAAATTGTTTAAAGTTATTGATAAAATATATTTATTTAATATTCATGGGGAACATAATAAAATATGTCCTTTTTTTAGTAGATATAAAATATATTTTTCCTATTTTCCTACAAAAATCGTTTTTTGATTAATAATTAAATTCCCTCATTTCCACGCGTTTTTCAGAAAATATTCTCATTGTAAAGCAAAGTTACTTCCCTCATATTCTACAAAAACCCTTGACATCTGTTATTTATCCTTATGAATCTTCCCAATAATAAAATTACATCTAAAATCTGCCATAACATTCAAAACGTTCAAAATTCTTCGATTTTTTGCTTCCTATTTTATAATACTAAGGAAGTATATGTGGTTTGGTGGTTTTTGGGAATTATACTCATTTAAAGACAAAAATTCTCATATGGGATCGTGTTCAGTTGCCCCAAAACAAATATGAGTAAATCTCTTACAAAACCCAGAGCTATCGATAATATATATAAAAAATTAATTTTTAGAATTATACATCGAATATTTTTGTTTCAGTTTCTAAAAATATACTATCGTAAGGGCCAAATGATCGATGACTTCGTCCTTTGCGACGTCAAAAACAAGTGACGACACCTGAAAAGTACAGTTTGTTCCTATAAATCTTGGCTACTTCAAGTTTTAACTCTGTCTGTCCTAAATATGGGGTAAAATTGAAAAAAACGTAGACTTCCGACAGTTAAACTTAAATATTGTTGTAACCAATTTCAAAGAGTCATTGTTACATGAAGATGTTCAGCCATGTTCCATGTTCCTGTAAAAATCGATATGATATATATAATACATATATATATATATATATATATATATATATATATATATATATATATATATATATATATATATATATTTGGCTTAATCATCTATCACATATAAACCAAGAATTCCTATAAGAAACAATAAAAATTTTATAGTTTTAGAGTAGTTTCTTAAGACCACGTTTAAAGTCATAAAGGGTTAGTTTGGTTTTTAGTAATGGAGGTAACATGTTAAAATAGTAAGAACTAGCATAAAATGGGGATTTTTCAAAGTAAAAGTAAGAAAAATGTTTGAAATGAAGCTGATTCCTATTCCGAATAATTATACTTATGATAGTCGCTATTGATTAGACAATTATTTTTGTATGTGAAAAAGAATCTTAAAGAGAACCGCTATGAGAAATTTATGTTTCCCGAAAAAAAAAAAAATTATAAGATTGCAGACTCCAGAGCTGAAATATTATTCTAATAATATGTCTTTGACAGAAAAGAACACAACTGATAACACTACCCTGTTCTCAGCAGACTATGTTATAACAAAGAATAAAATACATCGGTGCTTAATAAGCTGATATAACTCCTATATGTTAAAACATTAATTTTAAGGTACATTTCTCTAATTCTAAGCAAATTGTTCTATACTGCTTACTTTAGTTGGGAATCAATCAAACACTTTCAAAACTTCGCCGAAGATACACATTGCAATGCTCTACCCTTAAAAGCAAAATTTAGGTTATTATGCCCATTTTTATTGTTAATAATTAAATTATTTTGTTAAAAATAAGTGAAGAAGTATAAAACAATTAAATAAATTTTCTATAGAGGCTCACCAAAATTAGCGGCAGAGATAATGCCAGATGAATCGTTCACAAAAAGAAAAACCAACGCTTTTATGCAGTCAAGTAAATCGTTGATGCTTAGTAGGATTATTAAAGGATCCAACATTATACACACACAGACTCTTCGCATAACGTAGTATCCACAGCTTTAAGGCGTCCATCCGGTTTAGCGTTCTGGCTTTCAGTAGGCTATTTTCAATACCATATAGTAGTATTGCAATCGAGTTACTCATAATCGAATGTCCATTTTCATAAAGAGGAAAATTTTTGAGGTTATAAACGGTTTTTGCCGAGACAATTCTTCCTCTCAGTTTCCCATCATATACCTTTTATTAAAAGAAGACCTTACCTATTTATGATGCTTTGAATAATATATTATTGTACTAGCCTGTTTTCTATTAATTACCATCATTACTACTTCTGTAACTTCAATATGTAGTTTGTATCGCTTCTCAAATTCGTTAAATTTGGACTGGAGGTTTTTGAGGTTAACTCGCATTTTCTAGCGCTAACTGAAGGGGTTCTTTAACATAGATATTACACAAATAGGCAAATCAACACATCCCTGTCAGACTTTTTTAAATGTGTCAAAAGAGGTGTTAGAGATCGGTATTTTTATTTTTCTGATGTATTTATCATCAATTCAATTTCTTGAAATCTTTCAGCAGAAGTTCGTCTTAAAATGCAATAAAATTATAGCAGTTATATATCTAGATGGTTATTTTTAAAATTTTACAAACAAGGAAACACATTTTTACGAGCAGTAAACAATTAATTTAATGTGTAAAAATATACATACTGTTATTTTTGCATGAACCAGCCTATCTATCTATCTATCTATCTATATATATATATATATATATATATATATATATATATATATATATATATATATATATATATATGTACATGTTTATGTATATGTATATATATATATATATATATATATATATATATATATATTCGTGACAAGCAGAGAGTCCCCATATGTCTCACAAATGGGATTTTTCTTTATTTTTAAATAAGTACAAAAAAAATGAACATAAAAAAAAAGTAAGTTTATAAACAAATTCTGCAATATATGAAACCCAAAAAATAAAAAAAATATTTTGCAGTGCCGATTGTCATTTATCGCTTGGAGAGAAATTTAAATTTTTTCAAGTTTAAGTCCAAAAGAAACTGTTTGTTAAAATAGCGGAAATATTCAGGACAAAAACATTTTTTGAGTTCCAAGTAATGCAGAATTCTCCTACCAATTCAATTTTTTCTCAATTTAATAATAAAGAAAAATCTCATATATTGCACACTTTCTGCATGTCACTATATATATATATATATATATATATATATATATATATATATATATATATATATATACATATACATAGGTAAGTTATATCTATTTAATTAAAAATTTTAATAACCTTTTTTGATAAAGCAAAACTTGTTAAAAAAAAGGTAAAAGGTAAATGCCACGTTTGCCATTTACCTGATTAATTAAACGACAGTACGCAAATTTCGCTCTTTTAACAAGTTAAAGTGTCAGTTTATTAACGTACGTAGTTAATGAATTAAATAAACATTTAGGAGAGTTTTATTTACCCAACACTCGTTGAATTTTTGATGCCGTACATAAAAGAGATGGGTAAGGCGATAAAAGCTGTTCAACATGTAACTATTCTCTTAGTAATTCACAATACAAATATTAAAATAACTTCAAGAAATATGAGCATATATATGTGTGTGTATATATATATATATATATATATATATATATATATATATATATATATATATATATATATATATATATATATATGTATATGTATATGTATATGTATATGTATATGTATATGTATATATATATATATATATATATATATATATATATATATATATATATATATATATATATATATATATATATATATATATATATATATATATATATATATATATATATATATATATATATATATATATATTTTATATATATATATATATATATATATATATATATATATATATATATATATATATATATATATATATATATATATATACAGTGGCGTGCAAATGTTTCCGGCCAGTGATATTTCGTTCTCTAATGACTAATGATTTTTAATCATTATGAGATGTGAGTATGAGATATAGGAAACAAAATAATATAGTAAAAGAATATTATTTATGTTTGTGAATATATTTATTATTAATATTCTTATATTTATATATGTAAAAGTTTCCGGCCACTTTGTACTACGAGAAAAATTATTAGTCCATATGGTCTATAACAGACTTAAATTATATTTTTATGTTAATATTTTGTAGCCATACCTTTTGCAGCGATAACAGCCGCACAACGATGTGGCATTGACTCAATTAATCGATTAATACAAGCAGGTGAAATTTCATCCCATTTTTCCTACAATGATTTGAATAATGCGGCTTTATTTGAATATGTATGCTTTCGAACTTGACGATCTAGCGTTTCCTATAAGTGTTCTATTGGGTTCAAGTCCGGTGATTGAGATGGCCAGCTTAAAACTCTCACATTTGAAGTCGAAAATCACTGTTTTAACAACTTGGATGTATGTTTGGGGTGATTATTCTGCCGAAATATCCAATTTGGTACCGAATATCATTTCTCGTACCAATAGGACGTCGTACATGTTGTCTACAAACGCTTCCAAAAAGATTAAATTTAGTTTCGGTGATCTTTGGCAAATTGTAATCGAGCCTTCTTATTCTTTTTACTGATTAATGGTTTTTTAATACCTATACGGCCAAAAAGTCCCACATCATGTAGTCTTCGTGTTACAGTACTACGACTAACATTAGCTAGGTTTTCATCCTTTAGCTCGCGTGCAATTTCGGCAGTTTTCTTGACATCCGCAGTTGATTTGCTTTTAACGATACTATCTACTTTTTTAGACGTTTTTCTTGGTCTTCCACTACGCAGACAATCTTTTAAACCATATCCACAACGGTATTTTACAATAATATCTTTCACGGTTGATTTACCTATCGATAATAATAAAGCAATCTCACGAGAAGACTTTCCTTCTTTTGAAAATTTTATTGCTCTCTCAAGAATTTGGATTTGCATATGCCGAGCCACGTTTATGCTCCCACGACCTTTTATGAACTAAATGTGAACATTCAACGCGCTATTATTCGTAAATACGTCTTTGAACGTCCTACTGCGTCAATGTATATTATGTGGTCGGAAACTTTTGCACATATAAATATAAGAATAATAATAATAAATATATTCACAAACATTTCCTCATACTCACATCTCATAATAATTAAAAATCATTAGTCTTTTTTTTTAATAAATTAGAGTACGAAACGCCACTGTATATATATATATATATATATATATATATATATATATATATATATATATATATATATATATATATATTTAACGTCAATATGCACTAAATTTCTGCTAAAGCAGTGTTTACTTTTTATTAGTTTCATTAATGATATAACGGCACAGCGGATTTAGAGTATATTTTGTGGCATAACTATTACAAAGGACGGTACGAACGAACAACAAAAATACTTACCAAGTGAAATAGATATCAGAACGTTCTCTATACTTACTTAAGGTTACAAAATCATTTAACTGGACACTGTTTAAGTCATAGAATTTTTAAATTTATGAAGACGATTAGAGTTGGTATATTAGAGAAGGGTCTGTTAATCTCACGTCGTACATTAAAATAATAGAATACATGGGTAGGATTTTTTCATGCATCAATTTTACTATAGCTACATTGTTTATTGTACAAGTTATTATGGAGTTAATAAACAGCCATACGTTATTATCAACTGTAATATTAACAAGAAGTTTTTGTAATATTAAATTGACAGTCTGTTAAATGAGACTTTAACATTTCAAAGTTTTAAATCTGTGCGAATTGCAAAAAAAAGTTGTAATTACTATATTATATATAGTATATATATATATACTCATATTCCCCCATGTAATAATTTTAAGAATGTTATGTGTTTTTGAACTATTAGAATGATCGATATTTGTTGTAGCTAGGATTGTACATGTATTTTATTATACAAGATAAAAGCTTCTTAAAATTCTAACTGTTCTCACAGTATTTTCATAATCTAAATATTTAAATAACTCCAAATTAGTACAGGAGTAATACTATTTTATTTTAATGACAATAACGATAATTAATATTATATTTAAAGGGAGGAGAGAGTTAACTCGTTAGGCAAAGAGAAAAGTTTACGCTCTAGAAGTAATTCCGAACTAACGAAGCGTGTTAACGCGGTTAGTAGAACTTAGGCATTTACATGTGTAAATATTGTTTATTACTTAACGCCACTAAAAGTTTCTGCTAAGTTGGTTAAAGTAATTAAAATAAATGGTGTTGACACATTTATACAGTCTATTTAAACAACAAAATTAGCTACCTAATTATTTCTTTTTGAGTTTATGTAAATATAAGGTTTACCGACAAAACAGTACAAGGCACAGCTGCAAAAACCGCGGAAAGATAGGGATAACAGCGGTCGAGAAATATAGAACGTGAACGATAAAGCCGGCTTTATAAATAAATTTGATCATGCATTTTATTAAAGCCTATTTCCAGGTAAAGAACTTAGTAAGTAATGTTGGTTGCACGTCTTCCAACAGCAGTATTCTAAATGTATATAGTGACCGCCAATTACTGTTGCATATATATTAAGCATTATCTCCATTTACTTACATGGGGTCAAAAGTCTAGAGACTTTAGAAGAAAAAACAATATTTTTGACAAAAATCGATTTTATTCTTCAACAGAGTTTCCTTCAAGGGCAATACACTTATTTCAGCGATCTTCCCACATTTAGTTACCTTTCATATAACACGATTTGTCGAGCTCTCTAAAATAAGCTTTAGTTTGCAATTCGACTACTTCATTCGAGTCAAATCTCTTTCCTTGGAGTCACCTTTTCAATGGACCCCGCAATTTCCTTAAGGAAAATGGTTCTCGGTCGATTCTGTTCAACCTCTGGGAAAATATGGTTTTTGAGGAGTAGAACAAAAGTCCTCGTGGGCCCGAAGGTTAAAAACTCATAGTTTTTTTAGATAACTCACCTTAAAGTTGTCATTTTTAAGAGGTTTTTTATCTCTATATGTGTGGGTACGTAAGCAACAGTCGAACGATTAGGAGTATCACTATTTAGATATATATACATATATATATATATATATATATATATATATATATATATATATATATACATATATATATATATATATATATATATATATATATATATATATATATATATATATATATATTATGCGTTTTCCTATAAGATAAATTCGTCCGTGAATCTGACATGCCTATGAATATGTTTGTGCATATACACATATATATATATATATATATATATATATATATATATATATATATATATATATATATATATATATATATATATATATATATATGTACAAACATATTCATATACAGGGTGTCCCAAAAGGTATGGTCAAAAATGAAGGATCTAGTAGACTGAAACAAAATAAAGTCAGAAGTTCCTATCTCCCCCCGTTAGGGAGCAACAGCCACCCAAATGAGGAGCCTGAAGATGGGTTTTCATTGAATATTTCAGAAATCGTTAAAGATAAAAACATCAAATTCAGGTTCTAAAGTAAAATTTATGTGCTAAATCGGAATTTGACCTAATAATCGTAGATAATTCAACCGGTGCGTCAAAAGTAGGGAAGGGCGTGGTAAAAATGGACTTAACTTTTTTTGCAATAACTTTTATTGCATTTTCACGTAGGATTAGGGAAGCTTGAGATCTTTGGCGAAAAAGAGATACTCTTAGTTTAACACGATTAGACGCATCCATTCCGAGTTAAAACCGATAGAGAATTTCCATGTCAGAAAAGAGCCTCGCCCGGTTTCTGTCAGGTGCAATGATAATTAATCAAATGTCAACCCACAAGTCAAATCTGAAAGTTCAAAACATTGCGGTCGATTTCATTATGCCAAATTTTACTTTTGTCGAGTATGCGGATATGCATGTTATGTGTGGCTTAGCTTCTGGTAACGCTAGTGAAGCAGCTCGCCTTTACGCAAAACGATTTCCTGATCGATACTTGCCTGATCGCAGAACTACTGAACGAGTTGATCGTAATCTACGGAAATCAGGTTTACTGTGTCTTGCTTTTTCAAATTGTGTGCTTATTATTGGATTACTTTAAGATAGTCTTATACCAGAACCTGGGGAGTAGGTCGTTCAAGAACTGCTTGTACCATTGAAATGGAAGAAAATATTTTGGACCTAATAACAAACGATCCAACTAATAGTGTAAGGAAATTGGCAGCACCACTTCATATTTCCAAATCGTTGGTGCATAGGGTACTTCAAGAGCAATTACTCCATCCCTACCATTTCCAAAAAGTTCAGTCTATGTCACCTGATGATTATCCTACACGAGTGGAATTCGCTAATTGGTTTCTACAAAAGCAAAGAAAAAATAAAACATTTGTAAGCAAAGTGCTTTTTACAGATGAATCGGGATTTTCTAGGGAGGGTGTAATAAACTCCATAATCTTCACTTATGCGACAAGGATAACCCACATTCGATAATTCAGATTAAAAACCAACATAAATTTTTGATAAATGACTGGATGGGAATTACCGGAAATTATTTGATTGGACCATATGTCACTGACGGGCGGCTAAATGGTGAGAAATTTTTGCAATTTTTTCGAGATGATTTAAATAATTTATTAGAAGTTCCGTTACATATTCGCAACAATATATGGTTAATGCACGATGGTGCACCACCACATTTCAGCAACATTGCTATTTAGATAGTCAGTTTCCCAATCGTTGGGTAGGTCGGGGTGGGCCACTGCCGTGGCCCGCTCACGAGATCTAAATCCCTTAGACTTCTTTCTATGGGGCCACCTTAAAAATCTTGTTTATTCGACTCCTGTACAAACTAGAGAAGAGCTGTTAGAAAGAATTTTCTTTCACTGTGATGAAATAAGGAATAATAGAGGCATGTTATTTAGAGTTCAAATGGCTTTCCTCACTAACTTAAGGAAATACATAGCTGTACAAGGTACGTACATTGAACACATTCCCTAGTTGAAATTACGCATGGGTTTTATTTTTCCTCTAAATTAATATTTTCGATTTTTTTAGAGGTGTTTTGTGAAGTTTTTTGCTTCATTTGATGATTATGTTTTCTTTGAATTATTATTTAGTTGTATGGTCATTTAAAAATATCTGGATATTTTGAAGTATTGCTAATAACCGTAATAATATTAGGTAATAGGCTCTTTTTCTGACATGGAAATTCTTTAACAATTTTAACTCGGAATTGGTGCGTCAAATCGTGTTAAACTTAGAGTACTCTTTTTCGCCGAAGATCTCAAGCTTTCCTAATCCGACGCGAAAATGCTATAAAAGTTATTGTAAAAAAAGTTAAGTCCATTTTTACCACGCCCTCCCCTACTTTTGACGCGCACCGGTTGAATTATCGTTCAGTAGTTCTGCGATCAGGCAAGTAGCGATCAGGAAATCGTTCTGCGTAAAGGCGAGCCGCTTTACTAGCGTTACCAGAAGCTAAGCCATACATTAAATCCATATCCGCATACGCGACAAAAGTAAAATTTGGCATTACGAAATCGACAGCAATTTTTTGAACTTTCAAATTTGACTTGTGTGTTGACATGTGATTAATTATCATTGCACCTGGCAGAAGCCAGGTAATAGGATCTTTTTTTCACATAGAAGTTCTTTATCGATTTTAACTCGAAAATGGTGCGTCTAATCGTGTTAAACTAAGAGTACCTTTTTTTCGCCGAAGATCTCAAGCTTCCCCAATCCGACGCGGAAATGCAATAATAGTTATTGTAAAAAAAGTTAAGTCCATATTTACCACGTCCTCCCCTAGTTTTGACGCACCGGTTGAATTACCTACGATTATAAGATTAAATTCCGATTCAGCCCATAAATTTTACTTTAGAACCAGATTTTCATGTTTTTATCTCTAATGGTTTCTGAAATATTCAATGAAAACCCATCTTCAGGCTCCCCATTTGGGTGGCTGTAGCTCCCTAACGGGGGGTGATAGGAGACATTTGTATAGGAACTGCTGACCTTAATTTGGTTCAATCTACTGGATCCTTCATTTTTGACCATACATTGTGGGATACCCTATACATGTCAGATTGCTAACGTATTAACCCGTATAGAGATAAAAATCCTCTTAAAAATGCCAACTTTAAGGTGAGATATTTTTTTAAAAAATATATGAATATATTTTTATATAGCTTCGTGCCAACGAGAATATATATTATATATATATATATATATATATATATATATATATATATATATATATATATATATATATATATATATATATATATATATATATATATATATTATATATCTCCGTTTATAGCGTCACTCTGCCCCTTCCAGTTCCTAGCTTCCATTCTCGCCGATCATCCCAGTCACCTGGTCGTAGAGTTCGTTCGGACATTGCTTTTGTTATGCCCATAGACCAGGTTATTTTCGGTCTTCCCTTTTTCTTTCTTTCTGTAGGTGTCCACTGTAGGATTTGTTTTGGGATTCTATGGTGTTGCATCCCTTGGACATGGCCGTACCACTTTAATTGTCTCTCCTGTACGTCCTCTATCAGTGTTCTTTCCATTTTCATTTTTGACCGGACCCTTTCATTTGTATCCTATCGAGCTTGGAAATTCTTGCCGATCTTCACCAAAAATCCATTTTCAGGGCATTTAACCCTCTTTCAAGAGTTTTGTTTAGTTGCCATGTTTCGCACCCATATAGAACTCTACTTTTGAAGATGACGTTGTAAATTTGTTGCTTTCTTTGCCTACTGACATTTTTTTACCACAGAATCGAATTCATGGCACCGATCAGTCCTTTCCCCTTTGCTATCCTCTCTTCCACTTCATTTTATGTACTTCTAGTACTGTCTATTCTAGTTCCCAGGTAAGTATATTGGTCGCATGCTTCAATTTCGATGTTATTGTCCAGTTTCAGGTCCTGCCTATCCCCAACGATCCGCAAGTACTTTGTTTTGCTCATGTTTACCGTGAGTCCCCAATTGTTATATTGGTCTATGAGCTTCCTTGTCATATATTCCAGATCTTCTGGATCTTGGGCGATAACCACCTGATCATCGGCAAAATGTAGCGTATAGAGTGTTGTTTCATCGTCTATTTCGATACCCATTCCTCGACAACTCTTCCTCCAATGATCGAGGGCCGCATCAATATATATTTTGAATAACGTTGGGGACAAGCAACACCCTTGTCTAAGACCTTGTGTGACGTGAAAGCCTTCAGATATTTCTTTACCAATCTTTATTCTTGATTGACAATTTGAATATAGTTGTTTTATCGCTTGTATGGCGGTAACGTTAATAGATGTTCTTTCCAATACCTGCGACAGTTTCTTTATTGGTACATTATCGTAGGCTTTTGTTAAATCAATAAAGATTAGATGGACTTCTCTGTTGGTTGCTACTTTCTTTTCGGTTACTTGATTAAGGCTAAAAATGTTATCCATACAAGTTCTTCCTGCTCTGAATGCCGCTTGCTGTTCAATTTCGTACGGAGCATATTCTTGTTCAATTATTGCTCTAATCAGTTTTCCATAAAGTCTGCTTATTGTCTGCTTTTGTTATACTTCTCAAAAATTATATTTTCCTAAAGTTTGAACAAATTCGACAGAGAACCATTTCCTATAAGGATAGTGCGGATGAGAAAGCAATTCATTATTGATTCAATTTCACCATGAATTTCATGGAGTTGCACGAGTATCTTGGTAAACCAACACTTCTTTCTTCAATAGATGCTGCTTTTTTCCTTGATTTCACCATTCAAACGGCACAATAAACCAACATAATAGTCTCCCCTTCTCAAGATAGTCGACCAGTATTATACCACATCCAAAAAATACTTGCCAAAACCTTTCCAGCTGATGTTTGCGATTTTGGTCGGCTTTCATGCAGTTCTAGCCACTCGCCGGATTGCGTGCTGGAAGAAGTGGTGGATCAATGTTTCGTCCCTTGTTACGAATCGATGCAAAAACTCCTTTGGATTACGCCGAATCAGTGCCAACCAGCTTAGTACTTATATAGTAATATGCTAACATTCTTATTAAATTTAAAATTTAAAGTTCAGTTTAAAGACTTTAATCTACCGTGAGTGTGTACTTATGCTATAACAAGATTGTGATTTTACTTGTAATTTTGATAGTAAAACTTCGAAATTAAATTACACCTCGACTAAGTAATTTAGTTCAAGCCAATTTAGCTGATCGCTTTAGCGTATAGTTTGGAAAATATACACACAGGTAAACTGTTATGAAAATAACTATTTTATACATAACTCCAATCGCTATATCTATTAAAGTTAATACTGGGAATATTTTTGACTACAATTGTCTATTTTTTGTTGCAACGCCCAAATATATATATACGGTCAGTCCAAAAAGTCTCCATACACCACCTGCTTTCTATACTATTTTTCTGTTATGTTTAACTAATTAATTGGAACTATGAGAAAACATCTTTAAATTAATATTTAAAACTTAACCAATGAGGATTAGCATTATATTAGTATAGTTATAAAAATGTAAACAAAATTAATGTCAAAAAAGTCTCCATGCACTTAACAATTATCAATAGTAGTTCGACGGAGTTTAACGGAAAATAACAACTTCGTTTAAACTAATATTTAGTGGGACCGCCACTGGCCTTGATAATCTCCTGAAACCTTCTTGTCATGCTTACAACCAGCTTTCTAGTAACTTCTTCTGGTATGTTCTCCCATTTGATCAATATCCTGTTTTTTAATTCTTCTCTATTTGAAACATTATGATTGCGAACGCGCCGTTTAAGTTCCTCCATAAATCTTCGATGGGGTTAACATCGGGTGATGGCGGAGGTGTATGAAGCTACTGTCGCACATTATGGATCATCCATTCTCGCACCAAGTTTGCGGTATGTTTCGGATCATTGTTCTGTTGGAAAATGTACCTATTTTCGAGTGCTAATTTTTGGACACTTTCTCTTAAATTGTCTTTTAAAATGTTCAGATAAACATGCTGATCCATGGTACCATCCCCAAAGCAGAACACTGCTACCCCCTTGTCTCACAGTGGAACAAGTGTTTTTAATATCGAATGCGGTATTCTTCTCTCTCCAAACTTTAGTTCTACCATCAGACCCAAAGAGGTTAATTTTAGTTTCATAACTAAAGATTACGGATTCCCAAAATTTAGGAAGTTTAGTAACGTATTCCGGTTTACAATGTACTGAACAGCAGCATGCGACTTGTTAACAATTTTTCCTATATTTCTGTACGATTTTCCATCCTTCCACAAATCAATTATGATTTTTCGAACTTGAAATGGAATTTCACAATTTTACTCGCTCATTTTTAATACTACTTTTAAAACCCACTGCAAAATTACTAGCAACAAGTGACAGATTATAAAGTATGGCCGAAAATTATTAATTAATTAATTATATTCAGTTTAGCAAGCAATAGACAGCTTGATAAAATGTGGTTGACTATAACGTGTTTTTTCAATGCAGTTCTTGAGTGTATGGAGACTTTTTGACATTAATTTTGTTCATATTTTTATAACAATGATGTAACTTCTAAATAAAATGTTCCTTACTTATTTTTAATACTAATCCTCGTTGGTTAAGTCTCAAATATTAATTTAAACATGTTTTCTCGTAGTTCCAATTAATTAGTTAAACATAACAGAAAAATAGTAAAGAAAGGAGGTGGTGTATTGAGAGTTTTTGGACTGACTGAATATATGTATATATATATATATATATATATATATATATATATATATATATATATATATATATATATATATATATATATATATGCATATATATATATATATATATATATATATATATATATATATATATATATATATATATAAACAAGAAAATTAACGCAACAATATATTAAATCATACAAATCTCTATAATGAATTAATTTTAATAATTTTTTTATGAACATTGGTTACACTAAAAGTTAGAAAAAACTTATTCGGATACTTTAAAAGTGAATTAGCTATCAAATTTCTCTATAAGATTCGAATTAAAA
>CM032456.1:77029142-77068174 GCA_019049505.1 Pachyrhynchus sulphureomaculatus
CAAATATACAGTTTGAATGAATGGGACACACACAAGAGGGAGCATATTGTATAAATAAAAATATATTTTAACTTAAGCCTAATTCGGTTTCACTATCATTGTCATCAACTGAGGTAATTACCAGTGGTTTTAGATTATATACATAAATATATGAATTTTCAACTTCAACAACGTGCTGAATGGAATTCTTCCAGCTTTCACAAGGTATATTATTTATAACTTTTTTTACTAATTCAACCACTGACACGCTTAAAGTAGGAGAAACATTTTTAATTGAACTTGATGCCAAATATGTTCAATTGGATTGAACACACAATAATACGGAGGAAGCCGCAAAACAGTGTGTCCCATTTTCTCAGCCATACTATCACAAACATATTTCTTTTTCAATTTATAGTCTTTCAAAACTTCCAAAAGATCACTTTTTTTATAACTAAAGTCAAAATAAATCTCATTTTCTAACATATATATCTGTATTTCCGATTTGGTGTTGGCTGCATTAGGAACCTTATTTAGTAGGCGACTATGGTAACTTGCATTGTCCATAACTATAACACTCGGGAACATTTGGCAAAAGGGAATTTTGAAACCAATTTTCAAAAAGTTCTGGGGATGTGTCTTTGTGATAGTCCAAACTAGAATCTTTTATGTTTTTTTACAGATAATAGTAGACAATTTGAAACTCAGCCCTTTTCAGATCCATCATGCAAAATGATTATTCGTTTACCTTTATTTGAAGGTGCGTTAATCTAACTTTTGTACTATTGTCATACCCCACCCTTTTTGCACAGTGTCAGGGGTATCGAACCATGTTTCGTCAAGGTAAATTATTGGCCAATTCTCTGATCGATACTTTTTAATTTCTTGTAAATAAGTATGTCGCAAGATTCGTAATCTTTGTGACTCCATCACTACTTGCCTTTTGTTGATTTTTCGGAACGTGAATCCCATTCTTAAGAGAATTCTGTGAAGGATTGATAGGCCACAATGTATATTGGTCCCGTCCTGCACCAGTATTAATTTTATTTTGTCTAGTGTCGGCACCAACTGCTCTTCATACATAGAATATATTTTTCTCCTGATGACGTCTTATTCGCAATCGTCTACATGATTCATTTGAAAATCTTTCCTTTTTTTCCTCTTCTTGAGTGATGGTTCTCCTACAATACCCTTAATCGTAGAAATTGGGGTTTTTGTTAGTACCCTGGTTTCTTGCAAAGCACTTTGTTTATTCAAATTTCTTTTTACCAAACTGTTTGTAAACATTTTTCACTATTTGTTTAGCGTCAAGTGATAAATGTTTTCTGCGATAGCCACTATTGTAATTTTCCCACGGACGCCACATAATTAAAATAGAACCGTTACGTTTTAAGTTGTAAGTAAAACTAAAAATAAAAATAAGAAAAAGTATCTTTCGAATCATAATGGGGACCTGTGGTCATTAGGCCTATATTATCAAATACTTAAAGGGTTCCAAACCGGGTTGCCAGATAGTAAATATATAGGTAAAAATAGATCAGATATGATTACAGGTGCAAGTGAGGGAGGTATACAAAGCAGGTAAAATAAAAATACGTTTATCGTAATACCTGGCAACTATGAACAAAACCTTAATAGGGTCGTTTATTGCCCCATTGCAAAAAGCAAAAAGGCAGGATCTTATAATTCGGGATTTACTTTACTGTCATTAAATTATTACCATAGTACAATTGTGACCCAAAAACGAGGTAAACATACTATAGCTAAAAAAACAAAATATATGGTACTGATACAATAAAAATATTTTCTAATAGTGTGTCAAAGGTGCATATCGGGGTATGTAAATGTAATAATTATAATCATTTTATTTTATATACTATAGATTTTAAAGTAAGTGTTTATGGGTTTTAACAATAGTTTAATTGTCATATACAGACGTAGCGACCTATGATGAAAAATAATTTTTAAATGATCCTATTGATTATTGGTCAATTAAGAAATCTGGTTGAATTTGTAGATGCAACTACAACCAAAATAAAACAAAAAAAAATCATTGAAAGCCATGTTATCCATGGACTGTTTTGTAAAACGGAAGAAAATGGCATGTGCATTGAATACAACTGTAAGATTCGTCCATCATGTTCAAATCAGTTAGGGCATGAATACAATCTCAGTCAAGAATAAATCTTGGCGATAGTCGATCTAACCCATGGATGCATTTCTGTTGTGTTGTAAGGAGTTATATGTTTATCGATTAGTAAGTTCTTCTTATAAAAAATGAGATCTCTATTTACTTTCTCAGTGCTCCTCAATGTCTGATAAAATAGGATCAACCTTATTAAATACGAAACCTTAAATATTTTTATTATATCGATCTTAACTTAGGATTCCTTTGTATTGTTTTTAATTGTACGAAGCTGAATGAAAAAGTCTTGTAAAAAACAAGATAAATAACATTTTTTTTTACAAAAACCAATATTCATTTCTCAACATAATCTCCATTGTGCCCAAAACATATAAACTAGTGAAATTACAATTTTTTTATCCCCTCAGAAAAAAAATTGTTTCGAACTCTGCATAATGCTCGTTTACAGCACAGATAACCTCTTTTTTCGACGAAAATTTCTCCCCTCAAGAACAATTTTTGAGGTTAGAAAACAAAAAGAAATCATTTGAGCTCAAATCTGGGAAATAGATTGGTTAAGGAAATATTTCGAAGCCCATTTCAACACCCAATATGTAAGCAGGTACATTGTCCTATTAAAGGAGCAGTTTTTGGGAGCTAATCTTGGTTGCTTCTACCTATGTTGTGTAATCAGAACCAATCACTGTTTCATCCTTGACCAAATAATCAATCATGATGATACCCTGGGAGTCCCAAAAAATAGTTGCGATCACTTTTCTCGACGATAAAACTGTTTTCTTTTTTTTGGTGCACTTTTACTCTCACCAACCCACTGATGTGACTGCTATTCTATCTTTAGAGTGTAATGGTGGCTTCATGTTTAGTCTACGATCATAAAATAAAGGCCGAAGTAATTGAGATTACGCTGCAACTTCCCCAACATAATTTTGAAATATCTTTCCCCCTGCGATTTGGGATTGAAGTCAACAAACGCAGCATATATCACACACTCAGCTTTTTCATTTTTTAAACTTCAAGCAGGATACTATTTACCCGTTCTAAGGAGATGCCTACCATCTTGCAAAGCTTAATACGACGATCTTCCATCAAGATACCATGAATTTTATCGACAATTTCTTCAAAGGAAACCTCATTTAGGCTTCCTGAATATGCAACATCTGCAGTGCTCGTACAGCCACGGTTAAATTCATTTATTCAGCAAAAAATGGTCTTACGTCCCTTCTTTTAGTTCAGTGTCTATTTGAGCCGCAGTCCACTTTTTAAATTTTTTTTGTCACTGCACAATACTCGGCTTGATCCATTTCTACAAACGATTATTTATGAGAGCTGCCAACAAGCAACTGCGCATTGTCTTTGTTTAAAGCTTTGAACACAGCCGTTATAAGAACCACGCTTACCAATGATGCCAGTCATAATGCTTAACAAAATTTCCCACCATTTATTAGAAATTTACCAGACCTATCAAACCACCCTCGTATTTGATTACATGGATATATCTCCTTTAAAAACCTTGCATAGCTCGTCTTCTTGAGCAACTAAAATCAAAATGCAAAATAGCAAATAAGTTGCCTTAATTTAGATTCTAACTCTAACGCAACATAAAACTTTATTTTTGTTGTTCTTAAACCACAAGGGAAATATAAAACTTGAGAAGAATCACCGGTCACTAGATTAAACTTATTCCCTGTGGAGGAGAAAACCCATTAAATCTTCAGTGTCAGTGTTACAGTGCGGTGGTTTTTTATTATTTAGTGTAATTATTTAATGTTTAAAAGCTTGCTGGTTAGGTAGATTAGAAAGAAAATTAGACGTTAATATTAAACATGGCTTGAAGCCACGGTAATACATATATTGTGGTAAAATAGAGTTGTGCTAAAAAGTTTATGGAAAGAAGTTCCTCTAAAATTTAAATAATTGGGTACTATTTCCATATTGAGAAGAAATAAAATTATAACATGGTTGGAACTTTTGGGTAAAAATTATAATCCATGCAATAATCTCTCTCTTTCTCGCTCTTTCTCCCTCTCTCTCTCTCTCTCTATTTATATATATATATATATATATATATATATATATATATATATATATATATATATATATATATATATATATATATATATATATATATATATATATATATATATATATATATATATATATATATAGCTATACTAGCAGTACCCGAGGCTCCGCTCGCGTGGACTTGATTTATCTTTATCGTCACTGCTTATTCGGGCATGAAAAGGAAAAAAAAAAACACACATTTAATTACGAAAGCACAAAAAGTTCCGAAAATCATACTAAAAAAAGAGAAATATTAGAATCCATCCTTATTTACAAAAACCAAAACGCCATAAACGACAAAAAAGAAATTAACAATCTGAATCGAATATATTTTTCAGTTCTTTAAAGTATAATGATAAAGTAACACCGTTTTAATAATTTTAATAATTTTTAAATGTGTGCAGTTTTAAAATGTAAAAAGTGTGTTGTGTATATAACTCTTAGAATGTTTTAATTATTGACAAGAAAATAAAAATCTTTCAAATTCTACATCCTAAGGTAAGCCAAATTATAACATTGTTTTTGCATGGGTAATCATGGTTTGGGTTTTAGGATACTCGATACATAGTGACATTGTTACTCGATGTATTAATGAAATTAAATGTTTTGAAAAAGATCAGTAGGTTGATCGAAACGTTAACATACATGTAAAATGAACTTTTTATTCACACAACCTTAAAGCCAAGAAAAAATCATTACCATATAAATATAAAAAGAGGGTTAAAGAAAAATCGTTTAAAAATATATATATATATATATATATATATATATATATATATATATATATATATATATATATATATATATATATAAATATATAAAAATTTATTGATAAAAAATGTTCGATTTTTTGTTATTTATTGCAAGAAGCAAATCTGAATTTTTTTTCCTATCTACTACTATAACAGAATATTAATTTAGTTTACTTGTACTATTTTAGGTGCAATTAGTATTAACATTCAATTTATCACACTACAGTAAGTGTGATATTTATTAAAATTTAATTGAAAATATTAATTTAACGGTCTTATTTTTGCCATGACCCAGTAACGTTTTTTTAATAAGAACACTTTAATAAATAGAGGTTATATCACCTTATTTCAAAAAAACATGTCGGTTCAGTAAATTCTTGTCCGCACGTTTGTAGATAAAATTTTAAAATTAAATATAACGCAGATAGTAATTATGTTACTAGCCCTAGCTGCATGCACACCTCGCTGGTTGCTAGTAAATATCCCTCTCGTGCTGTAAATCTTTTTATAATAATTTCAGTAACACACATTCTGGTAAAAAATAATACAAAAGAAAACACATGAAATGGATATCTTTTTCACATATATTTAGTCATTATAAAATTTAATATTACTGTCTTTATTATTGTTCCAAAAGCATGTCATGAGAATGTCGTTCTAGTTAGTTACAGAAGGCGGAAAATTCAGTGACTTTAAAATAGGCATTATAAAGAAAGGCGAAAAAGGCGAGAAAACAATGTGTACCCGAAAAAAAATGTGCTTAAATAGGCAATAATCCTAGTGTTGTATGTGCTAGTCTTCTGAGTAGAATAACCACAACTATATTATGTGCTATTAAAGAAGAAATGCTGCAAAACTTATTATTGAACTGGTTTAAATTAGAGGACCTGACTAGATCCTACTGACCTAGCGCCATCGCCAATGAGAATCGTTCAAATTCACAGAACAATATTCATAAAGGATTTTGTGACTCTCTATTAGGTCACCCTGGAGCCTCCTTTACGCTAATCTTGTATATCCAAGTCTTTTCAATCGTTCTTCATAACGCAAATTACGTATTTTAAGAGATAGACAAGTAATCTTCCTTTAACTTTGTTGAAATACGTCAATATCATATTCGACGTAGGAATTATAAACCAGCACAGCATATTCCAACACTGAAAATTTTGGTTGTTGAAGGTATTACTATAGAGAACCATAATAACCTTAATGTCACTTCTCCAGGTATCAGCTAATGTAACTGAGTTGGAGGAGAGGTTTTTGTTGATCGCAAACATTAATACAACGAACGAAATCAAAGACGGTAAGATTACAACAAAGAGACCCAAGAAATGAGCCATGAAGCACCCCGCCTTGAATCTTGACATCTTGAACTTTGACATACTTTGACGCAAAGAAAATCTAACAATAATGGTGGCTCTAGTTCACCATACAGAAGTTCTCGGATTCAAATCAAAATAGCTGCTGCAGAAATGCAATAACGTCCGTGGCAGCACTACCGCGTTATTTAATCCAAAAATGTATTTTTCGCCACTTGGACAACACGGATATTAGGACATCCCCGCCGATATCCCTAGGATGTAAAAAAGGGTAAATCCCTATCCAGCCCGAAAGGCCAACGAAAAAAAAAATATTCTCTTTCTTTTAAAGTTTTAACTAGAAGTGTTTTTTTTTTTATAAAACTTGCTGTTTAATGAAAAAAAGTCACATAAACTAACGAATAAAAACAACAGAACTGATTTGGCAATGCAAATAATTCATTAAAAAACTGCTTTGGTAATGGAAACTTTTGAATTATTGCCGATTATATTTTAATTTATTTTCTATTTAAATTAGTGCTTAATCTAAATTTTAATGGTAATCATTAGTTTATTAATGAGAGATTTTGCAACGCTCATTTTGGTAGGCCACTACCTTTATCTTTATTTGAAGCATGCTCCCACTGTTTGCAGCTTTGCCTATGCGAAGTATTGAAACAAAAAAAGAGAATCGTTTATTAAGGATAAAGATTTCCACTATTTAGGAACTTATAAGAGTGAAGTTCGTTATTCTTACTGCTATTATGGTAGGGCCTGTTTTTTTTTTCCTACTTATGTATACAAACCACTAAGAAAATACAGTAAAATTGAAATGACAATCTTTTGTTGCAAATATCACTGTCAATAAGTAATTAATGTTCAGGTTATGTTGGAATTTTGCAACCTTTGGCATAATGACATTACAGTACGTACAGTGCTAATTTCAAACGAAATTTTATTTATCGCACATATTCGTATTATCTTGGAAATAATGAAAAAAGTGATAGAAACCTGCTAGACACAATTTAATTTAGAAACTTGTGTTGACCTATCAAATACTAATAACCGATGTGCTAAACCATCAAATGAATGAAAAAAATCCCCTAAGTTTATAGAACAGGAATACTAACCTAACTTTGCAATTGCCTTAATATTGCGCATGCTTGAGATAACGATAAGGATAAGGGCATGTGAAATAATCTCGCAGCTGTTTGCTCTTTTTAGAATCTTTGAAGTAGCTAAGGGAATCTGATTATGAAATTAACGTCAACAGTAAATAAACAAGCGAAATTTCGAATATGCGATCACACTTAAAATCTTGCAGATAAGTTTTTAGGGCTAACTAAAGTAAACAGAGGTTCTAAAATACATTAATAGTTTGATAACTATAAGACAGTGTTGCGAAAGTTTTTACCTGACAAACTTAGTTTTACTGTAACGTCTTTGTTGAAATCTTAAGTAAAATGTCTTGTATAAATTAAATTAAAGACTAAGCTCTACCCTGTAAACTTTCTTCAAAATACCCTAAAGTTAAAACTCGTGTCTAGATTGTTTAAGGAAGTGATTTGGATATACGGTAAATTTCAAAAGAGTTGCGTGTCCCCAAACAATTAGGGTAATACATATTTAGGAGTCTAAACGACTACGTTCCGGCATTTAGTGTTCAACAGTTAAATGTCGTGTGAAACTTCTACAAGGTCAGTACCTGTGTTTTCATGTTGGAGATTAGTTTTGTAGAATAGGGGAAGGTTATATATTAAAATAAATATTAATTAATGGTATTTAGGATGAATAATTTACAGAAAACTCCTTACTAACTAACAGGGATCAGTCCAGAATATTTTTATTGTTGCGCGTCATGTTGTAAACTTTAGGTCATATTATTACAACTTGTACATTATACCATAATTTGATCTCTCTATGAAAAGACAACGAATTATAATAAAAATTAATAACGGGCCAAGTGCAAGTCGGACTTGCGCAATTAGTGATTACGTTGATTGATTTTAAAATAAAAAATTTTGTTACGGAGGTATTAAATGATCAATAACTTCACAAAACACACCCTAAATGAGTTTTCAACAAAGTTTGTTTCCGATTTTTGTTGAGAACTGATGACATTCAAATTTTTGTTTTTTTATATACCAGATAAATTATTAAAGGTAATGCACTCGTGATAATTTTCGTTTAATCTACACCCTGTGAAGAATATTTCAGATTTTTTCAAAATTTTTTGATCAGTACTTTTCGAATAAGAGGGGACAACGATTTTGGCAGGTTTTTTAAAACTAATACAGAAAAGTGTGCGCAAGTATTACATTATATATGCAGTGAAGTCCGTTTTATGAAATGAAATCCTAAAAATGATTCGCTATATCCAGGGTTCGTTACAAACAGTAAAGAAAATCTAGTATCGTTTTCCCACTACTTTTTTATTTAGATTAAGTGCTAATGCTTAGAAAAATGAATAATAATCATTATTAAATTAAAAGAAAACGTTCCAAGGAAAATAAAACAAGTCACACTAAAGTTATCATTATGGATGTTGGTACGTGTACATATACGAGTATAAACGAAAACATTAAAATACTTAGTTTATACAATAAAGTCAGTAATATTTGTTTGTACAATTTTACTTAAAAAAGAAATGGTGTTTATATAATTGTCAAGGTCACAAAAACTACTCCATATATATTCAGGAACTTCACGAGATTCCAAAAAATTGCGAGTTTCAGTCATTTCCTTAGTCATTTCTGAAATGGATGGAACAAAAATATTATCTCTTTCTCCAAGTTAATCTTCGTCGCCATTATCGCTTAAAATTTTTCCGGAAGTCACTGATGTGAGAATTTGATCATCAGTTAATATTTCTTTTGTCATTAATTCATTATCAGCACATACGTATTTTTCAAAACTAAAGTGACTAATCATCTTTTTAATCTCGATTTCCACTGTATTTTGTTGAATGTCAGCATCGTAAACAAATTCTAGACAAACAGTAGGATCTTTTTCGATCCACTGAGTGGACGGTAACTCATTAACTGAGTCATATCTACCTTCCTTTCTTAAAAATCCGCCATACTTAAAACAGTTTGAAATGGTTTCTCTCTTTGCTAAGCCATATGGATATAGTTTATAGCGTCCAAGAGAGTTACAGAAAAAATGTTGCCTTTATCGATCGTCTCTAACATTTTCGTAAGTAAAATCTTTCTATAATGACATTTTAAAAAATGTATCCGATCCATAGGAAAGAGCTTTGCACTTATGTTTGGAGGCCTAAAAACCAATTTTATTTGCTGTGGATCAACTTCAGGATAAGCTGGAGAGAAATATTCTTCTGTTCGTGAATTTTAATTCTTTCTCCCATTCAATCGGTTCGTTTTTAAAAATTTCTAATGTCATCCAGGCTTTACTGTTTAATTTGTACTTTACTGGTAAATGTTTGTTTTTAAAACACATGGGATTGGCGGACTTTCTTGTCACCGACAATTTTCTTTTCTCTGTTCCAGACATATTTACAGTTACCAACACAGTAATCCTTACTTTTGATAATTTTCCACTATCACAATTCTCTCCGACAAACCTTAATGTCTTATCAGGCGTCATCTTGTAAACCAACCCGTTTCATCCGCATTAAATATGTCCACACATTCCTACTGCCTTACCCCCACTAATATTATGTCGCTTTTTAAATCGTTGAATCCAAATTCTAGAACAGCTAAGATCGGTGTTCTCTATTTGCCTTCCAAATTCACTAGCTTTCTCTTGTAAAGTATAGCCGGTAATAGGAACATATTTATGTCGTTTTTGACTAAACCGTTCTTTATCGACTTGGTTATGTGTAGATTTTGTTATTTTTTATAACTAAAGTTTCTTTTATTATAGATTGATAAGATTTCTTGCCTCTTTTTCGATTTGATAGAAACTGTAGATTTAGTTAAATTCAATTGTGTTTGTCTTTTAAAGAAAATGCTTTATGTTTTTTTTTTTTTTAATTTTAAAATAAAAACTTAAACATTCACTTTCCTACTTTGATTAAATATGCATTAGAGTCGCATAACACAACAAGTCAATGGAAAATATTACTGTAGAACTAGCGACGCGGCGGAATGGGGTTCCCAGCGAGTTTCAATGAATTCCCTAGATCAAGTCGCGCGACATCGAGCACAGGGAGTGGCAAGTTCATTATAAACGGACACAAGACATCCAAATTTGGTTCGCTTTTTTTTCGGAAGTTCGTTATAATCCATAAAAATTTGCATTGGTCCTATTGAAGTTTTTTTGTGCATTATAAAATAGTTCGTTTTAACCGGAAATTCGTTATAAGCAGACTTCACTGTATTTTTGAACTCGTGTTTTTACAAGCTTTCATTTGGCACCCCACTCGATGACCTGATAAATTTTTTTCACTTCCTATTTCATCCCCCAAAACTAACCCTTTAAGTCAAAATTTAACTTTCAAAAGTACACAGCTCTAATGTGGCCATCAATTCCTATATTAGTGCCAAATATCAACTTTCTATGTCAAGTAGTTATGGAGAAAATCGGGTGTGACAGACGGATAGACCCACGGACAGACACCGAAGTGATCTTATAAGTATTCCGTACTGAACACTGATGAAGCTAACATGGTTAGCGAAAAAAACGAAAATTTAAGTTAAATTTAACGATATGAATGATTCGAAAATCTAGCAACTTCTAAAATGTTAGTTTTTGAAATAAGAATAACTTTTGCATACTCACATAATTCTGTTCCTCAATTATAATCTTCGTTATAAAGGTTAGCAATCATCAGTGCTATATATAGTTTTGAGACTGTCAACTTGCCTTATCCTCATGAAAACCGTGAGTATCTATGTTATCTTAATTTTGCTTTCTTTGGAAGAGTCGCTATTTTTGTTTACTTTTTGTCTAGATTTTTGCATCTATTAACTTGTTTTATATGAAGACTGTACATACAAGGATAAGTCAATTAGTTCGTGTTGAGCTTATAATTAACACATACGAGTACTTGGTGTTTTTTACATTTACTGACAGTCAATTTCCTTCCGTTGTTGTAGTTGCTTTATTAGTTAGTATTTGCAGACTGTCTAGATTGGTAGCTAATAGAATTGTATTATCCGTCATCATCATCAAATCTTAGATTGTTATAGACTCTTTAATGGCCTTTACATAACTTTTTTCTTCTGTAATTGTTCTTTTCATGATTTTCTCTGGATATAGGATGAAAAGTATTGGTAATAACATACGTCTGTTTTTAGCATCAGAGAAGAATGTTCGTTTTACATTATTTAAGGTGTGATATTTTATTTTTTTTTAATAAGAACATCAAACAGTTAAATGATTACACTGGTCAACAAAAAAAAAGAAAATTGCTTGTTTCCTGTGATTTTTTTTTTGTTTCTATCTCAAATTGACGCGTATTTTTTAAATATGTCAACAATTTTTCTCTAACAGCTTTTGTTTTTGAGTTATAGCTAACTACCCTCATATACTATTTTTACTTAGATTTTCGTTTTTTATTGGACACTAAAATATATTTTGTTGTTGTTTTACATATGGCTTCGTCAAGAAAATGTTGTGTGCTTAATCCCGATTGTTTTTGATATATTTGTGGTGAATATATATTTGCAAAATATCGAACACCTATATCGGACTTTGTGAAAACTGCGTATCATCAATACTTTAAAATAAAATTGTGTAATCAGGACAAGCCATGGGTTCCTCATATTGTATGCCAGAAATGTGTAGTATGTCTACGGTTATGGTCCAGTGGAAAAAGAGATGCAATAATGTTCGTAACACCCATGTTTTGGCGAGAACCTCGAAACCTTCATGACGATTGCTACTTCTGCGTTTTGAAAATAAACGGAATTAACCCTGGAAATCGAAGTAAGTGGTCATATCCTAACTTATATTCTGCTCAACGACCTCAATTAAAATCACAAGAGGTACAACCCAGCACATCTAAATCTTCTGATGATCCAAATCTCTGTGAACCCGAACGAAATACATCAAGTGAAGACTCTGATTCAGACTACAAATGTAGCCTTTCAGAACCTCAACCATTTAATCAGAAAGAACTAAATGACTTAGTAAGAGATCTGAACTTACCAAAAAGAAGCTTCTGAAATTTTAGCATCTCGTTTAAAAGAAAAAAATTTGCTTACTCCGGAAACCAACATTACATTTTATCGTACCCGAGAAAAAAATCTGTTACCGTATTTTTCTCAAGTGAAGGATTTAGTTTTTTGTAACGATGTTGGTAGTATTTTGCAGCAGATGGGATTAAAACAGTACCAACCTAGTGATTGGCGTCTTTTCATAGACAGCAGCAAAAGAAGTTTAAAGTGTGTTTTGCTTCATAACGGTAACAAGTACGGATCTATACCTATTGCACATTCGACGACTTTAAAAGAAGAATAAGTAAATGTTTCTAAGGTTATGGAAAAAATTAAGTATCAAGACCAAAAATGGGTCATTTGTGTTGATTTGAAAATGGTTATCTTTCTTTTAGGTCAACAAGGGGGGTACACAAAGTTCCCTTGTTTCATGTGTCTCTGGGATAGTCGTAACAAACAACACCATTGGTCACAAAAAGTTTGGCCAGTGAGAGAAGAGCTAAAAGTTGGTACAAAAATGTTATAAACGTGCCTTTAGTCAGCCGAGACCGCATCATACTTCCACCACTTCATATTAAACTCGGCATAATGAAACAGTTTGTAAAGGCGCTTGACAAAAGTGGCGAATGTTTTAATTTTCTTTCACGCAAGTTTCCAAGATTAAGTTCAGAAAAATTGAAAGCTGGTATTTTTGATGGGCCACAGATTAGGCAACTCGTGAAAGATCCTAATTTTGTCAAATCAATGACTGAAGTCGAATCCAAAGCTTGGAATTCATTTGTTTTGGTTATGAGTAGCTTCCTAGGTAAAAAGAAATCTGACGACCATGTCGAGCTTGTTGAGTGCATGCTATCGAACTTGCAAGATCACTTCCTGCACTTGCATTTAGACCGATTTCCACAAAATCTGGGTGATTTTAGTGAGGAGCAGGGTGAAAGATTTCATCAGGATCTTCGGACAATGGAAGAGCGTTATCAGGGGCGGTGGGACTCACATATGATGGCAGACTACTGCTGGAGTTTGCAACGAGATCTACCTAAAGTCGTTCATTCAAGGAAATCTTATAAAAGATCATTTGCTAGTGTTCAATAGAAATTTTGTTAACATAATGTATTATTTTTTTGGCAAAATAATAAAACTGTATATTTCAAAAGGTAAAGCTGTTAGCAATCTCCCAGTATTTTTTTCATAGTCAGGGCCATAGAAATACCCAATAACAGAAAAAAAATAAAGGAAACAAGACTTGTGTTGACCAGTGTTATTATCTTCCAAATTAAGATGTGGAAATTTTAATGTTTTTTTTTTTATTGTTTAAATATATTTTAAAATCTGAGCGTTCTTTCTTAATTAACTGTCATTGTTTGTTATTGAAGTTATACCACAATGATAAAACATAAATTTGAGGAATTGAAACACAGCATTGAGAAAATCCAATACAGAATCCGGGCATGCTATAGGCCAGTCACCAAACTAATACATGACATATTTTTGCCTATTTATAGCTCATTACCTGGTTATAAGCGAATATGATAATTAATAGTTCTTGCAACACTAAACCCCGTAGATTCAAAAGACGAGTTCTATGACTCAAAGAAGGATATCAGTAAACAACATACCTCAACGCCATGGAACGTAAAATCACTAAAATTTTATTATAACAGTAAAAAGTGGTTTCTTTTTCCACATTTTGCCTATAGTTCGTGCCTTGATTAACTGTTCCACAAAAAAAGGGGCCTACAGTTTAATGCCGGTTCCGAAAGGCCAAAGGGAGGGGGTTTTACTAGTAATGATACTACGGGTGATACTGGGTTTCCATCGTACAAAGCAAATACCTTATCCAGTACGCTATGGCTGTCTCAGTGATTCTGTTCTTCAAAACCTAAAATATTTCATGTAGAGAAAAATATTAATTATCAATCTCTACTTAATAAGAGAAGAAAAGTAATCTGTGTCTTATGATTCCTGTCTTTAGTAGTCGTTATACTTAAGATTTTGGTATAATTCTCATACTTAGTGGAACACAGGCCTTACAACTGCCATTGGTTTGAAGATGAAACCCTGGATGGCCCCAATTTCTGGGCATTGTAATTTGTGAACTTAGTGAGCAGTACAAAGATATTTCATCATTTATTAATGGAGTATTTTGGACTTCCAGCAGTGGCGACCTCTGGTCCCGTGGCGTAGTAATTTGTTTGCGGTGCAGAAGGTCTCGAGTTCCCATCCCGGCAGGTCGGTATACTTTATTTATTAAATATTAAATATATTTGGCATGACCATAGGTAGTAGTTGTTTGCAGAAATGCAGTAACGTTCGCGGCAGCGCTACCGCGTTGTCTAAAAAGCAGCTCTGAAATACAAAAATGACATCCTTGCCGATATTACAGGAAAATAAGCGAATGGCGTAAATTTTCTTTTGATTGAGGTGGAGTGGGTGCTTGAACCCCTCTTCGATTATTATTATTTTCCCCGCCGATATATAAGATACAATAAGGGGTAAAATTCTTACTCAGGCGGAGAGGTGAACAATAAAAAAATACAATGAGGGCCTATTGCTAGCATCGGGCTGCTCAACACAAAGATGCTGTACGTACTCTAAACTCTCACGTCTCAGGTCCGTTAAAGATAAAATTCCCCCAAGAGTCTACAGCAGGGGTGCTCAAACGGTCGATCGCGATCGACAAGTCGATCGTGAGTGCTTTTTGAGTCGATCTCGAGAAAAAAATTACGATATAGAACTATTCACAGATTTTGTTTCAGGTAACTGAAACAAAATGTAATGAATAAACTACTAAAATTTATTCGATCCACAATTAGGCCAGAAAAACCCCCCTCATCACGGCGGCTTTATCAAAGGAATGCGCGGTAGTAGTCAAAGAAAAGCCGCGTTTTTGATTCCCGCCAATTTTTCTAGAAACTACGGGCGGCGTGTTTGACGGGAACATTCGAGATTTCGTTCGCGCCGATATAAATGTTGCGCCTGCAGGAATAAGAGTTAGTCTGAGTTGTAACTTGAAGGCGATACATCCATACAAAGTTTATTAATAAATAGTCTAAAATGAGTACGGCGAAGAAAAGTAAAACTTATCATTTTAATAACGATTAGAAGGAAGAATTTTTCTTTTGTATGGTAAAGGATAAGTGCATTTGTCTCATTTGCCGTGCGTCAGTTGCAATACCTAAGCGTGGGAACTTAGAGAGGCATCATAAAACGGTTCATAAAAACTATGAAAAGGATTTTCCGTCACAGAGTGAATTAAGAAAACGAAAAGTACGTGATTTGATAACTTGTTTGAAAAAAGAACAAACCATGTTCACAAGACCAGCCAAACAATCAAAAGCTGCAACGATCGCGTCATTTAAAATATCTCATATATTGGCGAAACACAAGAAACCATTTGATGATGGATTGGTTGTGAAGGAAGCATTTATTGAAGCGGGTGAGATTTTTATTTGGAGATTTTAAAAATAAAACAGAGATTATGTCTGCTATTAGAGAACTTCAGTTATCTCGTCCGACTATCACAAGGCGTGTTGAAGTCATGAGTCAGGACATGGCAGATAAACTAAAACATGATATCATGGAATGTACATACTTTTCTTTACAGTTCGACGAATCCACCGATATGACAAACACTGCCCAGCTGTGTATTTTTATTCGAATGGTATTCAATGATATGTCGGCTAAGGAAGAGTTTTTGACAATGATTCCTCTGAAAGAAAAGACCCGTGGCGAAGATATATATGACGTTTTCTACAATTTTGTAACAAACTACAAGCTACCAATATATAAACTAGTGTGCATTACAACCGATGGAGCACCAGCAATGACTGGAAACGAAAACGGTTTTGTGGCATTGTGTCGAGCTAATGATGATTTCCCTTCATTTTTCTCCTTCCATTGCATTATACATCAACAAGTTTTGTGTTCAAACGTTCTAAACATGTAGGAGATTATGGGCATTGCAATAAAAATTGTGAATTTTTGTGTGCACGTAGCTTGCAACGACGGCTCTTTAAATTGCAGTTGGAAGATAGTGAGTCAGCTGAACACATTGATTTAGTTCTTCACATGGACGTCAGGTAGTTGAGTCGCGGAAAATTCCTAGTAAGGTTTCAAGAATTATTGCCCGAAATAACAGCTTTTTTGGACGAAAGAGGTGATGACACTCAGATGCTGAAAACGGAAAATGGCTGACTGATTTGGCATTTTTGACAGACATTTCACAATGCATTTAAATACCATTAATTTGGAGCTTCAAGGTAAAGGAAAAACTATTATTGAGATGATTAGCGCAATAAACGCATTCAAAAGTAAATTGCAACTTATGATAGATCAACTGAAAAGAAAGGATCTGAAAAATTTTCCGTCTTTGAAAGCAAGGATTTCTCAGTTGAATTATGATATTTATGAGGCAGAATTATCAAATATTTTGGGCCAATTCGAAATACGTTTTTATGATTTTAGTAAATTGGCAAATATCGCATCATTTATGAGTTATCCTTTTTCGTGTAAAAACATTGAGGAATTAGCTACTGAAATAGCAAGTCATTTTAACATGGACTCATGTTCTGTTGAAAATGGGTTAGTGCAGATTATATCAGATATACATCTCAAAGCCACAGCATCTGATACAAAATTCTGGTGTTTTATATCTGAGGATAAATATCCGAATCTAAGACAAATCGCTCTTCAACTGACGACAATGTTTGGGTCAACTTACATGTGCGAGTCTGCATTTTCTGAAATGAAGATAATTAAGTCAAAATATCGCAATCGACTAACTAATGAACATATGTCATCATGCTTGCGATTAGCACTCTGTAATTACGTACCATCTTATGAAAAGTATGCTGAGGACATGCAGTGCCACGCTTCAACATCCAAAGTCACTCTTTAGTTAAGTTTAAACACTAGAACTCGTTTGTTTTGTAAGAACCAATAAACTTGCAATTTTAAATAATTATGAGTTTTTTCATTGACATTTTAGAGCAGACCTACACTTACCTTGACTAAAAAAATGCATATTGTGCGGAAAACTAATATCTATGCCACGATACACCCTACCTAGACGACAATCCTGCATCACACTTACTTGCAGCCTCTCAGAGTCGATCGATCGTAGTCTAACAATATTGAGGTAGATCGCCAGCAGTTCAAGTTTGAGCACCCCTGGTCTACAGTATCTCTTGCAGTTGTAATAAAAGTTATGTCAGAGGACGAGCATACAAAATATGTACAAGAATGAAAGAATATTAAAGGATACGTTTTCACTTTACCACTTAAGAACACCAACCTGAAACAGGACACCAGATTCAATCAATTAGAAATCCTTAGAACAAATTTCTTTTTCTATATTTAAAAAGTCGACAGTCCATCGAAACATCTGAATATCCCAAAAACCTGAATCATGACGCTGGTCTTTACATCTCACCAATCTGGGAGCAGGTTATGCATGAGCCCCCCCTCGTCCGCTAATATGAAAACCGTGTGTAAGCCGAATTAAACCATTTTTATTAGAAATCTCGAAGAAGTCCACTCAGAGAACAAGCTCAAGCATCATGTTTTCAAACAACAAAGGAGAAATCCAGAAAAATTATATCTAAATGCGCCGTAACCTGTGAAACTTTTCTATCAAAATTAGACTAAAATTGATCTTTTACGACTGTTGTTAGGAGCTTTTACGTTTACCTGACTCTATGATTACTCTTCTTAATCTTATACTTATCAAAAATTTGTCTCATTAGATACATTCGAGTATAAATTATTTAAGCACAATTTTCTTAATTACTTGTTTTTTTTTTCGTTCGTTGATGTATGCATATTTGGTACAAAAATTACTGTACTGAAGCAACGGTAATATTTATCATAAGCGTAGTACTTTCAGTCCTAACAGCGTCAACACTTCATATCCAACTTCAGAAGAAGTTTTAAAAGCATCAACACTTCATATTCAACTTCAGAAGAAGTTTTAAATATTGATTTTTGTAGGAATTAAAAGGTAGTTTTCAAAAACTAAAGAGATTTCGTTCATTGTTTTGTTTGAAATGTTTAGTGTAAAAAATCTACAATTAAAGAATATTGTTGATGCACCTCTTTATTAGCACATCAATCCTACAAATTGTTGATATGCCTAAAATTTTTTTCCATTTTATTTGTTTACGGTTTTATCAAGCGGATATCCATAAGCTATTACAAGCTCAAATATCTTAAAATCTGAAATATCGGGGTTCCGCCCTTCTGCGATGTCACCCTCGATATCATGTTTAGTTGTCGACATGAAAAAACAATTAGTATAACGGCGTTCTATAGGGAAAGCCTCTAAACATCTATTTACAAAAACTTGATATTATTTCCGGTCGTTTTCACAAAAAGCTTCATTTAAAGTAGATTTATGGTCATATTTTCTGCTTGTTTATTAGGATATAAAGGGAACATATTTCACCATTTGGCAAGCTGTCAGAGAAAAAAGGGAATATTATTTGGCAGATTGTTATCAAATATTAATGGGAACGTCAGAGTATAGAATAACGCGCATTAATAAAAAAAGTATTCTTTGGATAATAAAGTATCTACTGAGAGATGAATTTAAAGGAACCATTAATTAGTAAATAAAGAGTAAAATAAAATAAACTAGAATTACTTCTAGTTAACGTGTATTAGAAATATTTATCTAAAACTGATTTATTTTGAGAGAATTACAAATGACAAAGTAAACTTTTAAGACTCTATGTGAGCTTTAGAGAGACATTATTAGCACAAACTGAGAGCAAATCGATCAAGTAAATTTTTGAATGTTCATTTAAACGTATAAAGAAGATTTAATGTGTCCACATTTAAAAAGAATATATGTTATTGACTCGGACTTATGTAAGCTAGGTGGAATTGTTGGCAATTTGAAACATATTTTTTTCAAGGGCGCAAATATAGTAACGCTGTATCATATTCTAAAGCCACTGTACCTTTTACATCCATAGTTAAGTTGTTTTTACACGACGACAATATTAAGACTTTTTGATCAATATCTAATTTCTTGTCAGTAGAAATCATCATGTTCCGTCTATTTAGTGTTCCTCCGAAACTATTTGACATAGAAAATTAAAATTTGACACTAATATAAAAATTGATGGCCTCATCAGAGCCGTGTAGTTATGAAAGTTAAATTTTGACTTAAGCGGTTAGTTTTGGGGGGTAAAATCAGAAGTAAAAAAAAATCGAGTGGGGCGTCAAATGAAAGCTTGTAAAAACACGAGTTCAAAAATACATATTATGTAACGCACACTTTTCTTTATATTATTTTTAAAAATTGCGAAAAATCGCTGTGCCCCCCCCGCTTATCTCGAAAAGGACTGATCAAAAAATGTTGAAAAAATTCTGGAATATTCTTCGCAGGGTGTAGATTGAATGAAAATTATCACGATAATAATTTAACTGGTATATAAAAAGAAACAAAAATTACAATTTTCAGTAACGATCGATCGAAGATAAAAAAAAACTTTGTTGAAAACTCATTTGGGGTCTGTTTTGTGACGTCACTGATCATTTTATACCTCCGTAACAAAATCTTTTGTTTTAAAGTCCGACTTGCACTTGGCCGGTTGTTTATTTTACGGACGATCGCTTCTTTTTCCCGATTTTGTATATTTTTTTTTCCATAATACTATTTAAACTATATAAAATTTATCGACACTTAACCCTTTCACGCCCTTTCCCTAATGCAATATTTTTTTTATAGGCATAGCATATGTGCTGCAGGGAAATCCCTGACGTACTACAAGAAGGACGCGTATGCGGAAAAAACAATTTATGTTTGTCCTGAATTGCTGTAAAGCGTCTTCTGTGGAAAACACAATACTGGACAAAGCGATAAAGTTCTCTATATAGAAGACTACTTGAAAAAAGTGTGTGGGCGAGTATTCCTAGCATGAAGCTGTATGGGAGGAATTAACTGAGCTACAGAAACAATCACTTTACATGAAATTACTTGTAGAACAGAGTTAAGTCACCAACCGTTCTTCGATTTCCTAAGAAATCAAGGTTGCTGGTAAGTTCTAGTTGCCCAATCAGGCGAACAGCTCTGAATAGAATCCAACAAACGTAATGTATGTTTAGGACCAGAACACCAAACACGGGAGCAGTATTTCATCGTGGGAGGAATTAGAGCTTTGTACAGAATTAACAGTTGTTGTAGAATGTAAAGCCATCAAGTTTGTAAATATTCAAAGCTATTGAGAAACTCTATTTACTATACATGCTACATATTGTGATGTCGAATCACTTGACACACATCATTAACTGTTTTACGGATTACTTTCCTATGTACTGGAGACAGTCCATGGTTTGTCCAATCCCAAAAATTAAAAGTCCAACTCTTGTTAGTGACTTTTGCCCTATCAGTCTTCCCCCCGCCCTTTCTAAGGTGCTTGAAAGAACCGTTCGCGCTCAGGTCATTCGTTATCTTACATGTAACAGTCTTCTCCCCACCCATCAATCTGGTTTTCGGGAGGCCCATAGCACCACTTCCGCGTTATTAAATCTCACTGACAATATAGCCAGAGCTTTCGATAAAAATAAAGCTGTTATCTCTCTGTTAGCTCTTGATTATTCCAAGGCATTTGACGTCCTGGATCACGAATTGCTTTGCGCGAAGCTAAAGTATCTGGAATTCAATGCTATATCAGTGTCTATTTCGAAACATATCTTTCAGATAGATATCAGAGGATCCATATTGCCAGTAAATGTTTCTCCAGTGTAAAAGTGGTGTCTGGAGTTCTACAGGGGTCTATTCTCGGACCTCTCTTGTTTCTGATATACTCTTTTGACGTTTTTCACTCAGCTGTAAATTCGCATGTACAGGCCTATGCCGATGATACTGTATTGCTGCACTAACTAATGTTGTTTTGTTCAAGGTGGTGTCGCCAGATGTTGGAAGAAGTTATTAAACTTCATTTGGGTGACGTGAATTTGAGTTTTATGGAGTGTAGTAAAAATCTGGGGAGGTAGCTTGATGTGGACTTGAGGTTTAGGAAGCATGTTAGTTTGCTGCTCCGGAGAAGCTATGCGAAAATGAAAATCCTGTATGCAAATCGGTACATCTTAAATTATAAAATAAGAAAAAAATTTATGTGAATAAATACCTATATTCCATTATTGTTGTATAGTCTACTTTCCATGCTTGGACATGATTAGTAAAAATCGTCTGCAATTGTTCAGAATACATGTTGCCTTAGAAAGTATGATCATGTATAAATTAAACTTAATGAACTGATATGACAAATACAGTTAAATTGCATTTTGCAGTATTCCTAATGAAACTCCTGCGCAATGATGAGCCAGCGTACTTAAGAGAAAAACTTATATTCCGCTCTTCTGTTCAGGTTACGACAACATGCATCAGTCGGTTTTGTTCCAGCGTTGCTTTACTTATAAAGCTGTGTCTCTTTATAATTCGCTTGATCAGGAGTTGAAGTTAGTGCAATAACAACAGTTTGCGTTCGAGATATAAATCTCGCTTACTAGGTCTACAACATGTGTAGTGCTACACCAAGGATCGCAGAATCTTTCTGTAAACTTTGGCTATACGTGGTTTAGAGATATTTATAATACGTAATATAGTGTGTAGGGTTTGGATTCTTATTGTTTTATCAAAGTTTTCTATATGTTTTTTTCTCTTATTTTATTTTTTTGGTATTGTGTTTTAGTTTGGTTTCTTTTTTACATTGGATTGGGCTTAAATAAGGACGGAAGTGGTTGAGTGTAAGAGTAGCTTGTGGCTAAATTCCGCCATTTCTTCTACCGTAATTGTAATTTTGTGTGTATATTTCGAAGTTGCCTATTATTTATATATATATATATATATATATATATATATATATATATATATATATATATATATATATATATATATATATTTGGATTTGTATTACCTTTGTTTTGATTTTGTGGATAGTGAATTAAAGACGATATTTATTTATTTATTTTTATTTATATTCATGCAAAGACATATTTGCTCCTAAATTAACGCCCAGCAAATTGAGTGACGGTGCTGCATGAATGGAGTTTCTCGACATAATTAATTAAAAAAAAAATTGCCGTTTGTATTTTGGTAGCGTTAAATTCCACTTGGTTACTACCCTAACTTAAGGTTTTTGTTCAGTTGAACGACTACCTGCTATCTGCGGATATTTGCGTCAGAAGCCGATGTTCGAGCATTCAAAGATAATGAGACGATAAGAGTACTATCATCTGCAAAGCTGTAGATTGGATTCCTGCTGATTTCCAGCAAATCGTTGATGTAAATGAGAAAGAGAGTAGGATACCGTATGAAGTGTTGGGGCACACCGGCGTTGATAGTAAAGATATTAGAAATCCGCCGATTGTAACTCGTAAAAAAAGCTCTGGTCATAAACCTAATTTCTCATACATACATTCTATCAAGTAAGAACGTGATAGCTCGTATTCTTGAAAACATGATGGCAAAAAATGTTCTCGAAACACATTTTTTCACATCAATATATCCTTTGGTGTGCTAACAACGGCGCAATTAGCTTAGTAAATTGTCCAAACGCCTCCTGAATCAATAATCGCCTGGCATCTTCGAGATATGCTGTCGACGAGATTTTCTGCATACTCCTGACTTTTTTAATTTTGCCACTCGTTGATGCAACGTCAATTTCGGATCCGGTGAAAACAAAGACATGATTCAATTTTCGACTTCGGAGTGCCTACCAAGCCACGTTTTGGAAAGTAGTCAACATTTTTCGTCTCGTTAAGGATTTACCCACTTCTTCACAAACGATACCGACTTTTTAATACATTTAGCGGCGGCGAAATAGGTCATTTTAGACCCCTTTTGATGGAAACAAAGAAAAACTGCCTCGAACCGACGCGCAAACAAGTGACTCGTTTTGGATTTTACGTTTTTCCGACGAAAGTTCGGAATCGACTGATGCTTTTACTAAAATGCGTAGTGGACAAAGGTTCCCTCTACTGATTTTTTGTTAAATCGCTAAAATCGCATCTATCAAAAAAGAATTACCGCGGACACGTTCTTACTTGACAGACTGTACCATAAGATCGTAGCTGGTTTATAAACTGTAGAATTTCTTTCTGTATCATACGTATAATAAAGATAATTGAAATTGCATTAAAAAAGGAAATTTTGTCCATTTTAATTAAATTGTAAGCCTTAGGTAATTTTACTCCTCATTTTTACTGCATTTTCATCTGTAAAATATAGTTTTAAAAACCTTACCTCTAGCAGAAAAGTTGCAACAAGAAAAACTGTGGTTTAATTAAAAAATCGAATTTTGAAATCGCATAACTGTTTTTCCATCACGCTCCTTTTATATTTTACTGATCAATTTGTACAACAAAATAGATTATAACTTGACGAAAATCTTGTCAAATATAAGTAATGAGTGAACTGCAAGAGAACTCTATATTCTTCATTAGAAAAGAATTCCGAAAACGAACAAAAACAATTCGAAACAAAAGATATCCAGTAATATTTAATATTTTATCAAAATAACTACATAGAAAGCAGAACTCATTTATGTTAATGGTCATATAATTCATAACTGCCAATACCCTGCGTTTAGATAAACAATGTATAAATATTGCTTATCGATATTTTCAGAAATAGCCAATAAAGCAATTGTGAAATTATACAGCTTTGTTTGTTGCATTAGTCATAAATTAAATCGGTTTTATTCCAGAATCGCCTAACAATAGAAAAGGTGTGTAATATATGTGTATTTTATGCACAATGGGAACAAAGAAATATTATCGCTTTATAATATGTAACAAAATAATGTATGAAACTTATCCCCCAAAGGGAAGTATTGCATGTATATACATATATATATATATATATATATATATATATATATATATATATATATATATATATATATATATATATGTATATGTATATATATATATATATATATATATATATATATATATATATATATATATATATATATATATATATATATATATATATATATATATATATATATATATATATATATATATATATATATATATATATATATATATATATATATATATATATATATATATATATATATATATATATATATATATATATATATATATATATATATATGTGTGTGTATATATATATATATATATATATATATATATATATATATATATATATATATGTATATATATATATATATATATATATGTGTATATATATATATATATATATATATATATATATATATATATATATATATATATATATATATATATATATATATATATATATATATATATATATATATATATATATATATATATATATATATGTATATATATATGTATATATATATATATATATATATATATATATATATATATATATATATATATATATATATATATATATATATATATATATATTTTTTTTTTTTTTTTTTTTATTGGTCTAGCACACGTGCTGCAGGGAAGTCCCTAAAACGCTCCAGGAGCGGCACGAGTGCGGAAAAAAGCGATATATATATATATATATATATATATATATATATATATATATATATATATATATATATATATATATATATATATATATATATGTGAATTGGACAATTATAGACCAATATCCCTATTGTCACAAATATACAAAATATTTTCCAGAACAATCATTAGCAGATTAAATAATAATAAGCTGGAAGTAAACCAACCTATAGAACAAGCCGGCTTTCGAAAGGATTTTAGTACTTGTGATCACCAGCTTACCATCAAAACTTCGATAGAAAAAGCCACAGAATAATACAACCTACCTTTGTACATAATATTCATAGATTACCTAAAGGCATTTGACAGCATAGAAACTTGGGCGGTAGTGAGGGCATTAAATAAGAGCAGAGTCGATTCCAGATACATTCATATTATAAAAGAAATTTATGATAAAACTGAAATGGCAATTAAAATACATAACAAAGTCATAACTATACCAATAAATAGAGGAGTAAGACAAGGCGCGATCCAATGAGCCCAAAACTATTCAATGCTGTCCTAGAAAAAATCTTTAAAGAACTGCGATAAACATAAATGGAGAAAGACTGAATCATTTAAGACATGCTGATGACGTGGTTATAGAGACAACATAGATGACATACAGAAAATGTTGAATGAATTAAAGACGAAGTCAGAGAAAGTCGGACTGCTACTCAATATAAACAAAACAAAAGCCATGATAAATGTAGAAGAGCCAAACATACGGATAGATAACAGAACACTAGAATATGTAGACGAATATTTATATTTAGGACAACTGGTAAAATGCGGACAATCAAACCAGACCGCAGAAATAGAAAGAAGAGTTAGACTGTCTTGGGCGGCTTTTGGCAGACAGAGACAAATATGGATAAACAAAAGAATCCTTGTGAAACTACGCAAAAGAGTTTACGATCAATGTGTTGCTTATTTTGACTTATGCATTACAAACATGGACAATGACAAGGGCTATAATGGAGATATTAAGCATAACCCAAAGAGAAATGGAACGACAAATGCTACACAGAAAACTCAAAGACAAAATAAGAAATGAATGGATAAGACAACAAACAAAGGTTACAGACGTGAAAGAGCGGGTGGCGACCCAGAAGTGGAAGTGGGCAGGACACACAATGAGAGAACCTGATAACAGATAGAACAGAAAGATTCAAGAATGGATACCATGGACAGGAAAACGAGCGCAAGCAAGACCGCAAACAAGATAGGAAGATGATTTAAAGAGATCTGCAGGGCTATCATGGAGCAGAAAAACTCAAAACCGTGAAAAATGGAGGGAGGAGGAGCCCTATGTCCGCCAATGGACGAGTGATGGCTCAGATGATATATACATATACATATATATATATATATATATATATATATATATATATATATATATATATATATATATATATATATATATATATATATATATATATATATATATATATATATATATATATAAAATATAATATATATATATATATATAGAATAGACTTTTATGGTCAACAAAAACAAATATGAGGATTCATGAGACAGCAGAGAACTGAAATGAAAGAACTAATAGAATATGCACACAGGAAGAACAATTATATAAAAGGGAACAGAGTATTATCCTGCCACAAACACCAGGTATAACGATAAACAAAGAAACATATGTAACCGAACAAGACGTAATAGAGGCACTAGAAAAATTAAAAAACCGTAAATCTCCCGGACAAAACCAAGTAGCTAATGAACCACTAAAACATCAGAGATACTCTCTGGTTAAGGAACTCCAAACACTTATACAGAGGATTATAAGATCGACTAGAACCTCAGACGAATGGAAAACAGCGACAGTTATTCTAATGCACAATAAGGGAGAAAAACAAGATCCAAATCATATTGATTTGGATCTTGTTCAAACTATAAAGGCACCAAAATTGCGTTGCTTACCCAAAATTCACAAACCTGGAAAAGCAATGCGACCCATTGTTTCATCGGTCGGATCACCCACATATTTAATATCCAAATGGTTATCAAAAGAACTTGAGAAGTTACCATTAAATACTTTCGCAGTGAAGAATTCGTTAGAATTCATTAATAAAACAAAAAATCTAGTTCTTAATGAAGGTGAAGTCTTAATTTCTTTTGATGTTAGTTCTTTGTTCCCAAGTGTGCCAATTCCACAAACTTTACAATATCTCGAAGAATTACTTAGAATGAATGACTTTGAAGACGAAATTATTCGTGAATACTTTACATTATCTAAACTTTGTATGGAACAAAATTATTTCCAATATAACAATGAATTTTAAGTTCAGAAAGAAGGAACAGCTATGGGTAATTGCTTATCACCTTTCATAGCCAATTTATTCATGAGTAAGTTTGAAATCGAAGCCAGTCAAGAATTCGAATATTTCCCAAGGGTATGGTATAGGTATGTGGATGATATTTTCGCGATTTTTGATACAAATAAAGCAAATATTGATGATTTTGTTTCTAAATTAAATAGCCGGTATGATTCCATTAAATTCACTTACGAAGTTGAGAACAAAGGACAATTGCCTTTTCTAGATATTTTAATTATTAAAAATAATAATAGATTAGAATTTGATATCTATAGGAAGGACACAGTAACAGATAGATATATTCCTAATGATTCATTTCATTGCAAACAACATAAATTAGCCTCATTACATTTTTTAGTTCATCGTTTAATCACTTTCCCTCTGAATAGAGTAAACTTTAATAAAGAAAGGAATCGTATTAGAAATATAACTAGAGTTAATGGTTATGACGACGACTTAGTAAATAAGCTAATAAATAGACATAAGTTTAGGTTTAATATTCAGAATTCCACCTTTTTTACACGCGAAGAAAATAAAACCAAGTATGTCTCCATACCATATAATCCGAAATATAGCAAGGGACTCAATAAGGTATTTAATAAGGTAGGCCTCACCTTAGTCTATAAGTCATCAGACAATCTGAGGAATATCTTAGGAAATCCCAAAGATAAGATTCCTAATTGTGAGAAAAGTGGAATTTATGAAATTAGTTGTAATGATTGTGACAAAAAGTATGTTGGGCAAACTAAAAGGTCAATTAAAACATGATTTAAAGAACATTTAGCACACTTAAAATACAATAGAACAGAAAAGTCTAGCATTGCTGAACATGCCCTTAAGCTGATCATACTGTAACTTTAGATAGTCTAAGATTGATAAAAAATGTATCTGATAGGAGATTGTTAAACGCATACGAAAGTATGGAAATCATAAAATGTAAAAGTAGTTTAAATAAAGACAGAGGGCCTATTCCTTATAGTCCCCTCTACTGGTTACTTGACCGGAATTGATGACCTTGCCTATGTCATTAGTTCCGCTTGAGTAATTCAAGGGTTAGGCTAAGTATAAATAGGGTAGATTTGTAGTTTAGCTTTAGTCAATCATCGCTCCTGATGAAGCTAACATGGTTAGCGAAACGCGCGTCGAGTGCAAAAATAAAGTGTTTGGTGTAGTGGTGATATATACTGAGTAGTATAAAGGCATAAATCTACTAAACTGTACACTGAAATTAACAACAACAAAAATAGACGCGAGAATTACCACTGGAAGAAGAACAGCAAGGATTCAGAAGTAGGCGCTCATGCAATCGATGCCGTATTCTTTGTGAAAAAGAAAAATCCATAGAAATATTCTAGCGTACTTGTGCCAGAAAGAATTAAAAAAAAAAACAACAATGTACAAAGAGAAGACCTTATTCACTTATTATATAACAGGAACATCCAATTAGTCCTAAATAAAATTTTAGAAAATATATACAAAGACAATAATGTAGTCGTAATATTAGCAGAAGGAATGACAGAAGCAATCACCTATGAATCTGGAATCAGACCGGGAGACTCTTTAAGTCCTCTTCTGTTTAATACTGTCATGGATGAAATTATAAAGAATATCAAAAGAAAGAAGGGATATAGAATGGGTATCAGAGAACTTAAAATTACATGTTGTGAAATGATGCGATAATAATGGCTGAGACCGAGGACGACCTGCAAAGGCTGCTATACGAATTTTATGTAGCAGCAAAACAATATATATGAATCTCAACTGAAAAAGCCAAGACAATATTAACAGCAAAAGGTGCAAGTTAGTGGTAAAAGATAAATCAATCAAAATATCTATGGCAGTATCGGAAAAATCGAGGAAGAAGTGAAACATCAAGTCAATAAGGCTAATAGGATAGCGAAATGCCTCAATGACACCATATTTAGAAATAAATTCCTCTCCGTTGAGACCAAAACAAGAATACACAAGAGCATAATACGACCAGTAATGACTTACAGATCTGAAACAAGATCCGATACAAGTATAACACAGAGGATGCTCGAATTTACTAAAATAATAATACTTAAGAGATAAAACAAGACACTGAGGGTTAGAGAAAGGAATGAATACATAAAACCCACATGTAATATATAAAATATCAACCAGTGGATAAGAGGAAGAAAAGTGGAATGGGATTAACCCATAGGAAGAATGGCAAAAAACAGGATACTACTGACAGCAAGAGACAAGTCGCCGAATGGAAGAAGATCAGTGGGACGTCCAAGAAAGAGATGGAGTGACGATATATAGATCAGGGAACAAAGAAACGGAACAGGAATATATATATATATATATATATATATATATATATATATATATATATATATATATATATATATATATATATATATATGTATATATATATATATATATATATAATATATATATAATATATATATATATATATATATATATATATATATATATATATATATATATATATATATATATATGTTATATTTATATATATACATATTGTTAGTTTACAGATAGAATAAGTTGCTGTTTGGTGTTCTATATCTGCGCCGGGGTCGTGATGGCTTTTTATTATTTATTTTCAGCCCATCCAGCGCTTTTAAATTGGCTTAAAAATATTATTTGTCTTTTACCACTGATTTTTATGAAAGATTTTCAGGTGGTGGTGTAGTGCAGAAGTAATAAGATAATAAAAAACTTAAATTTTAAAAAATGGAATACATTATTTAAAAAAAAAATTCAAAGCAATCAGCTTAAAATAGAAAAATGAAATCGTACATTATAGCTTTCAAATTGCCTCGCACCCACAATTTATCGTTACCTACGACAACATTTCGATTAAATCTAGCATAATTATATTAGCTACTAATAAATTAACTGGTAAATTAGATAAAACAAAATTAGTAATTAGTTCACTAATTCAAACCACTAATCAGTATTCTATATTTTAGTAGCTTTATCGATCGTAATATCTTGAATTTTCTCTAAAATTATTAATAAAAAGAGGATGCTGGAACTTTTTTACATTTTATCTTTAACTTAGAAAATATGAAAGCAGTTTTATCGGTAAATTTATGAACTAAAACTAATTTCAGTTTAAGTCTTCGTTAGCATGTTTTTATTAGCTAAAATCATGAAAATAATGGGAAATGAAGCGTAAACTGATTTTTTTTATTAAAAATAGTTAAATTTATCGAAATACATAAATTCACCGAGCGAATCGAAAACTTTTGTTATTTGTTAATTTATTTTCGTAAAATTGAACTTAGGCGAAAATTATGTGATTATGTAATATAACGAGAAAAAAAACGACTTTAAAAAGGTTATAAAAAATACAAAAATTATACCTTCTCTTACTCTTAAAAAAATAGTACCTACAGCCTATAAAAAAATTTAATGAACAAAAGAATTTCTGGCATTTATTGTTCTAAACGAAACATGCAAGAAATGTAAGCAATTTGTAATTAATACACAATACACAAAATTTTAAAGCCGGTGTAAGTAGCTTATTAACGCATAGTTGTAACTGACGGGGGTTAAGAGGATCATACTTTTACGATGCGACACGCGCACCTCCTCCAAAAGTTTACTTAAGCAGTCGAGTTAATTGATATATAATTCTTGGTATTTAGAATTTAAAGAGAACCTCGTTAATTCTCGTGTTTTTTGTGGTTAATGTAGTTTCTCGACATTAAGTTTTATTTAATCAGTCTCTTCTTAAGCGTAAACCTTACGCCGCCCGGCTTTAAAATTGTGTGTTTGTGACAACAGTGGAGATTACTTCTGTAATGTTTGCCTTTTAAAAGTAGGTAGGTACTAACTTTTTAAGACTAAAAGAAGATTTATTTTGAACTATTTGTTACATTTTTAAGGTCGGTATAATTGTTTTTCCTTTTTATTTAAGGATAATAAGTGATGTACTTCAAGTAGTTTATATTTAAGTAAAATGGTTAGGAGGAGGAGGTTGAAAATGAATAGATTTTTAATAAGTGCTGCCGAAAAAAAAGACTATGTGCGAATAAGACAGAAGCGCAGGAAGAGGAAATCTACTTGATATGTAGAGCGCCAACCGCCTGCATAACCATCTACCTACCTTCTTGCGCACCTACCTATCTGGGGTAGGTAGACGGGTAAGTAGTAGTAGACTTTTTTGGCTACTTGCAGAAATCAAAAAATAACATTTAAACTACAAAATTAATTTAAATTATTTTTGCGGTAAAATCTATTCAGTTCATTTGTAGACATTTAAAGACAAACATACTTCTTATATAGTTTAATATTGCTATGTTACCATGGCAAAAGGAAAAAAGATAGCATCGGTCACGTCAATGGTTAAAACTTATATTATCTGCTTATATCGTGAAACATGCTGCAAAAGGCACATTTGGTAAAATATTGTAATTTTTTAATAGTAATGGTATTTGATGGTGCAGGTGGACTTCATAATTAGAAATTAAAAGTTTTATTAGGGGGTTAACTGGTTTTAATATTAGAATCTTATTAGAGCAGATTGTTATTTTTATTTGAGCAATTTTGACGATGTCAATTAGAATAATGAATTAGTATATTAAGAATGATGAAAACATGAGAAATAATTCTAATAGAAAAATTTAAAAAAAGGCTAGTAGCCTGCCTAGTACCTGGAGGTTGCCGATTCGATTCCGGTTAGCGGCTAGGTGTTGTATAGTTGTAGAAATTAAAAACTGTGTAAAATACAAATTAGTTCTTTTCGGCGCTTAGACCAAGGTGACGGATATTATGACATATCCGCCGATATCGCACAGACATTATGAAAAGCGTTAGTCTCCACTGAGGAGGGAAAGCGGACGTTAAAAAAAAATCACAAAAAGAAATTGCGCATTGAGAAAACAGAAATTGAATGGAACAGGAAATTAATTGGAAAGTTGAAATCATTCATTTGCTGCTACATTAATTATTTAAATAAAAAGAGCTAGTATTCCTTGCCAATTGCAATTAAAAATTAAAAAAAGCAGTAATCAAAATAGTCCTGAAGAAAATGAATCAATGCTTGTTTTTCATAAGGGTAAAATAAATCAAAATGTTTTAACAATGGTGCCAGACGTTGAGGAACAATTAATTTTTTCTTTAATTAAAGTAGTGATATTTGTTGTGTTGTATGTTTGTGTGTCTAATTTTTAAACTATATGTGATATATTTATGTGTGATAGATTTTCTAGTAGGATTTTTTTTATTTCAAAGGAGAAACCCCTGGTTATATTAGTACGCTGAATGGATTGCCTAAATCCGTATATATTTTTCAATTTCACAGTCAATTAGATAGTGACAGCTTTAATTTTAAACTAGAGGTTTAGGGTTTCTTTGATCTAAGTTTCCCGACTTATTATAGAAGATAGCCCTTTTACACAAAGATTTATCGGTTTCAATTTACTTAATTACATTCATGATATCCTGGATATAGCTGTAAAACTTCGTTGCAAACATTTGATGACCTAAGATGATAATGATACTATTATTAACCACTAAAATTATAGCTTATTTTTTATTTACTTGTAAAATTTGCACCTGAGTAACATAAGTTCAAGTAGATAGTAAATATGCTGACATCATTTGACCGCACTGCTGTGAGGAATATTGTCACGAGTTTTTTTTGCCTTATACGGGAATAATCTAAATTCGATTGTATTTAAACTTGGATTTACTAATATGTTGTTCCAGAAACCAGCAAGAATCAATGTAAAGTTCAAGATATATTAGAGAAGCTAATGGCTACAATTTTCAGAGATCAAAAGGGAATCATATTTATTGACTACCTATTTGGCAGAGTTTGCAAAGCTGTAAAAGAAAAGCGACCTGAAAAAGTTAGTATTAGTGTTTCGTTTATCCACGATAGCGCTCCTCTTCACACAAATTATATTGCAAAAGTTGGTACTTGTGATACTGGATTTTAAAAAATTGGTGACACTCAACACTCCTGACCTAGTATCTACCGACCGTTATCTATTTAGGAATTTGAAAAAAACCAGAGGCGCCTCAGATATGTAACATATGTTTGAAACAACACAATTCAACACGTGTTTGGTTTATAGCTCTCGGATTTCCTCAGAGAGCATTCTTTACGAATGGCAGTCGACGGTATTAAGGTGTTAACCTTCACTATCAACGCCGTATGGCCGTAAGGCTCCATACTTTTTTTTACTATCTCTCCCATTTATATTAATGATCTGCTGGAAAGGACTAGAAATTCAATCTACAGCTTTGCCGATGACAGTAGGCTTATGTCTTTATCCCTTTTGAACCCTGAACATCGGCTACTTATACAAATATCCACAGACAGCAGAAGTGTTTCAACTTAATAAAGACTGGAAAAAATTCTATTTTGGAGTGACAATAACCAAGTAGAACTTCATGCTAAGAAAACCCAGGCGGCAGTTTTCTCTAAAAAAGTTAACAATATAGAACCAGACATAGTTATGTCAGGGCACTCGATTCTTCTCGCATAGTCACTCAAGTAGCTGGGCATTAACATGGGAGCAAATATATCTGGGCATGAATATGTCACATGCCTAGCAAAGAGAGCTTCTTCAAAGCTGGAATACTATTTCTAATTAGAAGGCTTTACACTGCACAATTATTAATTCTATACAAAGCTCAAATTCAACCAGCGATATAATACTGTTTCCATGTTTGGGGCTCTGCTCCTAAACATACACTGCATTTGTTGGATTCTATTCGGAAGAGAGCTGTTCGCCTGACACCATGATACCTTCAAACATCGAAGAACGGTTGGCAGCTTGAGTCTTTTCTACAAGTATTTTCATGGAAAGTGTTCGATGGATGTAGCCTGCCTAATTCCTACCAGAGAGATGCATGGTAGGCATACATATCACGGTAGTACTTCACAATACATCACATCCGTATAAAGTTCAGGTTGTTACATCACTTTTCAAGCAGTCCTTGTATATGGCCAACATCATTCCTTTGGAGTGATTGGCCCAGGACTGCATTTCCCACCGAGTACAATTTACAGCGATTCGAGACCAACGTGAATCAGTTTTTTCGAACACGCGTCGGGCCTGTAATGCTTTAGAGATTTCTCTGCAGCACATGTGCTATGCCCAAAAAAAAGATAGACGGATAAAGAAGAGATTATGTCAGTCGTGCAAGAGCAATTAAATGATTCACTAGTTATTTTTTTAACGAATCTAAAAATTAATTGGAAGATGTAGGAAGTACATTGAAACAGATGGGAATCAGATTAAAAAAAATGTTTTTTGTTAATCCATTTTTCATATCCCAAGCTCATTTTAATGTTAATAAGTATCTATGTTTGATGATTTGTGGAATTATTTGTTTCTTTATAATTGTATTACGTATGTATTCTAACGTTCATTTTTTCCTACATTTTAAGATCATGTTACGTCACTGTTTTTCTCCCTATAATTTATAATTTTCTCTATTTTTATATTTATTACAATGTTTACTAACTTTTAAGCAGTGTAGTTCACTCGAATTTTTGAGCAGTTTATATTATAGTGTGCATTGCGGGTTGTCTGCTGGATTTATTTAATTCGTTTCTAATGCGTCGATTACACAGCCCCACAAAAAAAAAGTGGGGTATACTTTTGATGCGATATATCAGATCCGTAGTATTTTTGCCCGCTGATCACGAATCTGACGTCAGAATATCGCCATCACATCTCAATTTTTTTCTAATCTCAAAAAATAGGTAAAAATTAGTAAAAATTAAGAAAAATATACTCCTAAAAAATTGATTCAAGCTTTTTCATGAATCCAAAGATGTATTAATATGTATTCGGACACGCTAAGCTAATATTTATCGGTTGGATTAAGCCATACAGTTCTGTTTTCTTTCTAACCTCAATAAATCAGACAGATATAGTGCTTCTCGAATGCAAAAACGAATTCAAATTAAAATTCAACCGATTCTTACCAAATTTGGAACACGGGGGTTTTTTGGGTTGCTGATCATGAATCTGAGGTCGGATTTGCAAAATTCAAAATGGCGGATCCAAGATGGCGGACAAAATTTTTGAAATCCAACCGATTCCTACCAAATTTGGTATACAGTTGGGGAATCCTCAAACCTGATACTCTTAAACCCTAAACCCTGAAACCTTAGACTCCCACACCCTGTAACCTCAAAAATAGACCTAATAACCCTGTAACTTTAAAAATGAGACCCAATAAACTCAAAACCAGGACTTTTAAACCATATACTCTCAAATAGTAGACCCTTAGGCCCTAGAATTGCGAAGGTTAGACCCGCGCCTAACTTTCCTTTTTTTGGCTGTATCTTGTTCTTTTTTCCGCGAATGACCTATTCAAAGGCTTTCTGCCCAAACGCTTTTGAGGACTTGTTTTTTTTTAGCGACCAGCAGTCCGCTAGCATATGGTCATCCCATCGTCCTTGATACCGATTTTCTATGATTTTCAGATCTTGGTGAAAACGTTCCCCTTGCTCCTCACTGTAGTCACCAAGATTATAATCTTAGGTCATTCGCGGAAAAAAGAACAGGATACAGCCAAAAAAAGGAAAGTTAGGCGCGGGTCTAACCTTCGCAATTCTAGGGCTTAAGGGTCTACTATTTGAGAGTATATGGTTTAAAAGTCCTGGTTTTGAGTTTATTGGGTCTCATTTTTAAAGTTACAGGGTTATTGAGGTCTATTTTTTGAGGTTACAGGGTGTAGGAGTCTAAGGTTTCAGGGTTTAGGGTTTAAGAGTATCAGGTTTGAGTGATTTTCCCCATTACTGTATTTTACCAAATTTGGTAGGAATCGGTTGGTTTTCAAAAATTTTGTCCGCCATCTTGGATCCGCCATTTTGAATTTTGCAAATCCGACCTCAGATTCATGATCAGCAACCCAAAAAACCCCCGTGTACCAAATTTGGTAAGAATCGGTTGAATTTTAATTTGAATTCGTTTTTGCATTCGAGAAGCACTATATCTGTCTGCTTTATTGAGGTTAGAAAGAAAACAGAACTGTATGGCTTAATCCAACCGATGAATATTAGCTTAGCGTGTCCGAATACATATTAATACATCTTTGGATTCATGAAAAAGCTTGAATCAATTTTTTAGGAGTATATTTTTCTTAATTTTTACTAATTTTTACCTATTTTTTGAGGTTAGAAAAAAATTGAGATGTGATGGCGATATTCTAACGTCAGATTCGTGATCAGCGGGCAAAAGTACTACGGATCTGATATATCGCATCAAAAGTATACCCCACTTTTTTTTTGTGGGGCTGTGTTAGCTAGATATTTGTATCCGGGAAGTAGCCATCTTGAAGACGTAATTTGTACGGAAGGGAGAAAAATATTTAAGGGTCCGGATGACACGGATCGAGGCTTTTTTCCAATATGAAGCCGTAGTAGGCTCTTTTCCAACATGAAGCCGTAGTAGGCTCTTTCCATCACGTAGCCGCAAGAGGCTGTTTCCATCGTATAGCCGCAGCCGGTCTTTTTTCCCAGCCGAGATGAAGTAGGGCAGATATTTTGTGAAGCCAAAGTAAGGGCTTTTCTTTAGAAAGCCGCCCAGTAGGCTTTTTTTATCAAGTTGCCGTACTGATATATTAGTGATGTAGTAGTGTGAAAACGGTTTTAGTGTTCAGTTCAAGGTCTTTTTTCCTTGAAGTATCCTGTTTATTCCCAGACCTTTAGGGCCCAAGAAAAGTTTAGTAGCCCGCAGGGAATTGGGGTAGCCAAGGTGGCGACATCGGGAAAATATGTTATTCGGAAAAATTATTTTTTGCATTTTGTCTCGGTATGTGTGATGCCACAATAACTCCCGGATGAAATGAGATTCATTTCATTCAGTAAACCAGATAGATAGAAGTAGGGAAGAAACCTAGGTTTTCAACGATGTCGCTTCAACAGAAAGGGGATCAAAAAGGGGAGTGCGTAGAGTTTCAATAGTATTATAGAAATTTTTCTTGGTTTTTGATAGGAATGAACAAATTTGAAATATAATTATTTACCGTCAATGAATATGAAAGTAGAGGAGGCAGTTGAAGGGAGTAGCTTTGATTATGTCATATGTCCTCTTCAGAGCTGTTAAGAGTTGAGGAATCTAAAAATAATGAAGTGGTGGAGATGTATGTAACAGAGTGACCTCAAAATTTTTTTTTTTTTTTCCGAGGAACTTACTGGATAAGTGAATGGATGAATTGTTGGAGAAAATTTACATAACGTCGGCGTTTAAGAAAATGCAAATATCAACATAAATAAGCAATAACTAATAATTAATATATATCTCACCAGGACAGGCCCAAAAACTCATAGGAAATCCGTAAGTCATCAATATATCCATTCGTAGACCAACTTTCCCGTTGACAAGTGCGTTTTACATCGTATCGAACTGATAACTCGTGAAGTGAATCTCACTAACCTTCAACATCGTGTGTAGCAAAGTTTTATTTAAAAAATCCTGATTTAACGACTCTATTTAATAATACCACCTATTAGACAAAGGGTCTTTTTTGTAATAAGGGTAATAGCAGAGCAGCAAAGTTGGAACTTTTAATTTAGTCATCAATAAACCTTTTTTCTTATTTAACGCTAGTGTTTCACTGAATCACCTATTTTACTTTTCAGGACGCAAAGGTTGTACCATATCAAAATTATTCTTAACAGCTACGTAATCCTTCAGTATTTTTTCATTTTTTTAGCCGCAGTTAGATCCTTTAAATTTCAAATGAATGGTGCCCAAAATCCGTGCAACCAAAAATTTTAAACAATTATAGAGACTATTTTCAAAAGACGTACAAAAATTATCTCTTACCCATATTACTCTACCAAGAAAAACTGAGCTAGTGTATGTCTAATTTCTTTAGTTCTTTCAGTATTAATATCCACTCAATCCATTCTCAGAAATCAAAAGAAAAGGCAGGGGTTACAATGTATATTTTTATTATTTTAGTAATGTATTAAATTAAAGTATCAGAACGCATTATTTAACTTAACAACACTGAACCTTATTAGTCCATGTAGCGGACAAATAAAATAGAGTAGCTCTTAACATTTAAACTACTGATAATACTTGATGAAAATTGTCTTATATAGTCGGTCTTAGCTACACTGCATCCCACTGATTGAATTGAACTATAAGCAGATTTAGTTCCTTCAAGGAATTTAAAAAAGAATTGGACTTTACAGCAACGAGATCTTCTACTTAGTTCACAAGTACAAAAGGGTTACGAAGGTAGTGACATGTCAATATATACACATAAATTTAAAAATCCTGAATACTTTTTGGAAAAAAAACTTTAGTTAGTAGTTTTACTTCTATGACTTATAAAGAATCTGCTCATGAAGGTCATCTGCATCTAATTTCGGATATTTTATTGCATGTTGGGATTAAAAATTATTTTATATCTCCGAAAGAAAAAATCGAAATTTAGCTTCTGTTAATTTCTTCCTGACGTCCTAATATTTAAAACACATATTAGATTTTTTGTGAAAAAACTATAATATATGAATAAAAATAGTTCTTAATTCTGATCCATAGTTCCAACTTAAGGAGAACCTATGACCTAAAAATGGACGAGAAAATTTTAAATTTGTTTTTCATGTAGGATATATTCTAAAAATAAATCCTCAATGTATATAAAATATATCCCTAACCTTTCAAGCATTCGAAATTTTTTTTTTATTTCCCTGTAACCAATTAGAAGAATTCTAAAAATAGGTTTGTGGAGTATTTAAATACAGTAAAATCTTTTATGAGGAATTTCCCGAATGAGTTCCCCGAGCGTTTAAAAATTTAGTTTTTTAGAATATGGTTTTCTGATA
>CM032456.1:77075774-77086132 GCA_019049505.1 Pachyrhynchus sulphureomaculatus
TAGTTAGTAGCATCTCTTGAATGAACGCACACCAAGTTTCAGCCATATTGGTGTATTTCTTTGTGTTTGGCATTCGTGTGAATCAAGGAAGTCGAGTGATTTTCAAGAAATGGACGAAAAAGAATTTCGTGTGGTGATTAAACATTACTTTATGAAAGGCAAAACCAAAAACGCCTCAGGAGACTAAAGAGAAACTTGATAAACATTATGGTGACTCTGCACCTTCGATTAGAACAGTTTATAAGTGGTTTCAAAATTTTCGGACTGGCCATATGGGCACAAGTGACGCTGAACGTTCTGGACGACCTGTGGAGGTTACGACTCCAGAAATCATTGTTCAAATCCATGATATGGTGATGGATGACAGAAGAGTTAAGATGCGTGAGATTGCTAGTGCTGTCGGCATCTCGACTGAACGGGTACATAATATTTTGCATAAACATTTGGACATGAGAAAGCTATCCGCAAGATGGGTGCCGCGATTGCTCATGCTTGACCAAAAACGGAATCGTGTGAAGTGTAGCAAGGATGGTTTGCAGCTGTTCCAGAAGAATCCGGAGGACTTTAAGCGTCGTTTCGTCACTGTGGATGAAACATGGATACATTACTATACTCCTGAGACCAAACAACAATCTAAACAATGGGTTACCAAGGGGGAATCTGCACCAAAAAAGGCGAAGACCGTTCCTTCGGCCGGAAAGGTTATGGCGACTGTCTTTTGGGATTCGCAAGGGATAATCCTCATCGACTATCTGGAAAAAAACGGTAAAACTATTACAGGTGAATATTATTCATCGTTATTGGACCGTTTGAAAACCGAGCTGCAAGAAAAACGCCCGCGATTGGCCCACAAGAAAGATCCTTTTTCCATCACGACAACGCACCAGACCACATACCTCAGCAGTTGTGGTCGCAAAATTAATGGAAATAGGATTCCAACTCGTTTCATATCCCCCCTATTCTCCAGGACTTGGCTCCCTCGGACTACTATTTGTTCCCCAATTTGAAGAAATGGCTGGCGGGACAAAGATTTTATTCAAACGAGGAGGTGATTGCAGACACTAATGGATATTTTGCAGACTTGGACAAATCCTATTATTCGGAAGGGATCAACAAACTAGAACATCGTTGGACGAAGTGTATAAGCCTAAAAGGAGACTATGTCGAAAAATAAAAAAGGTTTTACCCCAAACACATAAGTAGTTTTTATTTTTGCACGGACTTTTCAAACCAGCCTGTATATATATATATATATATATATATTATATATAATATATATATATATGAGTATATATATATATATATGTATATATATATATATATATATATATATATATATATAATATATATATATACGAGTATATATATATATATATATATAGTAGTTATACTTACACTTTTTTTAAACGACGCTAAATGACATGCACCCATACATAAAAAAAAATATCCTTCTGTAATTTAAATGTAAAAAAAGTAATGAAAAAAGGTATTTAACCACACAATGTAGGTTAAATATCCATATTTACCACACCCTACGTTACCACTCATAAAAACCAAGAGCATAAAATTAATGGTTGTTTTACCACCCTTACTATATATGGAGAATTTTTAATCTCCTTTCTTTTCCCCCTCCTTTCTCCTATCCGCGAGGCATCACCTAAATAACATTGTAATACTTTATATCCTAGAGCCTGCTGGCTTAAAAAAAAGTATACATAACCCACTTCCCCTACTTGGCTAATTTATTTCTGATGTGATGCTGTATTATTTGTTTATATGATGAGAAATGTTTTCTTTATTTGGTTCAATGAAAATTTATCTCTCCTCCCTCCCTTCTCTCCTCTCTTATTGCTATTACAGCTCTGTAAGATTTAACTACCTTCCCCCTCTCCCTTCTCCTTCTTATTCCTATTTACTGCATTTTATTTTCTGGGGGGAACTTCTTAATAAACTTATTCCAAAATGCAACTGATGCAGATTTAAAAATGTTCGATGCTTCTTAATTACATACAGTTGCGTCTAAATTTCCCTAATAATGCTCTGACGTATGCAAACATACATACTAAAGTAGAGTATTTACTGCAGCTATTGTGAGCTGCTGTGTTGTTATTCCAAGCATTGTTTTAATTACGAGAAGTTCAGAACAAAAACCGCAGAAAGGTGTGTCGCTATGCGAATGTTTATGCTGGCTGGAATATTTATTTTAGGAAAAATAAAGAGGTTTTTGGTTATCGTGCCAATACTTTTAATGTAAATAAATTGAAAAATAATAATAATATCAAAAAAATTATTTTTTCCCTTTGAAGTACAATCAATGCAATTACAGAGGGGTGGACTGGTAAGTCTGGTAAATTTCTATGAAATATACCGGGAAATTTTGTTAAGCAGCATGACTGTTGGTAAGCGAGATTCTTGTAACGATTGTATTCAATGTTTCAAACATATAGAGCGCGCAGTTATTTGTTGACCGCTATAGAAAGATGGTCGCGTTTAGCTTCGTAAGATTGATATGAGATTAAGTATCTCATATCAACGGGTATTTAACATCCTGTACGAGGTTCTAAAAAATGAAAAAACTGAGCGTGAGCGATAGGTGCGGCGTTTGTTGACTCCAAATCAAAAAGTCATGAGGAAGGACATTTCAAAATCGTTTTTGAAAAAGTTGGAGCGTAATCTGAAGGAATTCCAGTGTCATTTTGTGACTGCAGATGAAACGTGAATCCCCCATTGCATCTTGAAGACAAAATGGCAACCAAAACATTGAATTGTCGAAGTGTGAAAGTGCACCGAAAGGAAAAAAAAATGGAAACATTTTTTATCGACTGGAAATGATAGCAACTATTTTTTTGGGACTCACAGAATACTATCATATTTTACTGTTTGAAAAATGGTAAAATAGTTACTGGCTCTCATTACGCAAAGTTTTATGGACCAATTGCGTACAGTGGGTTTAAAGCAGAAGCGTCCAAGATTAGTGCCCAAAAAGTGCTCCCACACCAAGCGAATGGGTCTGCTCACACATCGGCTATTGCAATGGAAAAAGTGCACGAGCTAGGATTCCCCGCCCACCTTGTTCCCTTGGCCCCACGTGACTTTTTTTGTCTCTTAATCCCAAAAATTGGCTTGGGGGACCAAATTTTCATCGAATGAATAGGTTGTCTGTTCTATAAACAAGTATATTTTTCCTTCTCCAAATAGGGCTTTAAATTATCATTTTACAAATATAGCACACTTTATATTTTGCTTAAATCTGCTTCAAAAACATAAAGGTTTTTTCAGTTTTTACGCTAGTTTTAAATGCACATTCTGTGAAGTAGGCTTTGGACGGAGCGGCCATATGGTTTAATTTAATTGTTTACTCGTAGTTGTCAAATTTTACTTCAGGATCAGTTATTGAATTGTCAAATAAATCGCAATGAAGTTAGGAAATTACGAAAAATCGGATATGATAGTGTGTTTCATTCAAACCGGAGAAAATTCGAAAGCGACATCTGGTAGAGAATCGCGCACTCATTTTTGTTAATATTTTTTTTCTCTCTAAAATGACCGAAAAAACGCAATTGTTATTATTTGATTAAAAAAAAAAAACGGTTAAAATGACTCTATTTTTTTTTTAATTGCATCGGAAAGCTGGCCATCAAGACTTAAATTTAACAAAAAAAAGATCCATTTTGGACCAAATGGCGTAAAATGGCCAGCAATTCAAACATTAAATAACAAATTTAATTGTGCCCACTGGGATCAACATTTTTGTACCCAAATTTCAGAGTATTTTTGCTAAAAGGCATATTTTTTCTGAATGTTTCAAGCCGATCAGTTTCCTTAATCGATCTGTCTTACAATAAAATGTAAAAAAAAAAAAAAAACAGTTTTTGCCTGTTTTTTCAATTTTTTGTAATTATGTACGCACTTGAGCGACTTAAAACTAACGAAAATTTTTAAGAAATTTTATTATAAAGAATTTGTATTTTTTTTTTTGTCTCATTCGACTTTATATAACCGGGGAGTTTTTAAGATTTTTTTTAGGATATTAAGCTCAAAAAACGCGTTTTGAAAACATCGCGCAATTGTTTTTATACACAAAAGAGCACAAGTTTTGCGAGGTCCAAAACTCAAGACAATACTCCTGGTGATACCCCAGAGAGGATAAAATAATAATATTGCTGTATCTAAACTATGCCTATCTCATCATTATTTTGAACTTTTTTTACTGCACTATTAATTTTCCTCTGAAAACGCTATTTTCCTTTAAATTATAATATAAAAAGCTATGTGTCAACTAAACATCCAAAATAACAATGCAATACAAATTTAAATATTCGTTTTTTATTTTAAATAAAAAATCATCGTGGTTTTGCCCCTAACCTATTTCAAATAAAACTTCCTTCCTTTGCCTTTTTGTAAACTCCCAGATGATCGTTTTATTTCCACTTTACATAAGACGGGCGATTAACCTCATCTTACATTGTAATTTCTTGACATTTTTTTTTTTGATAATGCACAAAAGCAGCATTATATTAAAATATTCTGTTAAAACTGCTATAAATATTTTTTTATCGCCCTTTAAAAGACTTTGTTTAAGGAAAAAAATGAAGTTATTTTACCCGTTTTTTTTTTTCTATTTAATCTATGTTTCAGACCAAAAACTTTTCAGCCTACGTGTTATATATATATATATATATATATATATATATATATATATATATATATATATATATATATATATATATATATATAATGTATATATTATAAAATTGTTATTAGTAGCTGGTTATACGTGCTTATATGTATCGTAGTAAAATATTTAACTGTTATTGATATTTATTTACCTTCTCCTCTCTTAACGGCAACCAAACACTTCATTTGTGTTAGGTTTTTGATATTGTGAAAGCCTATAAACCAAGAATTCCTATAAAGTTTGGAAGTCTGACAACACTGTATGTTTCACCGACTCGTTAGTAGTCGCTATAGTGATCCGATCTTCAAAACAATATAGACGCGTTGTCGTATTTTACCGTAAACATGCGGAGGATTTATCGATGCTTACTAGTCAGCAGTTGACGATCAGCTGAGTCATATTTTCCTACTAGATCAATGCACTTTTTATAATGTGTGTGTGGTGAATAGACTGGATATTTTAGCTCATTCTGTGAAATTGTCTGCAAAGCGCCTGCTGAAATATTTTGAATGGTCTCTATGTTTTGGAAAAAGCATCCACTCTAATACTTATTAATACTTTAACAAGGTCGAACAAATTCACAATGAACAATGCCTTTTCCTACTATAGCAGTTAATAATCAGCATTGTTTTGATAAAATTCTTGGTGATTTTTTTAATTTGTTAAACTAATTTTGGCATTTTCATGTAAATTTGAAAGATGTTTGGTTTTATTTTCGACTAAAAATATTTCAATTTTAATTCTTTTAATGTAAATACCTCATAACGTCCCAAAGTCTGATTATGTTAAGTAAATATCGTACATCTAAAAACACAGTTTTTTATTTCAAATTTCTTACACACTTAGTAGTTTTAACAAAATTGAATTGGTTTTGTTTTAGTTTTTGACCCCATTTCTCTTTGCTGCATATAGAGTGCAGATATCTGCCATTGCCAAATTGGTGGTTGTAACTAAATGTCTTAAAAAAAAGATCGTCTGACTTATTTTATAGGGTCATAAACCGATCCTGTTTTCACCTAAGATAAGCTATCTAAAAAATTTTGCCCAACGCCGAAAAACCTTTTGCGATTGTTCCTAGAAACCTGCAGAAGGGTTTCACTGTGGAAAAGCTGCAGCAATCCTGTATTATGGCAGAAATAGTATTTTAATAAAAATACGGGTATTTACACGTAAATAAAAAGAAAAGAAAAAATAAATCGGCAGTGTTATTTTCAGGATAGTTTTTTAAACTACACAGTAAGAAACTGTGTGTTCTTTACGCGTTACATTTACATTTGTTTTCGAAAGTCTAGTTGTTTTTTTCCAATACAAAATATAAATTTCTCTTTGATGTGAAATCAATATATGTTTATATTAAAGGTACTCCCAGTGAGTGTACAATTTGTAGACTCACATGAGAATTATAAAATACGAAGGTGGTTCGATAAGTATGGTCAAAAGTAAGAACGAGGTTTTTTTAATGTGTTACTTTATTTTTTCGATGTAATCTCCTTCTCAGCTCCAAACATTTTATTTTAGCGATATTTAGTTTTGTATTCCCATCGAAAAAGTAGTCAGTATCTAAACCTGCAGATTACTCGTTCATAGCATCAATGATATCACTCATTTCTGTCACTTAAGAGAGGTCCTTTGGGTTGGGAATTTTTTTAATTCGGTTCTATCAAATGTTTATTGAAGTACTTGATGTAATATCTTATGATGATTGTAATATTCTACGCTGGCTGGTTTTGAAAAGTCCGTGCAAAGTCCGAGAGTGGCACCACCGGCGGTATCGAGGGTCATATTTTAGTTAGTAGCATCTCTTGAATGAACGCATACCAAGTTTCAGCCCTATTGGTCTATTTCTTTAATAAAGTTTGGCATTCGTGTGAAGCAAGGAAGTCCGAGTGATTTTTTCAAGGAATGGACGAAAAAGAATTTCGTTTGTGGTGATTAAACATTACTTTATGAAAGGCAAAAACGCTTCAGGAGACTAAAGAGAAGCTCGATAAACATTATGGTGACTCTGCACCTTCGATTAGAACAGTTTATAAGTGGTTTCAAAATTTTCGGGACTGTCATATGGGCACACAAGTGACGCTGAACGTTCTGGACGGGGGGGGGGGGGGTTCTGGGACGGCCAGTGGAGGTTACGACTCCAGAAATCATTGATCAAATCCAAGATATGGTGATGGATGACAGAAGAGTTAAGGTGCGTGAGATTGCAAGTGCTGTGGGCAATCTCGACTTGAACGGGTACATAATATTTTGCATAACATTTGGATATGAGAAAGCTATCCGCAAGATGGGTGCCGCTATTGCTCACGCTTGACCAAAAACGGAGATCGTGTGAAGTGTTGCAAGGATGGTTTTGCAGCTGTTCCAGCAGAATCCGGAGGACTTTAAGCGTCGTTTTGTCATGTGGATGTAAACATGGATACATTATATACTTCCTGAGACCAAACAAACAATCTAAACAATGAGGTTACCAAGGGGGATCTGCACCTAAAACCGGCGAAGACCGTTCCTTCGGCCGGAAAGGTTATGGCGAATTGTCTTTTGGGATTCGCAAGGGGATAATCCTCATCGACTATTTGGGGAAAAGGGTTAAAAACTATTACAGGGTGAATATTATTCATCCGTTATTGGACCGTTTGAAAACCGAGCTGCAAGAAAAAACGCCGCGATTGGCCACAAGAAAGTCCCTTTTCCATCACGACAACGCACCAGCACACACCTTCAGAGTTGTGTCGCAAAATTAATGGAAATAGGATTCCAACTCGTTTCATATCCGCCTATCTCCAGACTTGCTCCCTCGGGACTATATTTTGTTCCCTCAATTTTGAAGAAATGCTGGGGGACAAAGATTTTATTCACACGAGGAGGTGATTGCAGGACACTAATGGATATTTTTGCAGACTTGGACAAATCTATTATTCGGAAGCGATCAACAAAACTAGAACAACGTTGGACGAAGTGTATAAGCCTAAAAGGAGATTATGTCGAAAATAAAAAAGGTTTACCCCAAACACATAAGTAGTTTTTATATTTGCACGGACTTTTCAAACCAGCCTCGTATATATATATCTATATATTATATATATATATATATATATATATATATATATATATATATATGAGTATATAATATATATGTATATATATATATATATATATATATATATATATATATGACGAGTATATATATATATTATATATATAGTGCGCGTGTATACATATTACACTTTTTTTTAAACGAAAAAATAAAAAGGTTTACCCCAAACACTTAAGTAGGTAGTTTTATTTTTGCCAACGGGACTTTTCAAACCAGCTCGTAAAATGCGAACTGTGATAATTACTCGCCACAGCACAGATAACTCTTTCATCCGATAAAAATTTCTTCCCCCCAAGCAAATTTTTGAGGTTACTTGGGGCCAAACTAGGAATACAGATGAGTGGGAAATATTTCTGAGCCCAACACGTTGCACTTTGCCATTGCAATGGTCGATGTATGAGCAGGTGTATTATCCTGGTGAAGAAGAACTTTTTTGGGGCGCTAATCTTAATTGCTACTGCTTCGAGTCACATTATGGCAAACGATCCAATAATGTCTCATAAATAAGAGCTAGTCACCGTTTTTCCCTTTTTCAATTGTCAATCATGATGATACCCTTTGAGGCCTCGAAAACAGTTGCCTCACTTTTCTCGTCGATAAAACTGTTTTCGTTTTCGTGACTTTTACATTCGCCAACTGTTTTGACTGCCATCTTGTACGGTGTGTGTAGTGGTGGATTCACGTTTCGTCTATCGTCACAAACATCGATGCCAGTAGTCCTTTGAATTACGCTGCTAACTTTCCAAACGCGATTTTGAAATATCCCTCTTCGTGTGTTTCTGATCTGAGTCAACTCAAAACGCTGGCACTTATGCCCACTCAGCTTTTTCTTTCTAGGAACTTCATGTAGGATATTATGTATCCGTTCATATGAGATGACTACCATCTCAGCAATCTCACGAAGCTTAATACGACGATCATTACGTCATGATGCCATGAATTTTTATCGATCATTTCTTCAGAAGAAACCACAATCAGGCGCGTACTGAAAGTGCAGCATCTGCAAGTACTAGTATTGTCACATTTAACTTCATTTTATCCAGGAACTAAATGGTCTTAAGTGATAGTGCAAAGTATCCCAATAACTTCTTCAGTTCAGTTTCTATGTGGGCCGGAGTCCACTTGTTTTTACAATAAATGTGTTTTATCACTGTTGTACTCGGATTTATCCATTTCTACGCCATGTGTAAACATGCCAACATACAGCTGAGCGTTGTATGTGTGAACACTTTGAACACAACCGTTACAAAGAATTACCCTTGCCAACCGTCATGTCGCTTCACGAAATTACCCAGTAATTCATAGCAATACATTATCAATCCACCCTCGTATATACTTTTACTTTAAATATGGGGCAAACGTTATTAATTAATGGTATTTCATAAAATCCTTTCATACATTTAAAATTAATTTTTGTCAAATCCTTACATTATTCCATTCATACTTCGCACTTTAAAATACTTAACCTTTAACCTTTAGGGAAATGGGACGGGTAAGACTCTTAACTGATTAGCATATTTTGGGGACCGTAATCAATCGCATAAAATTACCTCTTTTAAAGTTTTTTCTTCAAAATTAGAGATTAGAAATTCTTTTCAGCAGCATTTGTTTTCAGTTGTCTTTTTAGTAGTACAATTTTTTTTAGCACAAAAGGTTTTTAAATCTTTTTACAGTGAGGAAAAATCCAAATAAAGTCCTCATTTTTGATCGAATTCGAGTCTATTATAAGCCTTGTTGAAAATAATAATAAAAAAATAACATATTTTCGCAATTATTACAGTTTTTATAAAAACTCGGAATAAGCTGACAAGCTTTTCAAAATCACTTAAATTATAATCTAATGACGGACTGCGCAACGCAATCTTTCACAACAGGTTTCATTTAAAAAAAAAATAGTTTATCTAGTCTTTTTCATATTTGTTCTAAAAAATCTTAGTTACGATAAATAGTATACATTTTATACGATTCGATTATGATACTTGATGCCTTTCTTCGATTGACTTTGGCGTTACAGGTTTATTTCCATGTTTTCTACATATTTATACAGTGTATTTTTTTCGATCTTCTTCACCTGACTGGGATTGCTTCTGTTTTGTTGCCTTATTTTCCCAATTTTTGTTGTTGTTAGTAGGGTTCTCTTTCCGTCTCTTTATTTGATTTTCCAGTCGGTCTTTTACTCTGCGCTTTGTTATCTTATGCAGATGTTAGCAGTTCTGTCAGGATCCTTTTGTTCATGTGATCACTCCCAGTTTCTTGGCTTGCTTATAGATGTAGTGATACCAGGATGTTATATTGCTCGTCTTTGTTCTTATGTGTCGTCGGTTTCTGAGTCGTTTTGTCTGTATTGTTCTTTAAATTCTATGTTATATATTATGGCTCTGTTCTTTTTGTGTTTTCTCGCGTTTCGCCTCGTAGATATGGTTTGTTCTAATCTAATTTGCTCTCTCTGGACATATGTTTATTAATCCATAATGTTTCTCTAAGCAGCGCGATTTCCGATGCTTTCATTGCTGTTTTTTAACCTTCTGAATTATGTTCTGTGGCCATCATAACCTAATATTAAGATATGTCAAAGTCACATATTCT
>CM032456.1:77086232-77156232 GCA_019049505.1 Pachyrhynchus sulphureomaculatus
CTACCTGTTTTTTTTTTTTTCACTTAAAATGATTTCTTTTGAGAAGCAGTATCCTTTCGGAGACCTCTGTGCATGCGCAATATTTTATTTCCAAAATCGTGCAACGGCTTTCAAAACTAGAGTCCTTAAGCTTTAATTTAAGCCCGCGCAAGCCGCTCTACGTCCAAATTTTGGCTTAGTGGGGGGGGGGCCGGTTTAAATAGAATAATCTACATATATACTGTAAAATTGACGTAATTACATTATATTTATTTAGCTTTTGATAACAAAAAAGTAGTGTAGAATTGACTATAGGTATATTGCACTGATAAAAGGTATATCCGACAAGGCAACATCGTGTGTAAGACTCAGATATGAATACCTCTATATAGCTAGATCGAGAAAGAGGTATGTTGCCGTTAGTAGAAAATAGACGATCGTTTCTCTCTCGCACCTTAGCTCGGAACTGCGCAAGCGTTTAATTATTATATAATATAATATAATTATATGATAATTATTACTAAACTATATGATTTGTTATATTAATTCATAAAAATATTCCATTTTCCGCTTTTTTCTTATGCACGAAACGAATGTATTATATACTGCATGGTGTATAGAGTCGTGTATGCGCGTTAGCAATCTGCTCTCTTGCTTCTCTCTTTACAGCCAAAGATAGGGCGTTAGCTATATAGGCGTATTAGATATATGGTAAGCCTACATAAAACGATAGAAAAGTTTTTCATAGAACAAGGTGTACATCAACGAGAGACTTTATCATCAAAGCTCTTTACTACTCTACTGGAATATGCATGTTAGAAAATGACTGGGAGGAAGTGGGCCCAAGAATAGATGGAGAGAAATTAAATCATTTAAGATTCGTAGATTGTATAGTTATGGTGCCAGGCAGCATCGACCACGCCTTCTTGATGTTAGAAAAATTGAATACTGCATCAAGAGAAGCCGGACTAAAAATAAACTTCAAAAAAACGCAACTTATGAAAAATCTCGTACTGAATGACAATATATCATTCGCAGGCAAACCTGTTGAACAAGTCACAATATATAAATATTTGGGCCATGAAATCCGTATCGGTAGAGACAGCCTGCGAGCTCCTAAGAACAAAAGGTTTAGGCTGGACCGTTTTTGGCAAATTGAAGTATGTTTTTAAATTGAATGTTCCCGTCAGCTTGAAGCGAAAAGTATATGATCAGTGTATATTGCCTGTCACAACATACGAAGCCGAAACACTAACAGTCACAAAAAAATCGGCAAATAAACTGCGTGTGACGCAAAGGGCTATGGAAAGATCAAAGTTGGATGTTAACTTCAGAGATAAGATACGCAACTACATCATTGGACAAATGACAGGTGTAACAGATGTCATCGAGAGAGTCACGATATTGAAATGGAATCGGGCTGGTGACGTGGCTAGGAGAACAGACGGACGATAATCAAAAAGAATATTGAAACCGACCCAGACAGGACGCATTCCGAAGCAGAGGATGCCCCCCAACCAGATGAGCAGATGACGCCAGGAGAATTTGTAGTAACTGGAAGCGAATGGCCCAGGATAGAAATGAATGTCATAGAGAACGAGAGACTTAGATCCAGTAGTGGAGGCGTATAGCTGACTGATGAAAAAAAACAGTACGTTTTGATTTTTTTTGTTTTAAACTAATTACAATATCAATCAAATATATAAAGTTGGTATAAATTTAAACCAAACTGTGCTAAATGTAACCGCAATATGAGAAATTAAAAAAAAAAATGCTTTTAATGTGTTATTCAGGGCCAAATGAAATTCATCTACTGGTTCAGTAGTTTTTAAGGTTAATATTTTATCAGTTTTTCTTTTTGATTAATTGTAAAAAATAAATCAGCCAGGTTTATTGTTTTAAACGCTTTTTAAAATTATATGTTGCATTTGGGTAATAAACGGTTACTATTATTATGACTATTGTATTTTTATGACATTTCCTTCGTAACATAGTATAAAAAAGATAAATTATCTTCTTAATAATAAAGGGTGGCCTTCTATAACTAATCAAAAAATGGACCTTGAAGTTTCATGCTTTTTCGGCATGCACGACAGTGACTGTAACAAATAAGGAAGTTAAAAATCACTCGGACTTAGACTTTTATATTAACTTGGACTATGACAATGTCACTATACTTTTAAATTAAAAGTTTCTTATTTTATTTAGAGAGAGAGTTAAAGTAATTTTAACTTTTTTAGTTTAAAAAAAGCCGCTAAGTTCAAGTCGGACTTGCGCAATTAGTGATTGATTTTATAAAAAAATTTTTGTTATGAGTTTTCACCAAAGTTTGTTTCCGATTTTTGTTGAAAACTGATAAATTTTATCAAAGGTAATGACTCCTATGAAGAATATTATCAAATTTGATATCTATATGAAAGGCACAATAACAGATAGATATATTCCTAATGATTCATTTCATTGCAAACAACACAAATTAGCCGCATTACATTTTTTAGTTCATCGTTTGGACACTTTTCCTCCTGAATAGAGTAAACTTCAATAATGAAAGGAATCGTATTAGAAATATAACTAGAGTTAATGGTTATGACGATGACTTAGTAAACAAACTAATAAATAGACATAAGTTCATATTAAATATTCACTAGTCCACCTTTTTTACACGCGAAGAAAATAACACAAAGTATGTCTCCATACCATATAATCTGAAATATAGCAGGGGACTCAATAAGGTATTTAATAAGACAGGCCTCACCTTAGTCTATAAGTCATCAGACAATCTGAGGAATATCTTAGGAAATCCCAAAGATAAGATTCCTAATTGTGAGAAAGGTGGAATTAATGAAATTAGTTTTAATGATTGTGACAAAAAGTATGTTGTTGGCAAACTAAAAGGTCAATTAAAACACGATTTAAAAAACATTTAGCACACTTAAAATACAGTAGAACAGAGAAATCTAATATTGCCGATTATGCCCTTGAAGCTGATGCTATTGTAACGTTAGATAATCTAAGATTAATTAAAAATGTATCTGATAGGAGATTGCTGAACGCATACAAAAGTATGGAAATTATAAAATGTAAAAGCAGTTTAAATAAAGATAGAGGACCTATTCCTTATAGTTCCCTCTACTGGTTACTTGACCGAAACTGATAGCCTCGCCGATGCCATTAGTTCCGCCTGAGCAATTCAAGGTCTAGGCTAAGTATAAATAGGGTAGATTTGTAGTTTAACTTTAGTCAGTCATCGCCCCTGATGAAGTTAACATGGTTAGAGAAACGCGCGTCGATTGCAAAAATAAAGGGTTTAGTGTAGTGGTAATATATACTGAGTAGTATAAATGATTATGCTTAAAATTTGCCCATTATCTTATTCAAACACCTAGGAAAAATTCTCCTAATACTATTGTAACTTCACCCATCTCTTTCGCACCCCCTTCCCCTATTAAAATTGAGACTATAAAAAAACAAACTAATTTTCGTAAGTCTGGGTCCATGAACCCGAAAAAGGACACATAGCACGACATATATTAAGCAACACTTATAAACCCCCCACCTTACCTCCTAAACCCCTTATATACTATTACTATAAATAATATGCTTAAAATTTGTCAATTATATTAACCAAAAAACGTGAAAAAATTCCCAAAATACTATTGAAACCGTACAATACTTAACTGCCCCCCTCTTTTTACCCTCTTCTTTGATTAAAATTCAAATGATGAAAATATAACATAATTTTTGAATTCCTTGTCTCCAAAAACCTTGAAAAGGACATAAAGCGCTATATATAGAAACGATCCCTCTAATCGGCCTTCCCTTTTACTCACTTTATGTTATACTATCAATGTTTTTGCAAAATATTTGTTACTAGGAACAACTGTTTAAAATCACCACTTATTTTTATTATATTACTGCTGACAATTGTTTCGACACACTACGTCTTCTTCTGGAGCAAGATGTAAATTAGCTACAAAGTATGTTACAGAATTTACCTGGTTACCTACAGTAGTGCTACATTTGTTAACAATATTTACCTTAATACCTAAAACAAGTTCAATAAAGGAGACCCATCCCCATCTAATTGATCGTTGAGTAACGAAACTAGTTTGATCCATAGACTTATAAATACACCATTAATTGAGGAAATTTTCGGAAATAAATAAATATTATAAAACTAATTAGTATAAACAATGGATATATATATAGTGACTTTGTAGATAATATTTTAATGAAAAAACAACTTAAAAAAGCAATAGGACTTGTGTACCTGCATAAACAACTAAACAAAGAGAAGTTTCATACACTCATACCGGTAAATTGACCAATAAAAATTAATATTATTTCCATAAAAATCATGTAAATATTGCCTTCCGTACCAATAACACATTAACTCGACTTAATAAAAATAAAAAAATAAAAACAAAAAAAGAAAATAAAATAGCAGTTTCTGAATTATGCTGGGGCACTTGCAATAAAATCTACATATACGAGGCTGGTTTGAAAAGTCCGTGCAAAAATAAAAACTACTTATGTGTTTGGGGTAAACCTTTTTTATTTTTCGACATAGTCTCCTTTTAGGCTTATACACTTCGTCCAACGATGTTCTAGTTTGTTGATCCCTTCCGAATAATAGGATTTGTCCAAGTCTGCAAAATATCCATTAGTGTCTGCAATCACCTCCTCGTTTGAATAAAATCTTTGTCCCGCCAGCCATTTTTCAAATTGGGGAACAAATAGTAGTCCGAGGCAGCCAAGTCTGGAGAATAGGGGGGATGTGAAACGAGTTGGAATCCTATTTCCATTAATTTTGCGACCACAACTGCTGAGGTGTGTGCTGGTGCGTTGTAGTGATGGAAAAGGACTTTCTTGTGGGCCAATCGCGGACGTTTTTCTTGCAGCTCGGTTTTCAAACGGTCCAATGACGATGAATAATATTCACCTGTAATAGTTTTACCCTTTTCCAGATAGTCGATGAGGATTATCCCTTGCGAATCCCAAAAGACAGTCGTCATAACCTTTCCGGCCGAAGGAACGGTCTTGGCCTATTCTGGTGTAGATTCCCCCTTGGTAACCCATTGTTTAGATTGCTGTTTGGTCTCAGGAGTATAGTAATGTATCCATGTTTCATCCACAGTGACGAAACGACTCTTAAAGTCCTCCGGATTCTTCTGGAACAGCTGCAAACCATCCTTGCAACACTTCACACGATTCCGTTTTTGGTCAAGCGTGAGCAATCGCGGCACCCATCTTGCGGATAGCTTTCTCATGTCCAAATGTCTATGCAAAATATTATGTTACCCGTTCAGTCGAGATGCCCACAGCACTAGCAATCTCACGCACCTTAACTCTTCTGTCATCCATCACCATATCATGGATTTGATCAATGATTTCTGGAGTCGTAACCTCCACAGGCCGTCCAGAACGTTCAGCGTCACTTGTGCCCATATGGCCAGTCCGAAAATTTTGAAACCACTTATAAACTGTTCTAGTCGAAGGTGCAGAATCACCATAATGTTTATCAAGCTTCTCTTTAGTCTCCTGAGGCGTTTTGCCTTTCATAAAGTAATGTTTAATCACCACACGAAATTCTTTTTCGTTCATTTCTTGAAAATCACTCGACTTCCTTGATTCACACGAATGCCAAACACAAAGAAATAGACCAATATGGCTGAAACTTGGTGTGCGTTCATTCAAGAGATGCTACTAACTAAACATGACCTCGATACGCGCCGGTGGTGCCCTCTCGGACTTTGCACGGACTTTTCAAACCACCCTCGTATAGGACAAACAGGCAGATTTTTTATAAAAGAATAAAGGAACATAAAAAATAAGTTATAGAATGAAAAATAACTATCTCACTATGCTAAAAATTTAACAGGTGAAAATCATACTTTTAATGAAGATTTGAGAATTTTCCTATATGAAAGGAAAGGAAAATTACTGAATTGTTTAGAGCAGGTAGAAATTAACCAGAAAAAATCCTCAGATTTATTACTCAACCATCAATTAGATGGGTGTGGGCCCCCTTTATTGAACTTGTTTTAAATATGAAGGTAAATATTGATAATTAATTTAGCACTTGAAACCAGGTAAATTATATAGTCTGTAACATACTTTGCAGTTAATTTATATCTTGCTCAAGAAGAAGAAACAGGTTGTCGAAACAATTGTCAGCAGTAACATAATAAACATAAGTGATGATCTTAAATATTTGTTTAAATTTTCGTTCCTAGTTATTACGGATTTTCATCAAGTAACGGCTAAGTCAGTGCATTATTTAAAATATTTTTTATTGTTTAAACAAAACACTACCATATTACTATTAAAACCATAAAAAATGTATCGACTCTTCAGCCTCTTCACCTTAAGTGATAACGCTCAAAAACTATGAGCTTTATCCTCTCATTAGGTATTATATACCTATATACCCCAAGTTTGAAATTGATGTCGTATTTCGTTCGAGAACTATCGTGCCAAGAGACCAACAGACAGACTGATGGAAATGAATCACTATGTTTTTCGTGATCTAAGATCCCTAAAATGTGAAAATAGTGAACATTTAGCAACATTGTTGTTGGACATCCGAATTTTAGTGTACATTTTGACATGTGGGTCTGGTATCGTTACAAAATAATTTTCCCTTCACCTTATTAGCCCATATAAACAAATATTACAGAATAATAGTAGATAAGTAAATTAATTGTAATTAATAAATCAAATGCCAAAAAATCTTAATTAATTTAAAATACCAAATATGTTATTCAATACTGAACCGAATCCAATTGTTGGTTTATTCTTTTTTAAGGTTAATGTTTTAATCGGAAATACATTTTAACAATAACAACCATATATTTTTTTTCCATTAAACTGATAACCGAAACGCTGTTGGTTAAGGAAAATAAATTAAAATGTATTGAAAAACATGTTTTTTGAAATTGAAATATTTAAATTGTTTTTTTTTTTTTAATTTTCATAACATATTTTAGCAAGCATTATTTAGGGTGAGAAAAGAAATCAGTACTGGGTGTTATTATAACTAGCAACTTTCTAGTAATTTTAGGGTAAGAAGCTGTTCGGGTATATATGCATTTCTTGTGTTCACTTTTTCATTCTAAATGCAATTGAACTTCAAAATACCCAATTTTATTCCTGTTATTTTGCACAACTTAAAAAATAATGATGCACGTTTATTTGTCAACATAAGAAATTATTAGGCTGTGCTGTATCCGTCCAATTGACGATTTACATAATACAATAAACTTACAAACAAGAAGAAAACATATTGAAGAAATAGCAGACAAATTTTACAGACAAAAAATACACATATCAACATTAACACAAAACTTAACGCAGAAAAGAGAACAAAACAACTCAAAACGCAAATCACTCTACCACAGATTACTAGTTTATTTCGAGGCTTCATAATTGCATCGCGACGATTGCAAAATAGATCAATTCGGAATCGGTCAAATAAAAAATTTACGTACGGGAATTTGACACCTCGCGTACTGGTAGCACTCCGTACAACGACCTGAGAAGGCGGCGCGTCGAATTCATGCATGAAAATAAACAAATCAATAAACTAACCGAAACATATGGCCGAACATAAAAATAAATAAACATTTCAGTCAGATGCACAGCAAAAATAACAATAATTACCAATTCTAAAGTGTAGAAACAAAAATTAGAAACAGTGTAGTGAAAGTGATCAGTGAATAGTGTCAATAAAAAACGTAAACAAAACATAACACACTTGTCATTAACGTAGATAAACCTGTATAACAAATAAATCTATGTAAAATATATTAAATAGTCTAAGATAAACAATAAACTCTGTAAATAGAACGAGTAGATTATAATAGTACTAGAGAGATAGAAAGAGAATGAGAGATGGATGCAAGGAAGAAGATTGAATGAAACCAGATGATTTAAATAATTAAACCTTGAAAAGCTACTAGTACCTGATAAAATTAAATTGGGTTTTTTGTACACAAAGTTTTCCTACAACAAATCCTCCTCGAAACACCGTTTAAAAATAAAAATAAACTAATAAAATTCATGTAAGACCTTGTTGGAAACGACTGAAAAAAAAAATAGAATATAAACAAGGTTTAATTACTAAGACAGACCACCAACCGCTCTAGGGCCTAATTATAAATGAGTGCACTAATTCTTCAGGATATTGTATTTATAGTATTTAGAAATGTAAGTAACTTTGTAACTAAACTTTGAACAATAAAGAGATGTTGAAACTGAAACTAAATAAAGAAAAATATATTTTATTTAAAAAATATATCAATGTAGGTTAATATTTTGATAAAAAAAATTAACACGCTAAAACAAAAACAGTTTTGTAGACGCTTTGTAAACTCATTTCAATTTTCATCATATTCTTTATCAAAATTATATGAAACTCTACGAGGCTGGTTTGAAAAGTCCGTGTAAAAATAAAAACTACTTATGTGTTTGGGGTAAACCTATACATATATATATATATATATATATATATATATATATATATATATATATATATATATATATATATATATATATATATATATATATATATATAAGCTAAAAATTAGTTTTTCATAGTATCGTTTTAGTTCTTATTTATGACTATTATTTATTCCAATAAAAGTAAAGTATTAAAAGTTCGATAATGCCCATATGGTAGTTTAAATTTAACCTAGCGACTTAAGTGGGTGACGATTTCTCCTGTCGCCCATGTAGTCTTTAAAAGCAGGAAAGTATAAAATTTTAATATTTTTACTTACAGCAGAGTGTGAACTGAAAATGTGGATCTTACCTGAAAAATAAAAAACGTGTTTTTAAATAAACTTATAAATAAATCACATTGTATATATATAATACATATATATATATATATATATATATATATATATATATATATATATATATATATATATATATATATATATATATAAATACTACTCGTAAAAGATGAACAATGTCAAGAAGCATTAAATTTTTTTTATTAAAAAGAAAAGTTTAATTTCGATAAAAAGGAATCTTTCCATATACCGCAGTTATATTGATAGTTATACAAAGTTACACGAAGACGAGTTAGCAAAAAAGGAACAGTGTTTTAAAGATCTAACCTATGAACACATTAGTGAAGATGAATATAAAAGAGTTGTAAATGTGTGAAATGTGCTCGATTGTAAATCAAAAGGAGAATATTTGGATATTTATTTGAATTGATATGTGTTGCTTTCGTAAATCAATCCTAGAAGGTTCTGTTTCTATCCCAGCTTCGGTTCCACCAGATTTACTTATAAAATTGAGAAAAACGAACAATTATCAATCCTGGATATTGATTAAAAATAATAACAATTTAGAATTCTAGGAGAAGAATATCGGAACAGATAGATATATTCTTAATGATTTATTTTATTGTAAACAACATAAACTTGCCGCATTACACTTTTTGGTTTATCGTTTAATATATTTCCCGTTGAATGAAGTCAGATGTTCAGAAATAAAAGGAATCTTACTAAGGGTATAGCTAGCTATAAAAAGAAGTAAAGTTAGGTCAAATATTCATAATTCATCCCTGTTTACTCGTCAGCAGAATAAGAAAAAATATGTTTCAATACCATATAATTCAAGGACAGGATTTAATAAGACATTGAACAATCTTGGTCTTACGTTAGTATATAAGTTATCAACAAACTCAAAAATATCTTAGGAAGTCCCAAGAATAAAATCCACGAACATTATAAATTTATGAGGTAAGTCGTAATGTTTGTAACAAGAATTCACGGTTGATCAGACGATTTAAGTACATTAAATATAATCATACAGCGACATCAGATTAATAAGAAATGATAGGAAATTAGATATATACATAAGTATTAAAATTATAAAATGGAAAATTAGTCTAAATAAGGACTGAGGACCTTTTTTTCACAGTTCTCTGTACTGAGTACTCAATTGGAACTAAACATCCATCTGTGATTGGTCGGTTTTACCAAAATAAATTAGAATTTTATTATAAGTAGTATAGTTTTTACTCTTAGATTTAGTTACGCTCTTGATGATGCTTAAGTGGCTAACGAAACGAGCGTCGCAGTCGTGTTACCTGTTCTGTAGTGTCATTATACTAAAGACTCCAAAACCCCAACGTAGTATTATAATTAGTCTGTTTTTAACAAAAATTTTGGCTTCATCTGTCATTTTATAAATGGACTCAGTGCATGTTTCACTGGTTCTTTTTGTTCTTCATCTAACAAGAAAAAAAAAAGTAAATAAAAAGAAATGTTTGGAGGTATGCTCTAAACATTTCTATGACTTAAAGTTGCAACAGTTTCAAAGTTATTAGCAGACAGGGATTTATGGAGATTCTTGATGTTACATATATTGGGTAGAATTTGACGAAAATCACAGCAAACTTTGTCAATGGGAAGATATATTGTGTAACTACTTTCATTAAAAATAATAAACGAATGTACATTAAAATTTAGACGCTTCCGCAATCGGTTGCACTATGCTAATTGCGTGTCCTTTCTACGTATGGCACCTCTACATAAATAAATTCCTTTGATTTTATGGCTACAGCGATACCATCCACGTCGCTTGCAGAAAGACATTGGTGTAAAACACAGGGTAATCTATTTAGTACTTCTCTGAAGAAAAGAAGCATTCTCAAATTTCAATGATCTTACAAAAAATTGAATTAGTCTATTTGGGTTAATCGAAATTTTTATTAAGAAAGTCGATTTTAACTTGTGTCTAACGAGTTATTAAATATCAACGTTTAGCGATCAGTGCGTAACAGAAGCATCTAAGAATTGTCATCTTGAATTTTAGTCAGACTTATGACAAATTTTAGATCTCCACTGTATTTGAGAAAGATTATCTTTATGTATCTTTAAATATTCCTAAAACTGTTGACAGTTCTAAAAATACGAATAAATTAACAAGAACACTGAACGAAATTATTAACAATACAAATATTTGTGCGACCTCATTAAAATAACAAAAAAACATCATTCCATAATTAACCCAATTACTTTTAGAATCATTAGACTAACGAGTACGTGCAATTCCAGAACAAAAACACTTATTTCGGAGATATATTATGATTCTACTTTTCCTTGTTAATGTTGTTTGCATGCTTCGTTGCTAATTTTAAAATACTCTTTGTGAAACAGAAATAAAGCTGTTGCATTGTATTACATTTTTAATGTTGGGTAAACAAACCAAACATACACAGCATTACTTAGCTAACAATATTCCTAAAATAATACTTTTAGGGCATTTTTAAATATCCTTTTTTTTTTTAAACAAATATAATGTCAAAAATCGCGTTGATTAAAATTTAAGTCTGCTTTTTTATATTTCAGTTTATGCCCCTATTATACCACTTCCACTAGTTAGGTTTTCAGGAAGGGCTAAACAAGTACAACTTACATAGGGCATATTCTGTATTTAAAGGATAAATATAACCTCATGAATTTAAAGTTTTTTGTGATCGTTTAGTAAATCACTACATTTTTATTTTCCTTGCTAAAAAAAAAAATTCATTTGTGTAAAAAAAATTACGTTTGGAGATTTTTGCTTTTCTTCAAGTTTTAGGGTTTCTCCATCACGCAAACATAGTCAATTTCTTCGATCTATTTGTTTTTCGGTATGTTGGTACGCTGCCTCTTGAACGAAATGAGATATCGATTTCAAACTTTATACATAGATAACGTCCAATAAGGAGATAAAGTCTTTTTTTTTATTGATCTAGCACACGTGGTGCAGGGAAGTCCCTAAAGCGCTACAGGAGCGACACGTGTGCGGAAAAAGCGATTCACGTTTTTCTTGAATAGCTGTAAATTGTACTCGGTCATGGAAACGATATCGCTTCAGGCCAAGGGGGAGAAAGAGGTAGGGGTCCATAAATTTAAAAAGGTTTGATTAGTAATATGGAAGTTTGTTCTGGTTTTTTGCTGAATTGTAAACAAATTTTATGAATAAATATTTATGGTAAAACATATAAGGGGTGCAAAGGGTGGAGATTAGAGGTGATTGCTTCCTATATCATGTTATATAGCCTTTTCTCGGTTTTTAAAGTCTAGGAATCCAAAAATTAAGTTATTTTTTCATTTCTTTTAAGTTTATCTCAGGAAGGGGGCGGAGATAATTTAATATTGTATAATTTCAATAGCATTGTGAGATATTTACAGATTTTTTGATTGATGTACTGGACAAATTTTAAGAACCTATGTAACAGGTTAAAAGAGTGGGGTAGGGGGTTAATAGAGTTGTACATAACATACAGTTCCATAGGTCTTTTTTGGTGTTTGTAGAGTTGAGGACTGAAAATTAAGTTATTTTTCAATTATTTTAATTTTAACGGGGAGGAGGGGGTAAAAGAAGTGGAGTAGTCAATTATTGTATATGAACAAATAATGAACAAATTTTAAGCGTAATTACTGATATAATCTATACACCTTGTATACGTTACTTATGTAACGTATATAAGGTGAGAAAGTGAGTTAGAAGGGTGATTTCGTATTTTACTGTACTATATTGTGATATTCAGTGTTTTTTGAGGATAGGGGACGAGACGTTATATAAGGTGAATAAATTTGGTATTTTTTTTAGAGAATGTTTGTCGATATATTGTATGATGTTATTCATACTCTGGATATTTACTTTCCTTTTACTTGTGAAAATTTAGTTATTATTGAAAAAACTTTGTTGAAAACTCATTTGTAAAATAACGAAGGTGACTTTAAATTATACAAAAAAAAGAACTTCTAAAAACGTCCTATAAAAGTTCATTTGCTCTCTTGCTCATGGCTCTCATGGGCAACAAAACGTCTTATATTTTTGAAATGCTTGGATTAAGTTACTCTTTTACCTTCAGAAAGTAAAATTCAGTGTTTATTTTAGAACTACATGCTTGTAAGGAAAGGTGGGTAAATCTCTTCACCGATTTTTTATTAGAGAAGTATTTAATAAAATATAAATATGTTTAGCTAGTTTATGTTTTCAGAGACAATTTTTGGAATTCTTGATTCTTTGATTTTTCAAATGCTTTTCTTTGATTATTACCCAATCGTTTAACAACAATTTTACAGAGAAAAAGTGTTTTAAGTTTTACATATAATCAATAGCAATCTATTTACAAGAATTTGGTTTTCATAAGAAGTTACAAGCTCGCATCGTAAACTTCGTTTCAAGATATAGTAAATAATTAAACATCGCATGTTTATTTTAAAAACAAAACTATATAAAAGGATAACAAACAGAGACTAAATACTTAAATTTCTTAGAGAACAATACAAATAGGAAGATCTTAAAGATTGATGTAACAGTAGTATAATACATCAGCAAATGTTGACCCGTACGACCCCCGAGGCTCTATTCCATTACAATATAATAGGCAATTTATATTAAAGGGCCGACCATTTATCTCTGTGCTCATAACGTCTGTCTATACCTCCTCCTCTTCTTGTCGATCCTTAGAAACCACACGCTGTTTCTCTAACACGTGATATTGATTGGTCAACTGTTTTGAGTTATAAGGTCCTAATTAAAATTAATATAAGAGATAATAATAATGCCGATATGGGTCCATTTTACAAAAGTATTGGCAAAGAAACGTTACCGTACAAATCGTCAAATACCATTATATTTATTATTTCTTTTTCTTTAAATGTTATAGTTTAAAATATTCCGTTACCGAGTAAGCTTTCGCAGAATCATATAACAGCCTTTACTCCATGTCTACAATTGACTCTAAAATTATAAAGAAACTACACTATATTTAGAAGGTTAACCGTACCTCATTTACCAGTAAACCGTCAAAGTATTTCTAGCGGAAACAGTAGTTCCCCTTTTTACTTTTTATATTGTGCTCTGTTCCTAATAAAATTAATATATCAAAATATGGTTTTATTTCAAACTTGGACAAAATTTTTGTAGGTCATTTACAGTGATCCATTTCTTAATAAAATAATTATGTTCCTACAGAGCAGCCCAAGTTCGTGATGTAAAAGGTAACGTCGAGAATAATTTTTTACTACCTTGTTTACTTGTTTTTCTGTATTTTGTAACAAAATGAGAAAAACGAAAAGTATGTAGAGTAGCAAAATATCTGAGAAATCATGGTTCCTGAGATTCGACCGTGTCAATTTGGAATAACTATGCGATGTTTCGCCAACGACTATACATCTTCAGGTCTCCACTCTTTGGGATTAGAACACTAAATAATTCACTATACCAATATCGAAAAGTCAAGATACATGTCGACGCCTAATGTAATTGTAGACGAAACCTTGGGATATATCTATCTATATTATATATATATATATATATATATATATATATATATATATATATATATATATATATATATATATATATATATATGTAAAATATAGATTTCATATTAGAATTTACTTTAGTAAAGATCAAAAGTCAAAAAAAAAAAGTCAAAAGTACTGCGATATGTTTTGTTTTCTTTCTCCATCGCTAGCTCAGCTAAAGAGCCGTTATACAGCGAAACGCGTCCTAGGATGGATTCACGGATAAGAGAACAGTCAAAAACTGCTGAAAAATGAGCTTTGTTCAATTTCAGTACTGACTTTTGTATTCTTGGAGTAGAACCTTATAAAATGGTGCTAACACAGAGATACTTGGTATTTCCTTGATTAACTGTCAAACCCCATAATTCGTATTCCGTTACGAGTTTCTTTGTCATCTAGGTTTTATTTATCTTGTGCTAGCACCACCTGATCGTCTGCAAAGTGTAACGTGTACAGCGTGGTGTCTTCATTTAGCTCTTTGTCAATATAGATGTTAAATAGTGTAGGGGGAGGCAACATCCTTGCCTTAATCCTTTGGTGACTTTCTAATAGCAGGTCGCCTTTTTTTATTTTTGATATTTGACCATTGTTGGGTGGCCTTTTTTAAGGTGATGTTTACATTGGTATCCTGTAGCACTGTCCAAAGGCTATTCGGAGGGATCATATCGTAGGCTTCTAAAAGATCTATGAATAGGAAGTGTGATTCGCTATTGGTTGCTGCTCTTTCTTCGTGCAACTGTGCGATTGTATAAATGTGGTCTATGCATGACCTACCTGCTCTAAACCCTGCTTGTTGTTCTATTTCGTCGGATCCGTATTCTTCTTCTATCAGCTGTTTCAGGACCTTTCCGTAAACTCAGTCTTATAATGCTTATTACGGATATGCTGCGGTTGATGGTGCAATCGTCTTTCTTTCCTTTTTTGTAGATAGGTGTTATCCACGCCTCTTTTCATGTTTGAGGGACCTCTTCTCCATTTGTGTGTCTAGTTAATAACTCTAACAGAAATTGTATGAGTTTAGTAGTGCCATTTTTAAGGAGTTTAGCTGGGTGTTGTCTGGGTCGCACGCCTTTCCAGTCTTCATAAATTATTTATTTATTGCTTATTTTTTTATTTATTTCTATATGTTTTCCAAGGAATATAGTTTATCGTTTCTACACTGTAATGAGTTGTCTGAGACCCAGTGGACTTTTTACCACGTGAACCCAAAGAGTGGCACCCCAATTTTAAACACTGGATAATTTAATCAAAAGTCAGTCAACCGATTGATAACCGTTGCTTTATACACTAACACCGTTACATGTGCGATTTAATAACATTTTATATTTTGTAACATTAAGCACTCATTTACGTGGAAGGTTCATTTCTGAGATGGAGTTATACACCCGTTTTTATGCAGAAAGCTGAAAAAAAAACGTATTTTTTATATTATCTGCTCCCTCTCTCATTGTATTTCATCTTCACCAATTGTGCGTGAAAAACGTATACGAGATACAGGTTTATATTGCGATGCAAAATACTGGCACAAATTCAATAAAAATGTGTACATATTTTGAAAGGATAATAGGAAATGATAAGCTCCCTAAAATAATACTGAAAAAGTGATTGTTGAAACTGCATTTTATTGTCAAAAGGAAATTAAATTTAAAAAAAAATAGTATTAAGGGGCATTAGTTGACAATGGTCAGCAATTACTATTTTTACTTTCCTTGGTAAAGAAAAGTATTGTATTTGTGAAAAAATTCCAATCTGAAATTTTAGGTTTCCTAGATCGCGAAAAAAATAGTAATTTCCGTTGATCTGTCTGTCTGTCAGTCTGTTGGCACGATAACTCTCAATCCAAATGAGACATCGATTTTAAACTTGGTATATAGATAATATCTAATGAGTGCTTGCAGCTCATAGTTTTTGAACGATACTACTGACGACAAAGGTGACGAAAGCAGTGGTGCTCGATAAATTTTGTATGGTTTCTATAGTAATATGGTAATTTTTGTCGGTTTTTTGTTGCGCTAATAAACAAATATTTTACACGAGATTGTTATAAAACATATAGAGGGTGGGAGAGGAGATTAGAGGGGTTGTTTCAGATATATAGCGTTATATGCCTATTTTAAGGTTTTTGAAGAATTCAAAAACTAGATTATTTTTTTCATTATTTTCCGTTTTAACCCAAGAAAGAGAAAAAGCGGTTGGGTTAGTTAAATATTGTAAAGTTTTAATAGTATTTTGAAAATTTTTCCAGAACTTTTTTGGTTGGTTTGGTTGACTAATTTTAAGCATAATAATTATAGTAGAATAAATAAGGGCTTAATAAGTTGGGATAGGCGGTTAGAGGGATTGTTTCGTGCTGTGTGCTTTTTTCAAGGTTCTTGGACTATAGAAATATAACATTATATGTCTTTTTCATGACTGTCAATTTTAATTGGGGAAGGGCAAAAAGGAGATGGCAAAATCTTGTATAGTTTCAATAGTGAGAATTTTTCCAGGTTTTTTTCATGATAGAATGGGCATATTTTAAACATAATCATTAATCATAAAACGTATAAGGTGCCAAAGGAGTAGAGAAGGGAGGCAGAAGAGTGATTTCGTATTTGGTTTGTTGTAGACCTTTTTCGAAGTTATTTTAATCAAGAAATTGAAACATTACATATTTTTTCACTATTTTCATTGTTAACATGAGGAGGGTAAAAGGGTGGTTGTCAGTCATTGTATCGTTTCAGTAGTAATACGAAAATTTTTCGTGGTTTTTAAATTGGGATATTGACTATTTAATATAAAATAATTTTTTTATATTAAAACATATACAGGGAGACGGTGGGCTAAAAAGGTGATGTAATTTAATTCTATTTCAGTGTTACTGTTTTTTCATTATTCCCAGTTTTAACAGAAATAGTGTATAGAAGGTATAGAGATCTTTTTACAGAATAAGTTGAATATAGAACAAATTTTGGAAATACAAACAGTTAAATTGACGGAAATATACTTATAGGCGAGCAGGTAAAGTATTGTGTTCACTTTTCCTACTAACGATAAGTGTTGTATTCGTGAAAAAATTATTCTGTGCAATATTTCTTTTTGTCAGGTCTTAGGGTTTTGAGATTACAAAAAACATTTTCTTTAACTTCTACCTGCATAACCACATATCCTAAAAAAAGGTTTATTTTTATTTACATATCAAAACTTTTTTTAGCATACCTGACAATTTTTAGTGTTCCATACGGAACACTTATAAGATCACTTCGGTGTCTGTCCGTCTGTCTGTCTGTCACACCCGATTTTCTCCGAAACTATTTGACATAGAAAGTTGAAATTTGATACTAATATAGGAATTAATGGCCTCATCGCAGCCGTGTAGTTTTGAAAGCTAAATTTTGATTTATGGGGTTAGTTTTGGGGGGTGAAATCGGAAGTGAAAAATTTTTTTTTCTACTAGGTCATCGAGTGGGGTGTCAAATGGAAGCTTGTAAAAACACGAGTTCAAACATATATATAATATAATACTTACGCGCACTTTTCTTTGTATTATTTTTAAAAAATCGCGAAAAATCGCTATCTCCCACCTTTATCTCAAAAAGTACTGTTCAAAAAATTTTTAAAAAATTCTGGAATATTCTCCACGGAGTGTAGATTGAACGAAAAATTATCACGAGTGCATTACCTTTAATAATTTATCTGGTATATAAAAAAAACAAAAGTTTTCATTAAAGATCGGAAATAAACTTTGTTGAAAACTCATTTAGGGTGTGTTTTCTGAAGTCACTGATCATTTTATATCTCAGTTACAATTTTTTTTATTTTAGAAGCAATCAACGTACGGAACACTAATTGCGCATGTTCCACTTGCACTTGACCGGTTATTTTATCTTTATAGTCCATATTTGAATTTTATTCTTTAACGTACGCACGTATTTCGTTGGCAGAGACAATATATTTTGTTCGATGTGATTTTAAAACAGAGGATTGTAGTATTTTAATCATTAAATTCTTTTTTTATTGTTTAAACAAGGTAAATTTCGTATTTTTGTTATTAATATTTTAAGATAAAGTGAATTGTGTTAAATTATTCTTTAATTTGAAATAGTCAAATTTAGCATTTATTTTAGAACTGCACGTTTCAAAGGAAAATACTAGGTAAACCATTTTATCAATTTTTCTACTACTTTTGTATTCGCAGAGGTAATTTTTTTTTTAAAATATGCTTTTCAGCAGTGTTTTGTTTCATTATATCTCTACTTATAATTGACTAAAATTGAAACATAATAAAGTTTGTTAATTTCTAATCTTATATTAACAAATAGGCTATTTAACAGTTGTAAGCAGTAGTACATAACGAATGTAATGTAAGACTGATTTTGTCAAATTTCCACTTTATTTAGTTTCACTGAAACTATCGATATCATCTTGTACCCGACGAAGCTATAGTATAGCGGAACGCGTCATACACTTTCAGTGGAACTAAATAAAGTGGAAATTTGACAAAATCAGTCTTTCATTACATTGGTTATGAATTTCCATCAAGTAACAGCCACAACAATTCAAAGTAGTACATAAGTTCAAGAAATAAAATCTGTGCCAACAATAAAAATCAGAAAATCGGTAAAGTGATTTACTCGGTAGTTCCTATGCAACACAGAGGTGTAAAATAAGTATTGAATCTCACCAAAAAATAATTGAATCTAAATAGTACGCCGATATTGTAAATGTTAAGTATTTTATGGAAAAATATTAATCACAGAGAAAGTTCTACAGGGGAAGAGTTTGAGAGATTTTTACAACTAAAATCTGATCTTTCCCTCTACATACTATGTCTATTGAAAATACCTAAAAAGTAACATAGTAAATCAAAAGCCAGAAGCAACCCTTTTACTTCTCAACCGCATAATTCATAATAAATAGAAATAGTGAAGAAATATCTCAGGTTTTATAATAGTACACTCTAAGAACTTAAAAATGAGCGTATAAGATATTCGAAAAAACCAATTTAAAGTCTTGTCCTGTCTTATTAACCCCTTCCATTTTTAGACAATTGAAAATAATAAAAAAAAGATTATAATTTCTAATTTCTCGACTCTAGGAACTCTGAGAAGGACGAATAGCACCATAGGTAGGAAATAACCCATCTAATACCCTTAAACAAAATTACTGTTAAAGGAGTCCAACAAATCGAAAACTAAGGCACTTCATTCATTCCTCTACACTGACATGTTGTGCTATAACATCGCCAAGTGGAGAAATCGATCCGTTTGGAGCAATATGTGGAAATGAGCACTTACTTTACAAAATTTGAAACAGTTGTAACCAGAGAATCGGTTATCGGCAAGATGAGGCGGCAGCGCATACTTCAAACTTTGCCAGTCATTCTATAAATGTTCCCGATAATTTACAAAAGCGACGACAACAGTTAGGCTCCACATAGCTCTAATTTGACGATTATGTATTTTATTTTGTGAGGACAGTTCAAAACTAAAGTTTACAGTAACGTTTCCTCTTGAAACAATTAATAGCAAATATCAGGCAAGCAGTTGTCCGATCATTGTAACGACGGTATGAATTATTGGCTAAACTACGCTGTTACGGAATATCTAAAAGGTTCTGTTTATGGCTCTCGTATTTTCTCTGAAAGCGTTCTTTACGAGTAGCGGTCAACGGATTTTTTCTTCACCTTCACTATCAACGCCGGTGTGCCCCAAGACTCCACACTGTCTCCTACTCTCTTTCTAATTTACATTAACGATCTGCTGAAAAGAATTAGGAATCCTAGCTACAGCTTTGTAGATGTCAGCACGCATATTTCTTCATTCTGTTTGCAAGTCACCTCAGTCAGCAGGAAGGCGTTTAACTTAAAAAAAAACCGGGAGGAATTCTCTCTTGGGGGTGATAGTAGAATTTAACGCTACAAAAACCCAGGAGGCAGCTTTTTCTAAAAAAGTTAACATTGTTGAAATCGGGCACCCCATTCCTCTAGCATATTATTTCGAACTAGAAAGTTTTACACTCCACAACAACTGTTACTTCTGTACAATGCTCAAATTCGACCAAGGATGGAATACTGCTCCCATAATTGGGAGCTCTGTTTTTAAACATACACTGTATTTGTTGGATTCTATTCAGGAGAAAGCTGTTTGCCTGATTGGATTCCTTGAACCATCGAGGAACGGGTCGCGACTTGAATCTATTCTACAAGTATTTTTATGAAACGTGTTTGATGTATTTAACCCGCTTAATTCCTCTCAAAGCAGTACATGCTAGGAATATACGTCGCGCTAATACTCCACATTTGTATGAAGTTCAGCTTGTCACTCCTCGTTCAAATCTTTTCAAGCAGTCTTTTATATGGAGAACCTCATCCCTTTGGAATGATTTGTCCAGGACTGTGTTTCACACCGAGTACAATTTACAACGATTCAGGACCATCGTGAACCGGTTCTTCCGCACATGTGTCACTTCTGTAGCGCTTTAGAGATTTTCCTGCAGCACGTGTGCTATGCCGATAAAAATAACCGGTCAAGTGCAAGTTGAACTTGCACAATTAGTGTTCCGTACGTTGATTGCTTCTGAAATAAAAATTTTTGTTATGGAGATATAAAATGCACCCCAAATGAGTGTTTTTGTTTTTTTTTATATACCAGATAAATTATTAAGGGTGCACTCGTGATAATTTTCGTTCAGTCTTCACCCCGTGGAGAATATTCCAGAATTTTTTCAAAATTTTTGGATCCGTACTTTTCAAGGTAGAGGGGGGAAAGCGAAAGCGATCTTTCGCGATTTTTTCAAAATAATACAAAGAAAAGTGTGCGCATGTAAGACAATATATATATTTTTGAACTCGATTTTTACAAGCTTTCAGTTGACACCCCACTCGACGACCTAGTAATTTTTTTTTTCATATCCGATTTCACCCCCCAAAACTAACCCCTTAAGTCAAAATTTAACTTTCAATACTACACGGCTCTGATGAGGCCATCAATTTCTATATTAGTACCAAATTTCAACTATCCCCGTTAAATGGTTTCGGAGAAAATCGGGTGTGACAGACGGACGGACAGACAGACATAAGTGATCTTATAAGTGTTCCGTATGGAACACTAAAAAAAACGACGTACCGGGCAGTGATTACAAATTTCACTGGGCCCTTTGAAGAGTACCTATAATATTTACATAATATTACTTTCGACAAAAAACTTTTCAAGAACTAGAGTTAAATAAACAAAAATGAATTTTTTTATTTGTCTATTTGATTTTTACTCTAAATTTGGTAAAATGATACTTTTTATGTATTTTATTAATAATTACAAAATTAATACTAATACGATCGGTGTTTTTTTTTTATATATTCACGTTATTAAGAACTAAATTAATACACACACACACCCACACACACACACACACACACACCTCGAAGCCGACGAACATCTTCAGGCAAAAAATACTGCTTCACGTAGAGTTGGCTACACTGTCTCATAACGCCCTTTTGACATCTAATCTAACCCCATTACACACTAACAATACCCTAGACAGTCGACAAACTACTTCTGCGCGTGTGCACATACACCGCAGTGGGTCCAAAAAATGCAGATTTAAAAGCCATAAGAAAATACACGAGATTTTGCAGCAGAACATCATAATTTTGGGCGATTTAAATAACCAGCAATATTACAGGAGCCTCTACTTTTAAAATCAATTTGTGGGCAGCGAGAGTTCAGAAACACCGTTGCAAAATCTAAACTATTCATCCAAATGTTACAATTTATAGACGGTTTTTTCTTCGTTAAATGTCCAATATAAAAAATGCATTTAATTTAATAAGAATTTATATTTTCCTACCCAAATTACTCTCTTTAGTTGAGTTATACTAATACGGTCCGAATTTTTTTAACGTATATTCATGTTATTAATAATTAAATAAATATTCACTTGATCGGAAGCTTTTTTTATATTCACGGTAATAATAATTAAATTAATACGATTGGAGGTTTTTTATGCATTCACGTTATTCTATACCCATAAAATCTGGTAAATATATCGCATATGATACTCAAAAGTTTCTTCAAATCGAATAAATCCGTCGCCTTTTTTTATCCCGTATACTTGATAGAGCGTCGTGTCTTGAATTTAGATCGGACCATAAAACATATTTAAATATTTCCCACATTTTCTTTCATTTTCTAGTTGACGAAAATAAGACAAGAAATTCAAAAAGTAGTCTCCTCAGATAATACGTCACAAATGGTTTGCGGATTCTTTCAACAAGCAAATTTAAAAACACGATAAATGATCATTTTCGTTATTATCAGCATTTCGTGCGTTAAGAAAAAAAGAAAGAACCTTACTTTTTTTAATTGATAATTTAGTGTTATTGATTAAATCATAAACACATGTATACGTATACATTATGTATACGTATACATGGTGTATACGTTAGGAAATTTAAAAAGTATGTTACCTATTGTGGAGACTCAGTTAGCTGAGCAGGAGCTCAGAAAGCTTAACGTTCCCAATCCAGCAAATACTTTTTAATTAAAAAAAAATCAACGAATGTCACTAATATGTGTTTATGATTTAATCAATAACGCTAAATTATCAATTAAAAAAATAAGGATTTTTCTTTTTTTCTTAACGCACGAAATGCTGATAATAATGAAAATGATCATTTATCGTTGCAACCTTCAATTATAAGGAGTCTGTAAGAAAACATTAGAAATGAAGCTGTATTCACGATTATGAGTCTGCTAAAGCCCATTTACCTTTCATCCGAATACGTCATCATATAGCGACATCAGCTGGAGCAGAAGTAAGTATCTAAGAACTAATACTTTTAGCCGAAGGAATTTAGCTTATTTAGTTTCTTTTATAATGACATAATTTTGAACAATACAAATAATTACATATAATAAAAACAGTATTTTTATCACTGTAATACAAACTGACCACTTGAAATAAAAGGTTTCACATCACTTTTACATGCTTTTCTTGCTATTTGCATGCTTGTACTGATTGAATCGTTGCTAATCACATATTGCGCGCTCATCTAATGGGGCGAAAAGTTCCGAGGCTTCGGAAGAGTAAATAAAGTTTTTGCCAAAAATCGATTTTATTCTTCAACATAGTTTTCTTCAAGAACGATTTTTTTTTTATGGGTCTAGCACATGTGCTGCAGGGAAGTCCCTAAAGCGTTACAGGAGCGACGCGTGTGCGGAAAAAAGTGATTCACGTTGTTCTTGAATCGCTGTAAATTGTACTCGGTGGGAAACAGAGTCCTGGGCAAATTATTTCAAAGGGATGATGTTCTCCATAATAAAGCATTAGCGAGACGTGTATTTCTAACGTGCACCGCTATGGGAGGAATTAAGCGGGCTACATCCTTCGAACACTTTCAATGAAAATACTTGTAGAGTCGCCAACCGTTCTGCAATGTTCCAGCGAATCAAGGCCGCCAGTCAGATCAGGGTCTCCAATCAGACGAGCAGCTCTTCTCTGAATAGAATCCAACAAATGCAATATGTGTTTGGGAGCGGAGTCCCAAACATGGAAGCACTATTCCATAGTTAGTCGAATTTGAGCTTTGTAAAGAATTAACAGTTGTTGCGGAGTGTAAAGCTTTCTGGTTCGAAGTAATATTCCCAACTTTTGAGAAGCTCTCCTTGCTAACCCTGCGATATGTTCATGCCAGGATATATTTGTTGCCAAACTAACGCCCAACAAATTAAGTGACGATGTTAGAGAAATGGAGTGCCCCGCCATAACTATGTCGGGTTCAGCAACGTTAATTTTTTTAGAAAAAACTGCCGCTTGGGTTTTTGTAGCGTTAAATTTCACTTGGTTACTGTCACCCCAAGATAGAATTTCTTCCAGATCTTTGTTAAGTTGACCGACTTTCCGCGGTCTGCGGATATTCATCTGAGTAGCCGATGTCCGAGCGTTCAAAGTAAATGAAGAGGTAAGCGTACTGTCATCTGCAAAATTGTAGATTGGGTTTTCGGTCTCTTCCAGCAGATTGTTAATGTAAATGAGAAAGAGAGTAGAAGATAGTATAGTATAGACGGGGTTGATAGTGAAGGTGTCAGAAAGAAATCCGTCGACTGCCACTCGTAAAGAACGCTCTCTGAGGAAACATGAGAGCCACAAACAAAACTTTTCAGGCTTACCATAAGAGCGTAGCTTTGCCAACAGTCCATCGTGCCAAACACGGTCGAATGCCTTGGTTATATCAAGAGCAAACAGCTCGAAATTCTCCAAAGTGTTCAATGGCGTTGTTCCAAACATGTGTTACATAAGTCAGAAGATCTCCTGCTGATCTATGTTTACGAAAGCCATATTGGTGATTGCTAATAATGTTGAATCCTTTAAGATATTTTAGAAGATGCTGATTGATAGCCTTTTCCATGACTTTTGATATTATTGAAAGCAGTGCGACTGGTCGGTAGTTATTTGGCAAGGTCTTCTTGCCTTTTTAAGTATCGGCTGAACTGTGGCAGATTTTCAGCAGGAAGGAAATATTCCCTTTCGGTAGGATAGGTTGAAAAGTCTACAGAAAATTGGTGTTAGTTCCCTCGCACAGTTTTTGAGAGCCATGGCAGGTATTCCGTCAGCGTCAGAAGCTTTTTTGGTGTCAGAAGACAATATCGGGCATCCGTGACTGCACTATGGGAATAGTAGGTGGTGGTTTCTCTTGGAAATCGATAGTAGAATGTGAAGCAAAGAGTTCAGCTAACAAGTTCGCTTTTTCAACAGGTGTCGTTGCAACAGAATTATCTGGCCGTGTGAGTGGTGGTATGGTAGATTTGGTGAAATTTTGACTAACTGCCTTAGCGACTGTCCAAAAGGACCTGGAAACTTTTCCTACCTAACTACGGAAGTCAGCATATCACTTCATACTAAGATCTGATCTGAACCCTGCCAGCGTCCCTCAAGCGCAGATAAGTAAAGCTTATCTTCTAGATAGCATAGACATGTCAGATCGTCTTTTCTACCCGTCTGCTTCTCTTGAGCAGCCACTTAAGGCGCATTTCTCCAACCAACTTACAAGATTCTTAACCTGTCAACACCCCAGGGCCCGATACCATAGCTCTCTCAACCATCGATTGGCAAATTCTTTGAATGCAGTTGTTACAGGTCGTTTAGATATAACTAGTTGTTTCGGGTGCCCGGAAACGAGTCATCGCCTCGAGTCTGGTAAGCGCGTCCATCGCCTTGTTTCTGCCCTCATCGGCTTAATCTGTTTCCTCCTAAACAACTCAACTAGGACATCTCTGCATATTCCGTTTAATTTCGAGTCCGTGCTTTAAATGTCGTCTGACTGTTGTAGGTGCTATTAGGCTGGCCTCTGCTTAAAAAATTGTAGTGTACTTTCCGAAAGACAAGCTTTTACGCACATCTGCAATTTCCAAGTAAATCTCCTCGGCCCCTCGGCGGCTCAACTCTAGTGATTCGCCAGCCCTCAGTCACATCGGAGCATCCTGAGGGAGTAGCAGTGAAACTGTATGATGTTTGATTTTATACATTTTTAATGGTACTACCAATAAATTGGTTTAGATAATTTTAGTCATATACCTCTCTCTCTTCCAATCCTTTCACCCCAATAGGAGTATCGGTGATATTATGCAGTTGCTGCCTCAACAGTCATTCTCCAGGTATCTCGATCGTGTGCGACCTGACTTGACTCGTGCATACTCATACCAAGAAGAGATCTTACTTGGTCGGACCATCTTGTTGGAGACCGTCCCCTTGATCTTCCACCTTCTACCTTCTCCGTTACTACAAGCTTTTCCATGGCATCCACTTTTCTCATAATGTGTAAAGTCGGTCATTTATACTAAGCTCTTCAAGAATTGATGTATTTGTACGGGGCTCGATATATGATACTCTGAGAATTCTTCGATATGCCCACATCTCAAACGTAACGATTGGCCTTTGGTCAGTTTGTTTAATGGTCCATGTTTCCGATGCGTAAGTTACTATGGGAAATATAAGGCTTGATAGCAATCTTAACTTTGTGTTTTTTGTGACAGCTGGATCTTTCCACACTTTAATGAGTTTGATCGTCGAGTTTCTAGTCGTAGCCAAACATCTTCTTACTTTCGTTTCACATCCATTATTGTTAGTTAAATTCATATACCTACTCTCAGTATAAATTGATATATTTTCTAAATAAATTCTACTCCACTTTTTCATTAAAACTTCTTTATAAATGAGAAGTACTTCTACAAATTTATGACCGAATTTTACTATCTATGCACGAAATTCGGCCAGCGCACCTTAAAATGATATCTTAAGCTATAAATAATTTTCTTGGAGGAAATTAGTTTTCAGGTTTAGATTTAAATTTACGCCCGGTAATTAGTTCCGAACAACTTTTTTCATTTTTTTGCTTTCTTAGAAAGTTTCCAAGGAAAATTATTCATAATTTAATGTATGAGTTTCAAGAACGTTTTCATAACCTTAATGTCTTTATAATTACAGTGAACTTTAATTGGTTAATTGCTTATTATTCAAGTTTAATTAATATGTAAGTAATGAAGTAGCATACAATTTTTTTTCTACATTGCATCGCTCTAGAACCTTTAACATTTCCATAACTAAATATACGCATTCTCCATTTTTTCCATCTGCTTCTATCCTGGTCCCATCTCTAGTGTACTACGTTTCTCCATCTCCTTTCAGCCACTTTCCTAATGTCATCATAGGCATAGTTTCCAGTCCGCTGTTTATCTCATCAATCTCGCTTTTCCATCATTGCCGCATGTCCTGCTTATCTTCGTTTTGCATTTAGGATTTTGATATCTTCTATTTTGTTCGGTTAACAGGATATTTCCTATTTGTGTCTTACATCTGTGTGGAATATTGTAATTAGATATGTAAAGGGTACCCGGTCTACCACGCTGATTTGGGTGGGTATCCGGTTTGGCCGAATACTTTATTAGCCAGTCTGGTACCCTGAAACATTTTTTTAGCAAAATTCAAAATGTGCATTGTAAAAACATTTTAAACATAACAACGATAACAAACTTAAACTGCTTATAATAGTACAAAAACTTACACATAGAATATTTTAGTAGTAAAGGCAAATTTTGGTATGTGTGTATGTATGTTAGTATTTCACCATTTTTAGACGAGAATTCTGTCTTTTTTCTTCATATATATTTTCAACCTCAGAAAAGAGCCTTTCACTAAATATTATAGCCTTTCACTAAATATTAAAGAAGCTGGTGGTATTAATGCTAAAAGAAACTTAAGTTGTTCTAACCTAGAAAAAAATTCTTGAAATTAATCTGCCACCATAAAAACGTACTCGCTTTAGGAACTATCAATGAAAAACTTAAATAAGAACTGAACTCTATTTCTATCTCTTCTATTTAATGGGAGACCTTTTTATTTTTATCTTTGGTTTGACCAGTATTAGAAAATACATCCTAAATTGCTTCTGTTTCTTAGGTTTTTTTTTGGTGCTGTTAAGTTTTTTAGAATACTAAGTAAGATATTGTCCAAGGAGTCTGTTCTAATACTGATACTACATCTTCATCGGGTTTTATATTTACTTTTAACAGTATTGGTTGTTTAATGAATTTTAAAAGTTCTTTTTTGACGTGCTCTTTGTTACAGAAATATGCATCTTTAAATCCTGGATCCAGGAAGGTGGCAATTATATAATTGTTATTGGTTTCAATATTTACCAATTTCTGGCTCAAACCTTTAAGTTAACTATCCTGCACAGATCTCAACCCAGGAACCACGACTCCCATTAAATATTTATTTAATGACAAGATTGTTGAAATCACTTCTGATATTATACACAGTGAACTACTAAAATATTTGGTAGTCTATTCAAATGGTTTTCAAAGCTCTAGTAACGTTTTGATTAAGTTTCACCGATTTAGTATCAAAGAAAAAATTTAATAATATTCAGCAGCAAAACAGCTGATTTTTGTTCAAAGATCCTTTTCAATAGATAAGATGTGGGGTTCCAGCGTGTAGGTACGAAGCTGGTTTGAAAAGTCCGAAAAGTCCGTGCAAAGTCTCCGAGAGATGGCACCACCGGCGCGTATCGAGGTCATGTTTAGTTAGTAGCATCTCTTGAATGAACGCACACCAAGTTTTAGCCATATTGGTCTATTTCTTTGTGTTTGGCATTCGTGTGAATCAAGGAAGTCGAGTGATTTTCAAGAAATGGACGAAAAAGAATTTCGTGTGGTGATTAAACATTACTTTATGAAAGGCAAAATGCCTCAGGAGACTAAAGAGAAGCTTGATAAACATTATGGTGACTCTGCACCTTCGATTAGAACAGTTTATAAGTGGTTTCAAAATTTTCGGACTGGCCATATGGGCACAAGTGACGCTGAACGTTCTGGACGGCCCGTGGAGGTTACGACTCCAGAAATCATTGATCAAATCCATGATATGGTGCTGGATGACAGAAGAGTTAAGGTGCGTGAGATTGCTAGTGCTGTGGGCATCTCGACTGAACGGGTACATAATATTTTGCATACACATTTGGACATGAGAAAGCTATCCGCAAGATGGGTGCCGCGATTGCTCACGCTTGACCAAAAACGGAATTGTCTGAAGTGTTGCAAGGATGTTTGCAGCTGTTACAGAAGAATCGGAGGACTTTAAGCGTCGTTTTGTCACTGTGGATGAAACATGGATATATTACTATACTCCTGAGACCAAACAACAATCTAAACAATGGGTTACCAAGGGGGAATCTGCACCAAAAAAGGCGAAGACCGTTCCTTCGGCCGGAAAGGTTATGGCGACTGTCTTCTAGGATGCGCAAGGGATAATCCTCATCGACTATCTGGAAAAGGGTAAAAAAACTATTACAGGTGAATATTATTCATCGTTATTGGACCGTTTGAAAACCGAGCTGCAAGAAAAACGCCCGCGATTGGCCCACAAGAATCGACACGACAACGCACCAGCACACACCTCAGCAGTTGTGGTCGCAAAATTAATGGAAATAGGATTCCAACTCGTTTCACATCCCCCTATTCTCCAGACTTGGCTCCCTCGGACTACTATTTGTTCCCCAATTTCAAGAAATGGCTGGCGGGTCAAAGATTTTATTCAAACGAGGAGGTGATTGCAGACACTAATGGATATTTTGCAGACTTGGACAAATCCTATTATTCGGAAGGGATCAACAAACTAGAACATCGTTGGACGAAGTGTATAAGCCTAAAAGGAGACTATATCGAAAAATAAAAAAGGTTTACCCCAAACACGTAAGTAGTTTTTATTTTTGCACGGACTTTTCAAACCAGCCTCGTACATCTCATACCGGTTTTTTACTCCAATATTAAAATCATTCTGGATTTGTTCTAATTACATTCTAGAGGGAGATGAGTAGTTTAAATAAATTACCATCCTTCTCCCGATGCTTATAAGGTCCAATACAGATCTTTGTACTATTATAAAGTCAATTACTACCAGTTGTTGGGTATGTATAAAATATGATTCATTATTTACTGCTCTCTTGAAGCCTTTTTAGTGTTAGCTCAAAGATCTCTAATAAATAGGTGGCCTCCTGTGTTATTTATACTGTTTTCTTTAAGCATCTAATTTAAGATATTCTTGATGTTTTCGCTGGTGTGATTACTTCTAGGGCTGTGATATTAAGCACAAAATCTTTAGTTAGCGAATCTGACGTCAAACGTATAAAGCTCTTGGTAGGATAAAAAGAATTGTACTAAGTACGCATACCCAATACTCCATCGAAAGCTGACACAGCAGCTTTCAAACCGACAGAGTGGTTGACGCGGTCAACACTTAAAAACAGGCAGTGCTTTTTGAGGGATCCTCCTCAGGCATATGTGGTTAATGTAAAATAACTGAAAACGGACAAGGCGCATTTTTCAGCAATTTACTCACGATTCTATTATTCGTCAAAACCATCCAGAGACGCGTTTCACCGTATCACGACTCGTCAGCCGAGCCAGAATTGACAAACAAGAGAACAGATACTTATCCAGGTAGTTACGGGACACGATGGTAGGATACAACGAATTGTACTAAGTAAGCATACCTAATAATCCATCCATACTTGGATAAGTCCCTGTAAATTCTGTTCTCTTGTTTGTTAATCCTAGGCCGACTGATAAGCCGTGATATGGCGAAACGCGTCTCGAGATGGATTTGAAGAATAAGAGAAAAGTGGTTAAACTACTGAAAAACGGGTCTTGTCCGTTTTCAGTTATTTTATTAAGCTCTTGTTATTTACGTTATATGTTCACATATTGGTGGTAAAGGAAAAGTCATCGACAATTCGAGTTTTGCATTTTTTGTATATTTTAGAAATGATGCTTTGACTAAAAAATGGTCGACTTGGAACTTTCTATTTCGCCTCAAGCAGAACAAGCAGCCTCTTGAACCCTGAAAAATAAGTATTTAGAATTTGTTTCGATTTAATTTTTAACTAGAACAATATTTTGCTGGCTTATTTTTTGATAAAGAAAAAGGAAGCAAATTATTTTCAAAATAATTTATTGTTACCTTTATCCTTTAAGTAATAGGTACATTTTACTTCCCCAGAATAAATAACAACAATAACCTAAACACAATAACATTTCATTTTTGCGCGTATCTATATTTTCTCAAAACGAAAAAGGCCCGTTGTCCAAGTCCACCATCTCTCCTATTGTGTTCACAAGTTTTGCTTTAGGATTATTAATATTTCTCTGTCAGATTGTCCCAAAATATTCTGCAATATTAACTTTCTCGTCCTTATCTTTATTGATCAAACCAATGGGATATTTAAATTTTAAAAAGTTCCATAAAGATATATGACCCACATACTACTCTTGATTTATCGTCCTCGACAAGTAAAAGGTAGTTCCAGACATTGACTATTTTAACTGTTCCGTACGGAACACTTATAAGATCACTTCGGTGTCTGTCCGTCTGTCACAGCCGATTTTCTCCGAAACTATTTGTCATAGAAAGTTAAAATTTGGTACTAACATAGGAATTGATGGCCTCATCAGAGCCGTGTGTACTTTTGAAAGTTAAATTTTGACTTAAGGGATTAGTTTTGGGGGGTGAAATCGAAAGTAAAAAAAAAATTTTTTTGCTAGGTCATAAGAGTGTGAGAGTGTGGTGTCAAATAAAGGTTGTGAAAACACGAGTAGAAAATATATATATATATATACATATATATATATATATATATATATATATATATATATATATATATATATATATATATATATGTAATGTAATAGTTGTATTATTGTTAAGAAATCGCGAAAAATCGCTGCCCCCCCATTTTCTCGAAAAGATCTCGATCAAAAAATTTCGAAAAAATTCTGGAATATTCTCCACGGGGTGCGGATTGAACGAAAATTATCTCGCGTGGATCACCTTTAATAATTTATCTGGTATATAAAAAAAACAAAAATTTCAAGGTCATCAGTTTTCAGTAAAGATTGGAAACAAACTTTGTTGAAAATTCATTTGGGGTATTTTGTGACGCCACTGATCATTTTGTACCACCGTAACAAAATTTTTTATATTAAAAGAAATCAACGTACGGAACACTTATTGTGCAAGTTCAACTTGCACTTGACCGGTTATTTATCGTTAAAAAGACCTACTCTCTACTCTAGAAAATATGGGAATATAATTTTTATTTTGCTTGGAGATTCATTGTATTACCCTAAATATGGAGTTTCACACAAAACAACCAGATGCTTAGTTACCTAAGCACTAATTTATAGAATCTTAACAATATTACCAAATCATGGCAAATTAACCAAGGTTGGTAGTATTGGCAAAAAATGTTAATAAAACGTAAAAAAGGCACGTAATATAAGATCGCCGAGTCCTACCTCGAGGGGTACACGATTTTGGCGGATCCTAAAAAGTATTACCAGTTACATCTCTAATTGTAATAGAGATTTTTAATTATTTATTTAATTATCTGGAATCTGGGCAAACCAAATAATTTCTAAAACAAAGAGAATTTTAAAAAGCATACCGTAAAATCAAAAAAATTAACGCAATAATAACTAATATTAAGAAAACAAGAAAGTCTAATTAGCTGACGATAATTAAAAGGGACGATAGCAAGGTTTTTGAAATCAAGAGAACAGGGACTAAATTAATGCAAATTACACGTAACTTCACTAACTACCAAAAAAAAAGTTGAATAGGGTTTCTTTGCTTCTTAAAGTTACGCTTTTTAAAGTTTTAATTGGAAAAATAATTGTCAAGAGTGTAATATTAAACACGACATGATTTCGTTTCTTTTATTTGTTGAGTTTAGATTTGAATAGATAACTTGTAATATTTACAGGACACTCTATTAACCTCAATCCAGTCACCAGATTTGGATGTTATATATACCGTTGCCGTATTTTTTTACAGGTCATAGTACTCATTAAAATAAGTTCATTAGCCAAATACACCACTTCTGAACCTTCAGCGTTATAGGAAATATATCCTTCTAAAGTTATTTAAGATTTTAAGGCAATCTTGAAATATTTAGCCAATAATCACAAGTTAGGAACGTTTTTTTAAAAGTATTCGCAGTGTTTTGTAAACTTCTGGGTCTTTCAAATTAACATGCCTTCTTACAGTCAATTTACTAATTTGAATTAAAAAAAACCGCTCAAGTGCAAGTTGGACTTGCGCAATTAGTATTCCATACCGTGATTGCATTTAAAATAAAGTAAAATCCTTACCTAAGTTAATTAGGTTCTCACATCTTAAGATCCAACATGTGTTTTCATGTTTTTTTTTTAATTAATAATACAATAGTTATAGCATCTTAGCTGTCTAATAGCCAATAAATCAATCTAGCTCAAATATTTACTACCTAAATATGTAATTATAAACATACGGAAAATAATCACCTTCACCATTTTGTAGGCAAACAGTTTTCCGTTTTGTTTTTTTATACCAGATAAATTAACAAATGTAATGCACTCATGATAATTTCCGCTCAATCTACTTTTTATGAAGACTACTCCCGATTTTTTTCAAAATTTCTTGATCAGTACTTTTCTTTCCATATTCCTAGTCAGTGTCCAAGTTTGTGCTGCGTAAGTGAGAACTGGTAAGACACACTGGTTATATACATTTCTTCTTAGTCTTAGAGGAATTTTCTTGTTATTCAGGATGTATCTTTGTTTACCAAAAGCTGCCCATACCAGTCTGATTCTTCTTTCTATTTCTGCGGTTTGATTGTGTTTACCGCATTGTATCATTTGTCCCATTGTCTGTGTCTGCCTTGTTAGATATTATTACCACATCGTCGGCATATCTGAAGTGATGTAGCTCTATCCATTTACATTTATTCCCATCTTATCCCACTCAAGATCTTTAAAAATATCCTCCATTGCAGCAGTTTAGGGCTCATTGGGTCTCCCTCTCGCACTCCTCGTTTTATGGGTATAGGTTTTGTTTTTTCGTGTGCTTCTATTGTCATCTTCGTATTATTATTTATCGCTCTTATTAGCTGTGTATATCTATAGTCAATTCTATTTTTATTCAGAGCTCTTTCCACCGCCCAAGTTTCAATACTATCGAATGCCTTTTGATAGTCAATAAATATTAGGTAAAGTGTTAAATTATATTCTGTCGCTTTCTCAATGAGTGTTCGGATAGTTAACAAGTGATTACTGGTGCTGAAGTTTTTTTCTGAAACCTGGCTGTTCAGTTGTTTGGTTCGATTTCAGTTTGTTTTCTAGCCTATTGATGATGATTCTAGTAAACAACTTAAAGGTCTGCGACAATAGGGATATTGGACGGTAATTATCCAATATCTTGTTGTCGCCTTTCTTGAAGAGCAATATTGTTGAGGAAATATTCCAATTAGCTGATATTTGTCCTTCACTTAGGCATTTATTGAACAGTATTTTCAATGATTGTAAAATCAGTTCACCTCCTTCCTTCATTAATTCAACCATCACTTCATCTGTACCTGGTGCTTTGTTATTTTTCATGTTTCTCAAGGTTGATATATTCTCTTCTTCTGGTATTTCCTCGGAGTTGACGTTGAGTGACTTTTCTCTTTATGTCTTTTTTGAATTCCATTGGTGGATTATTTTTTGATTCGTAAAATTTACCGTAATAACTTTCAATTATTCGTAGTATTTCGTCTCGATCTTTTGTTTCTTGTCCATTTTCATCTTTTAGACTATTAATTAAAACTTTACCCAAATTTCCTCTGATTGCTTTCATGCTTTTATTTTTTCGATAATTTTTTCAATATGGTATTCCAATTGTTTTCGTTTGTCTTCTCTGATTGATTTTTTTAGCGTTTTGTTAGTTTCTATGTATTGGATGGTGTTTCTTTTTTTCTGCGTGAGTAGGTTTCTTCTTTCTTCAAACAGCTGTTCTGTTTTATTACTCCATATTTTTTTCTTGTGTTGCATTCTCTTAGCTATCTTCTGTCCCACGTCGACTAGGGCTTTTATCAGTACTTCATTAATTTCATCTATACTCTTGTGACTTAGGTCTTTGTGACTTTCTATGACTTTCTTTATTTCGTTTTGATATTGTGTTTTATTCTCTCTTAAGATTTGTGCGTCTATTTTTGTCTTACTTTTTGTCATGAATCTTTTTCTTTCCATTTTTTCGTTTATTTCTACTCTTGCCCTTACGATTCTATGGTCGAGCAAGTATTACGTCATATATATTTTTGAACTCGTATTTTAACAAGCTTTCATTTGACACCCACTCGACCCACTCGACCCACTCGATGACCTGGTAAAAAAAATTTTTTCACTTCCGATTTCACCCCACAAAACTAATCCCCTAGTCAAAATTTAACTTTCAAAACTATACGGCTCTGATTAGAACATCAATTCCTAAATGTGTACCAAATTTCAACTATTTATGTTAAATAGTTCCGGAAAAAATTGGGTATGAGAGATACATGGACAGACGGATGGACGGACAGAAACCGAAGTGATCCCATAAGTGTTCCTTCCATACGGAACGCTAATAAAAAATACTAAATTATGCATGATTTCAATAACATAAGTTTTCAAGACATGGCCTAACGCTCAGCATCACACGTGGAGAACCACGTGTGATGTGGACCGTTAGATAAACAATTAGTTAACTTACACACCTTAAAACGATTGCTTAAATTTTAATGAATTATTAATTTGTTTCATTTTAAAAATAACAGTTCTGAAACTAACAGTAATTTTAAATATTTGATTCTACTAATGAATGAATTATTTCCAATATAGAGTTTAGCAAAATAAATATGTTATTGAATAGAATTCTTATAAAAAAAATTTTATTGACTCAATAAAAATAAAGACCTAATTAATAATAAATTTGTATTGAATAAATTTTTTTACAGTTAAATAAAGTGAGTTATAAAGACGTTGTTAATAATGATAAATTGGATTTGTTTCAAAATTTGACACGCTCTAATGAAAGTGGTCCCATAAAAATTAATGATGTTTCTTAGAAAAACTAATAATCAATTTCATACCATCCAAAAGTGTGAGCAGAAAGAAAAGAAGAATATAATACGATATAAATTATGTCTTAAAAACGTAGAACCATTTTTCTACTTTTCTTGCTAAAGGAAAGTATTGTATTTGTGAAGGAATCACACATCGAGATTTTTGCTTTTCACGTTTTAGAATTCCTAGATTACAAAAACATAGTCATTCAATCCCTGAGTCTGCCTGTCTCTCGGCTATTGGCACGATAACTCTCGAACGAGATGACAAATAAATTTCAAACTTGGTAAGTAAATAACATCTAAAAAGAAGATGATGCCTATAGCTTTTAAACGATATTGCTTCAGGCCAAGGGAATGAAGAGGATGGGGGTCGATAAATTTTAAAAGGTTTGAATACCGGCAGTAATTATAGATTATAAAAAATGTAATTGATCTTTCCGATCAACTCGAAACATATTCTATAAGTTTACGTAAGGGACTAAAATAATACCGTAAATTGGCAGTGGAATTACTAACGGGTCATTGGTTCTTCGCTGGTTACATCAGAAAATAATAAAAAAAGTCTATCACCAAGTTCAAAGAGTTAGTTCAGGTTACTCAGCTTTTAGAAAAAAGTTACGCAAGACCTCTCCAGCCTAATCAAATCAACGAAAACCATGCTCTAACTGACGGTAATAAAAGAAGCAGATGCTTGCTACGAAACGCTGAAAAATAATCATGATTGGAAATACTCCCAAGCTAAATCCTGACAAACTCGCTACAAATGTAGTGCTAATGAAAAATTTTATTGTTTGAAATGTTTTTTTTACCACGTTTAGGTCAGAAATGTTGTAATTGTTATATATTTTCGTTCTATAATGGACTTTTTCTGATTTTAGTGGCCTATATCAGTACACTTATACAGTAAAAAACCATTTGTTTCATGCATTTATCATTATTACAACTAAATATTTGTCTATTTTTATCTGTGGGTTACACTTGATCCCAAAATAAATATTTGCTTTTTAAAACTGCGTATTACTGGAACTATACCACCAAAAAAAACTGGCCAAAGGGCCATGCTTGATAAATTTTCCATGCATTTCCTCAGCCCCGTTGAAGTTTTTACGATACATCCAGCCTAAGGAAAAATTATTTTGTTGTATTCGATAGTATATAAGTAGACCAAATCATTAATTCCAATTGTATCAAATTAAATACAAATGGCGCTTAAGGTGATAATAATCTTATATATATATATATATATATATATATATATATATATATATATATATATATATATATATATATACATATGTATATATATATATATATTTCGTAAAATATATTTTATTTTTTATTTGTGTCTAATGTACTTTAAATATCGTTTTTTTTTTTTTCGTCAACATAGGACTGTATAAGCTGCAATATCAAAATCGACACTAAGTGATTGATTGCTGCAAAATAAATAAAAAAGGCGAAATGTAAATTTAAAAGCCTTTTCCAATATTAAACGCTCTTTGAGCGACATATTTATTAATTTTGTAGCCGTTCGCGTTGTACCATTGGCATAGGGCACGAAGGATTTGTAAGTTATTCTAACGGAGTTTCGATTAAGTAGGTGGGGAATTTTTGCCACTGGGAAAAGGAAAATTATTACAGGGGATTTTCCTAAATGAATACCAACATACGGTAAAATTTGTTTTTGACTATCAGAAAAAAAAATTTCCGAAGAGCGATGTACGGGTTGACAAAATGTAGTATTTTCAGATAAATATAAATTACATTTTACAAATGAGAGGAAACTGTCTTTAATTTTATTTTAGAGAAAAAGGTAATAAAAATTCACACGGCTTTAGTTTTGTCAGTAAAATATATTGATTAGGAATGGAAATATATGGCTTGACAGATTTGTATACAATATTTCAAGCAAAATAAACGCAATTATGCAAAAAGCGATATACTTATTTAAAAAACTAAATATATATCAGTCGTATTCAGATGAATTTTTGAGAAGGCATCCGGTTTCTGGACTGGTGTTCTATTAACTGAGCTATTAAGGCTTGTTAATTCAAACGTCTTCCTTTTTTCAATTTGCGTAAAAGGGAGGAAGGTAAGGAACACATATTGGTTATTCATAAGGCAATTTACCGTTTATCTAGCCGAAGGCTTCAAATTGCAGTCAAGATATAACCTTTTTTATTTTTAAAAATTCGTCTTTGTAATACATATAAACATTTGTTTATTAGGAATGGAATTATAAGAAACAGCAAATTTCGGTGCAAGTTACATAAAACAAAAAAATATATAAATTTTATTATATTAAGACATTTTTCAAAATAAACCTGAAGACCTAAAAAAAAACAAAAAATGGTTTGACAGTGCCGATTCTCATTTATATATAAGGGACATTTGAATTTTTAACGTTTAAAGTCCAAAAATCATTCTATTTGTTAGAATATCGAAAATATTTTTAGGAAAAAGGTGTCTGAAATTTTATTTCATGGTAATTATGCAAAATTTTAGATAGATTGGACAAGGATCATATTTTATCAGTTTTTGACCAATACCATAAAAATATAATCACAAGGGAATTTTTATTTTTTGAACTTGAATTGATTAGTACAAGAATTTAAACATTTGGTTTTTGATTTCAAGTTCTATTTTACTTGTTTTACAATCAATAATGAAAAAAATTCTGATTTTCTTAAAACCGCAATTGTTGCATGGACAATTATTGAATATTTTTACCCTATTACTTGTAATTTGGGGTTTTGGTTTTTTAAAGGACACTCAGCATCATAATTTATTGCAAAATTTAAATAAATAACTGAAAACTAGTGGTTTTTGTTTATTTAACTTGAGAAATGTCTGTAATTTTTTTTATTTTTTGTGTGCCTATAGTAAATATCTTTGTGACTTTTAGTAAATATCAATTCACTCGTTTCTTTCTTTTTTTTTGCAATAAAATAGTGACACTAATGTGGCCTTCAAAAAAAATCAATAACTTTTAACAGCATGCTAAAGGGTAAAAATATTTGATAATTTTCCGTGCGACAGTTGCGGTTATAAGAAAATTATTTTTTAATTATTGGTTGTGAAAGAAGTAAAACATGGCTTGAAATCAACAAATACATTTTAACGCTCTTTTATCAATCTAACCAAAGCATTTCAAATTCAAAAAAATAAAAATCTCTTTGCGATCATATTTTTATTACGGTATATACGGTTTCTGTCCAATCGATCTGAAAGTCCCTTTTCCTAATAAATGTTTTCTAATTTTAAGAAACCGTTTCGCTTTTGGTCTTTAAACTTTTAAAAATTCAAATTTTCCGTCAATTAGCAAATGACAATCGGCACTGCAAAATCAGTTGTTGGGTTTAAAGTGATGTAAAATCTACCTATAAATATATTTTTTTCTAAATTTAGTAATAAAGAACACACATGTAGCACACTATCTGTCACTGTATATATACATTTATATATATATATATATATATATATATATATATATATATATATATATATATATATATATATATATATAATTAGCTTATTCCATCCATAGTCGGATGTAAGCCTCCCCAAGTTGTCTCCAGTGAGCTTTGTTGTTTGCTTTTTGCATCCAATCGTGTCCTGCTAATCTTTTTATATCGTCCGTCCATCTTGTCTGCGGTCTCCCTCTGCATCTTTTGTGTTCTTTAGGCCTCCATTCAACTATACGGCCTGTCCATCTGTTATCATTCAGCCTTGCGATATGCCCCGCCCAATTTCACCTTAATATACATATTCGTTGTATTACATCTGTCACTTTTGATCTTCTTCGTATCTCGATGTTAGGAATACAATCTTGGAGTCTAATATTTAGCATTCTCCTCTCCATTGCTTTTTTTGGGTTACTTGGAGTTTATTTAATATAAATTTTAATTTAAATCCCACGTTTTAGTGCCATATGTTAATACCGACAGTACACATTGATCGAATATTCTGCCTTTTATTGTAGTTGTAATTGTAACCTTCTGAAGACAGACCAAGCTAACGAGACTCTTCTATCCAAGTCAGCCTTTAAATTCATATATATATATATATATATATATATATATATATATATATATATATATATATATATATATATATATAACAATCATTTATTAGTTCCAAGAATAACAATAGTTATAAACACAAAATGGTATGGAACATTGTACAAAGAACAAAAAGATAAAAGGACATTCACAAAACACATACATATGTTTATGACAAAAACAAAAGGCTCAGAAGACATCATTAAAGACAGTCAACGGAAGATGAAAAGCATCGTTAACAAGTAGCAATAAAATTAGCATTTTTATTCATAAGTTAAGTCTGTCTGAATCACTAAAGAAACTGTCTATAGTATAATAAGCTTTTGATAATAAAAACTTCCGTATCTTTGTTTTGGCTCTTACTTGCGGTAATTTTCGGACGCTCTCTGGAAAACTATTAAATATTTTAACGGAAGAATACTGTACACCTCTTTGGATATAACTAAAATTACACTTCTCAATTACAAGATCTGTTTTATATCTAGTTTCATAATTATGTCTGTTTGCGCATTTTCAAAGAGATCCTTGTTAATAAGAACACACATGAAGGAGTCCAATATATACATACTAGTTAAAGTTAAAAGAGATTTACTGACAAATACATTCTTACAGCTTTCACGATAATGCATCTTAAAAGTAGCTCTGATACATTTTTTTTGTAATTTAAAAATTTTGTCTACTTGAGGAGAATTTCCTCAAAAAATCAAACCATACCTGAACCTGGACTGCACGTAAGCATAATAGGCCGTCAAGGCAGCATCAACGCCCACATTATTTGATAAGATTCTCAGTGCATAACAATATTTGGAGAGACCAGCCGCGACATTCTCTACATGCTGTCTCCAATCAAGTTTAGCATCAATATTGACGCCCAGCAGAGACAGATGCTGACATGTTTGAATATCGTTACCCTTGTAAGGAAACGTGAGAAAATGATCAACCCTTCTGCCAAAAACCAGACACTGTGTTTTTGAAACATTCAGTAGAAGGTCATGGGTTGTAAAATAACTATCTAGAATTTCACAGGCTCTCCCCATATCAGCGACTATCTCTTGTGGAGTGTCACCACTAAAGATCAGGGTTGTGGCGTCCGCGTATAGAACTGTAAACTTTCCTGTAATGTTAGGAAATTCGTTTGTATAAAATATATAAAGCAGCGGGCCTAAAATAGATCCCTGAGGTACACCCCTCGTAACAGCGACCCTGTCTGAAAGAAAAGACCTGCCATAATTATCAGTCTCCATCACTTGCTGAATGCGATTATTCAAGTAGGAGGCGATTAACTTTAATGCATTTCCCCTAATACCCAGGTGTTCCAATTTTATGCATAAAGTCTTATGATTGTGATCAAAGGTTTTTGACAGATCAATACACATTGCCATAGTTATCTTTCCGCTATTTAGTGAATCCAGAACATTCGACAATGCCTGATAAATGGCTCTTGTGGTGGACTTTTCCTTTATAAAACCGTTTTAATTGGATGCAATCATCGAGTGCCTCTCCAAGAAATCTCCCATTGATAATCCTCTCAAAGATCTTTCCAACATTAGACAGAAGAGATATCGGTCTGTAGTTTTTCTCATCATTTGCTGTTCCTTTCTTATGGATTGACTTTACAATGGCATTTTTTAGGAGATCAGGATATATGCCCCGCACAAGACACAAATTAATGATAAACGACAGTGGCTCAGATATTATTTCTGCAGCTTCTTTAAGTATATTTACTGGTAAATTATCATCTCCAACTAATTTTTTATTTTTTAAAGATTTGATTACAGAAAAGACCTCGGGAACCGTCGTTGGCATTAGAAATATAGTATTGAAATTTTTTTTTCAGATGACGATAACTGAAATCCACCGACATCCAGAACATCATTTATTCTGGGACACGCGTTTATAAAGTATTTGTTCAGATGATTTACAATTTTAAAAGGATCGTTAAACCTTTGTGAAAAATTATCAAGAATTGTCTTTGGTGGATGATCGGTTTTTGTTATATGTTTAACCAAATGCCAAGTCGCTCCAATCTTATTTTCGGCATTATTTATAAAATTAGTTTGTGATTGTTTTTTAGCTTCCTTTATAACTAAATTTAATATTTTGCAATAATTTTTATAGTATATATCAGTAATTTCCCCCTTATTCTCTTGAAATAAAGCTCACACTTATTTTCATTATATTTCTTTATTGGAAAGGTTTTGACGAAATAATTTGAGAACAAACTCCGAAATGTGCTGTATGCCCCGTCCACAGTACCAGCATCATAAACAGTAGACCAGTCAATGCCCTCCAATTCCCGCTTAAAGTGCAGAACCTTGTTCCTCGGAAAAACCCTCCTAAACGTAAATGTGGGTTCATTTATATAGAACAATTATCTGTGCATAATGATCAGAGAGCGCCGAATTCAAAACATAAGCTGAGAGAACATGCTCAGAGTTACAAAATATGTTATCCAAAAGAGTTGCGGAATGTCCGTAACGACAAATATATATATATATATATATATATATATATATATATATATATATATATATATATATATATATATATATATATGTATATATTATATATATATTTATATATATATATATATATATATATATATATATATATATATATATATATATATATATCGGAAAGTAGCAAGATTTTTAGGTTTTTAATCTCCCATCTATATGGGACTTTTGTTTCTACTGACGTTGTCTCTTTAAGTCAATTAACCACAATTCTTAAGGCCATAAAAAAACCTCGTTACGGTCTATTTAAAAGATAAACAACCAGCAAGATAAGGTAACTCCGACGATTTATTAAAGACGATCATTTTTTAGGTCAAATTTATCTTCTTTCAGAATAAACACAAAGTTAATTGTTCGAAAAAATTGCAAAGTCGCTAACTTCAGGAAACTCTTGATAAATGCTTTTTCTTTGGTCTCTTGCGAATTAAAGTCACGACTGATTTGATAGAAAATCAGGTAAAGGGAAATAAACTGGGGTTTGTTAAGTTTATTAAAGATTGAGGCTTTGGTTTAAAAGTTTAAACCTCATTGATTAACTGGTTGGAATTTCGTTAGGAAAGTTTTATTAATCAACGCTTTGTTTAGACTTGTTAACCTGCTTCAAAGGTTTTATTTCGAGGGTAGAAAAATTTCCTCTGTCAACAGTAAATCTTATGAAGAAATTATCTTTTTACTTTCCTTGCTAAAGGAATATATAGTGGTTCATAGATCATGAAAACTATAGTTTCCCATTTTTGTTAGCCTGTGAGTCTACGTGTCTCCCAGTCTGTATATCTGGTGGTACGATAAGTGACGAATGAGGTATTGATTTCAAATTCGGTACACACATAATACATAAGATGATGGAACCTATAGTTTTATAGTAATATAGCTTAAGGGGAAGGGAATGAAAAGCCGTAATTGCTGAATTTGCGCTTGCTTCATAACTCTAGTTGACTGATTTCTGCTACTGTCAATTTAAATTCCTAATTGCCCAATTACACTCGTTTCAAAGACAAATGATTTTAGAGAATCGGGCAGTATTCAACGAAAAAATTTAAAAATAAGTTAGTTTTTGTATATTCTTTATTTTTCCTTCTAACCATCTTGAAGGTATAAAATTTTCTCATATTTTTTTTTTAAAGACAAATTTCCTAAGACCTTTCGCCCACAAGAAAAATCCATAAGATTTGGACTAAAATGCGAATTTGGACCAATCTTAAAATTATTTGATAAAATTAGGCGCACTTTTTTGTTAATATAAAAGCTATATTTTTCTATAATTTGAAGCCATAATATCGAATTGAAAGGAAGTTACTTGTAAAAAAATGATTTTTTTTCGCCGCATAACAACAAACAGAACCTAAGATATTTAAGAAATAGTGAGCCGAAAACTCGTTTAAACTATGTTGGCACTGTGTCAAAGTAGTTAAATCGATTTTCAAGCTGTACCCAAAAATTTTCCTCCACTATACGAGGCTGGTTTGAAAAGTCCGTGCAAAGTCCGAGAGATGGCACCACCGGCGCGTATCGAGGTCATGTTTAGTTAGTAGCATCTCTTGAATGAACGCACACCAAGTTTCAGCAATATTGGTCTATTTCTTTGTGTTTGGCATTCGTGTGAATCAAGGAAGTCGAGTGATTTGCAAGAAATGGACGAAAAAGAATTTCGTGTGGTGATTAAACATTACTTTATGAAAGGCAAAAGGCCTCAGGAGACTAAAGAGAAGCTTGATAAACATTATGCTGACTCTGCACCTTCGATTAGAACAGTTTATAAGTGGTTTCAAAATTTTCGGACTGGCCATATGGGCACAAGTGACGCTGAACGTTCTGGACGGCCTGTGGAGGTTACGACTCCAGAAATCATTGATCAAATCCATGATATGGTGATGGATGACAGAAGAGTTAAGGTGCGTGAGATTGCTAGTGCTGTGGGCATCTCGACTGAACGGGTACATAATATTTTGCATAAACATTTGGACATGAGAAAGCTATCCGCAAGATGGGTGCCGCGATTGCTCACGCTTGACCAAAAACGGAATCGTGTGAAGTGTTGCAAGGATGGTTTGCAGCTGTTCCAGAAGAATCCGGAGGACTTTAAGCGTCGTTTCGTCACTGTGGACGAAACATGGATACATTACTATACTCCTGAGACCAAACAATAATCTAAACAATGGGTTACCAAGGGGGAATCTGCACCAAAAAAGGCGAAGACCGTTCCTTCGGCCGGAAGGTTATGGCGACTGTCTTTTGGGATTCGCAAGGGATAATCCTCATCGACTATCTGGAAAAGGGTAAAACTATTACAGGTGAATATTATTCATCGTTATTAGACCGTTTGAAAACCGAGCTGCAAGAAAAAAACGCCCGCGATTGGCCCACAAGAAAGTCCTTTTCCATCACGACAACGCACCAGCACACACCTCAGCAGTTGTGGTCGCAAAATTAATGGAAATAGGATTCCAACTCGTTTCACATCCCCCCTATTCTCGAGACTTGGCTCCCTCGGACTACTATTTGTTCCCCAATTTGAAGAAATGGCTGGCGGGACGAAGATTTTATTCAAACGAGGAGGTGATTGCTGACACTAATGGATATTTTGCAGACTTGGACAAATCCTATTATTGGAACGGATCAACAGACTAGAACATCGTTGGATGAAGAGTATAAGCCTAAAAGGAGACTATGTCGAAAAATAAAAAAGGTTTACCCCAAACACATAAGTAGTTTTTATTTTTGCACGGACTTTTCAAACCAGCCTCGTATATAGTATGTCTGTTGTAATCTAGGATAGTGTGTACAAAGGAATTTTATTGCGAAGTGTGTCTTCTGGCATTTTAAATAAAGTAGCAGCATTTGCGACATTATACCATTTGTTTTAAGAAGTGTTTTTTCGATTAGGTTCTTTTTTTCTTCTATGAGAATCGTCTTTAGAAAACTGAATATGGGATCTCGCAATATGTGGTCTAGTTATATCATTGTCTGTTTTATAATATCAATAAGGTGCTGTTATTTAATATACCCGGTATATTTTCGGTAGTCCCTTTAGGGTCCCTATATTAAATGCCTCTATTCTTTTGAGGGACTTTACTTTAAATAACCAGGTCTCTGCTCTAGTAACCAAGGCCTAAAATTTTGTGTTAGGATTTGCTGTTTGCTCTTACGTCGGAGAGTGTGGCTCCCAGGTATTTAAAACAATATTCAGTGTATTTTCAAAAGTCTCTACCATTTGAACACAACTTTCACTATATGTATCATCGACAAGGTCAACAGCAAAGGCAAAATCGTAGTCTTTATCCAAAAATAAAGATTTGAACAGGAACAAAAGGAAAAATTCTAAAGTCAGCTGAAAGATATATACTATGGATTTTAACTAAACTGAGAAATTTCTTTTATGGGTCTAGCTCACGTGTTACAGGGAAGTCCCTAAAGCGCTACAGGAGCGACACGTGTGCAGAAAAAGCCATTCAAGTTGTTCTTGAATCGCTGTAAATTATACTCGGTGGGAAACACAGTGCTGGGCAAATTATTCCAAAGGGATGATGGTCTCCATATAAAAGACTGCTTGAAAAGTGTTGTACGACTAGTAACAAGCTGCACCTCATACGGATGTGAAGTATTAGCGCGACGTGTACTTCTAATATGCACCGCTATGGGAGGAATTAAGCGGGCCACATGCTTAGAACACTTTCCATGAAAATACTCGTAGAATAGGCTCAAGTCGCCAACCGTTCTTCGATGTTCCAGCGAATCAATACTGCCGGTCAGTTTCGGATCTCCAATCAGACGAACAGCTCTTCTCTGAATAGAATCCAACAAATGCAGTGTATGTTTAGGAGCGGAGCTCCAAACAAGGGAGCAGTATTCCATAGTTGGTCGAATTTGAGCTTTGTAAAGAATTAACAGTTGTTGTGGAGTGTAAAGCTTTCTGGTTCGAAATAATATTCCCAACTCTTGAGAAGCTCTCCTTGCTATGCTTGCAACATGTTCATGCCAGGACATATTTGCTCCCAAATTAACGCCCAACAAATTAAGTGACGATGTTAGAGGAATGGAGTGCCCCGACATAACTATGTCGGGTTCAGCAACGTTAACTTTTCTAGAAAAATATGCCGCCTGGGTTTTTGTAGCGTTAAATTCCACTTAGTTACTGTCACCCCAGGATAGGATTTCTTCCAGGTCTTTGTTAAGTTGAATGACTTCCTGCTGTCTGCGGATATTCGTCTGAATAGCCGATGTCCAAACGTTCAAAGTGAATGAAGAGACAAGTGTACTGTCATCTGCGAAGCTGTAGATTGGATTCTCAGTTTTTTCCAGCAGATCGTTAATATAAATGAGAAAGAGAGTAGGAGACAGTATGGAGCCTTGGGGTACACCGGCGTTGATAGTGAAGGTATTAGAAAGAAATCCGTCGACTGCCACTCGTAAAGAACGCTCCCTGAGGGAACATGGGAGCCATAAACAGAAATTTTCAGACATACCATAAGAACGTAGCTTAGCCAACAGCCCATCGTGCCAAACACGGATCTGGATATGTCAAGAGCAACTGCTCTGCTCAACTGAGAATATTATATATAGCTTTTATTTTTACAGGCACAGTTACAAGTTATTTATTTTTAATTAAAGAGAACTTCTGGTACTTATATACCATCAATTTCCACACAGTACTAGATCTAAAACAAAGAAGAATAATTTTAAAAACCTTCTGACTTTCTGTTTTAAATGGTATCACTGACTCCCTGTATGGTTAACATAAGCAGTCAGCTTGAGCTTAGTTCTCTTTTTTTTATTGTTCTTATGCTATGACTTTTACTTAAATATTCAAAAAAAATTAAGGCGAAACAAGTCCTATTGACTCTTGTACTATTTTACTTTAATAAACCATTTATTACATCGTCTATGCAAGCAGACTTAATTAAGGTTTCTCATAATTTCCTCTTTGATATAGGGAAGTCACCGCTAAATAATAGGCGAAATTTCAGTGTATTGTGGGCAGCGTTTGTATAGTCATTATATTTCTTAGCCGTCATCTAATAGCATTAGTGGTGTAATGACTATACATGAGTGGTAGTATCGGATCAATACTAGTATGGAAGAATCTGAAACTTTAGATAGTCCGACAAATTGTCTCCTAATTTTAGGTTCTTTATGAATAAATCACATGCTCTGTTACGAACTACCTAAATGGATATAAGGACAGCTATTACCGAAGGTTTTTGTCGTTGGAAAACATAGTCCTAGGCAATTAATTCCAAGGGGATAAGATTTCTCGTATAAAATAGTTCGTGAAGCGGGTGGTACTATATTACCGAGATAAATATTCCTATCATGCACTACTCTGGCAGGAATCAAGCGAGCTAATTAGTCGAAAACTTCCCATGTAACTAGCTGAGGTGGAAACTCAATACTCTCTTCTATGTTCCAAAGAATCAAGGATTCTGTTGAATATTCAGTATTCCATTAATGATCGAATCAAGCTTTGCTTAGTATTAAAAGCTGTTATACAAGACACAGATGTCTGTTACGAAATAGTTTTCCAAGTATCTCAAAAGCTGAGATTGATATACCTACAATATAATTTTATGAAGACAAACTTATTCCCAAATTAATGCCTAGTAAATGTAATGAGGATCATAGTGGCATAGTGTAGGTCAAACTATATCCGATTTTGTCAAGTTGACATGACAGAAAAAATTGACATCTGGTTGTTGTACCATTACTGGGTTCCTGTCGCTCAAATAAAGGAATTTCTAAACTACTAGAAAGAAGACAATACATAACCGACATATCGGACAAATTCTATAGACACAAAATACAAACATCATTACACACACACGACCTCTCAGCAACGCTCGGTATATAATCCGCTACACAAACCGTTGTATTCAAAATTGCCAATTTATTTTGAAGATCTGTGTGAACAAAATGAAAACTAGTCCAGTTTGAACGCGAAAAAAAAAAACTGGACTGGTAAGGCACATAGAGTAGCAACGAAGGTGATTGAACAATTCACCCAAGAAAATATAAATGTAAATAATTTTAGATTTAATCGTACAGTGTAACATAAACAATAGTATAGTAAAAGTGAAGTGAAAATACACAAAAAAAATTATTATAAAAAAATCATGTATAAACATAATTTACATATACAGCGATTGCAATATTGTAAATAGATAAAAGATGTAAATAATGCAAGTAAATAACGAATGTGTGAGATGGAAGAAATGACAGAGAGAGAGAGAGAGAGAGAAAAAAAGAGAGCGAATGCAAACAATAACAATATAAGGCCATTGCACACGTACCTGCAAAAATCAAGTTGGGTTTCTTTTCCCAACAAAAACATGAACAACTATAACGAAAGAAAAATAAAGAAGAATAAACAACAAAAGATTTTAAATTAATAACAAATAACCGGTCAAGTGCAGGTTGAACTTGCGCGATTAGTGTTCCGTACGTTGCGTTGATTGCTTTTAAAATAAAAAATTTTGTTACGGGGGTATAAAATGATCAGTGACTTCACAAAACACACCCTAAATAAATTTTCAACAAAGTTTGTTTCTAATCTTTACTGGAAACCGATGACCTTGAAACTTTTGTTTTCTTCATATACCAGATAAATTATTAAAGGTAATGCACCCGTGATAATTTTCGTTCAATCTACAACCCGTGGAGAATATTTCAGAATTCTTTCAAAATTTTTTGATCAGTACTTTTCGAGAAAAGGGGGGGACAGCGATTTATCGCTATTTTTTTAAAATAATACAAAGAAAAGTATATGCAAGTTTTATATTCTATATATATTTTTTACTAATGTTTTCACAAGCTTTCATTTGACACCACACTTGATGACCTAGTAATTTTTTTTTTCACGTCTGATTTCACCCCCCAAAACTAAACCCTTAAGTCAAAATTTAACTTTCAAAACTACACGGCTCTGATGAGGCCATCAATTCCTATATTATTGCCAAATTTCAACTTTCTATGATAAATGATTTCGGAGAAAATCGGGTGTGACAGACAGACAGACAGACAGGCAGACGGACAGACACCGAAGTTGTCTTATAAGTGTTCCATACGGAATAATAAAAACACCATCCTGTAAAGATATCGGAAAATGATGCAATAAACACCAAAACGGTACGAGGGTCTACCACTCGGCAAAACACCTGCCAACCGAAAGGTTATTAAATAAATGAATATGTTACTCAATGTATTGTATTTGTACCACATAAGTCCAATTTGTAACCCTAACTATATATATAATGTAATTAATAAAGAACTTTTTGAATTTCAATTTGAATTTGCATTACTGTCGCTCAACTAGAGGAATTTCTAAGTTGTTTAACTTCTTTATATCTTCGGTTATCTGAACTGGTAGCAGGTATCTGAATGTCCAGGAAAAGGAGCAAGTAAGTCTGATGTCGCCAGTAAAGCAATAGATTAAATTTTTAGTTTTTAAAAATAAATCTTTAGTGTAAACAGCAACAAATAGTACTCGGATGCATCAACTGTCACTCTCAAAGAACGACCTTTGATGAACCTCAAAAGCCATAAACAAAATATTTCAGACACATTGTAATAGTGGACCACAGCCAACAATTTATCATATTAAATACGGTCGAATATTTTAGATACAATAAGCGTGATTGCGGAACACTCTCCAGAGTATTTGAGTTATAAGTCTGTGGATCTCCTGGTGATCCTGTAATACGACTGTTCGATTGGACGAGCTTTTTGCAACTACCGGCTAAAATCAAGCACATCTTGAGCTAGATAAAAATATGTTTTTTTTTTCTGGGGGATAAATCGAAAGGACTACAAAAATCTTGTGTTTCCTGGCAAATACTTTTTTGGTGTCTAGCTCCTTTAAGGTACATTTTACGATTTACCTTTTAAAACGATTTGTTTTTGGTAGTACGTTAAAAATACTGGGCGCTATTTTTCTATGAACAATAAACATTTCAAATGTTCGGACTAACGGTTTATGATATAAAGGTTTACAAAACACTGTCAGAAGGCAAACTTTTAGGAAGTAACATAATTTTTACATCTTTAATCTGACTCAGCATTTCTCGTCTCATCAGGTTTTTTTTTTTTCAGATCGTCAAATTTAGATCCCAGCGCCAGAGTATCCGTTTTTTCAAGAAGTGACAGCGATAACAGTGTTTTTTTCTCCAATGGTTACAAGCAATGAGATTGGGATAGTTTATTTGGATCATTTCACAAAGCAGAAGTTGGTACCATGGATTCATAACGGCTCTTTACCTCCAAAGAAGGCGAGAACTTAGTCGTCCTCTGGAAACTTGATCGATCTCCATCCAATTTTTCGTTACTACGAAGGAATTTTCCTTGTTGAATTGGTTGCGCATTGCCCTTTAGTGTAGCATTTCATAACTAACAATCGCAATAAGAGTAGATGAAGTGTTTATCTAGTAGATTTTTTTAAAAATTGTTTTTTTTTGCTTTTTAGTGTAGTACGGAACACTTAGAAGATCACTTCGTATCTGTCTGGTCCGTTTGTCCATCTGTCTGTATGTCTGTCCATCTGTCACACCTGATTGGCTCCAAAACTATTTGATACAGAAAGATTGATGGCCTTGTACCCGTGTAGTTTTGAAAGTTATGTTTTGGGAGGCAAAATCAGAAGTGAAAAAACAATATTTACCAGGTCATCGAGTGGAATGTCAAATGAAAGCTTGTACAAACACAAGTTCAAATATATATATATATATATATATATATATATATATATATATATATATATATATATATATATATATGTATATAATGTAATACTTGCGCAAAATTTTCTTTGCATTTTTTTTTAAAATTGCGAGAATTCGCAAACCTCCCCTTATCTCGAAAAAAACTAATCAAAAAATTTTAAAAATATTCTAGAATATTCTCTACAGAGTGTAGAACGAAAATTATCACGAGTGCATTACCTATAATAAATTTATATGGTATATAAAAAAAAAAAAAAAAAATTTCAGTTTTCAGTAAAGATCGGAAAAAAATGCCGACAAACCAGAGACAATTTATTGTGAAAACTCATTTGGGATGTGTTTTGTGTGAAGTCATTGATTATTTTTGTTTTATTGATACCTTCGTAGCAAACATTTTCATTTTTTTAAAAGCAATCAACGTGCAAGTCCGACTTGCAGTTGTTTTGTGAAGTCATTAATTATTTTATACCTTTCGGCCGGTTATTTTTATCCTAAATTTTCTGTATTCTCATAACTAATTTTCTATAAATTTGTAATGAAAAATTGTACAACGCTTGTCGCCTGCTCTTTTAGTAAACGTTAATCTTATTTAAACTAAACTGCATGAAGCATGGTCATGTCTCAACATAAATATGCTTCTCTATCTAGATAAATTACTATCCCACTAAAACAAAGTTCAAATTTTGGAGTCTGAAACTATAATCATTTCTCATCTTCATTGAAACCTGTCCGATGTGAACGATGAATGAAACTTTAAAACGGGAATTTGGAATAGTTAACTTCCATTAGAGTTAAATAATTGTAATTAATTGCAGATTTCTATCGAAAAATAAGTTATAATAGATTAAGCGACCTGAAAAGAGTATACAGTCATGTCGTTTATTCCTTGTATAATTTAATTTAATAAAAGCCCTTTATTTAAAACGATTTTTTTTTAAAAGTTAAGAATTGTAGGTATTATACAATGTATATTAAGGCCGAAACAAATATTCGTTGAATTTTTGTCCATTTGTCGATTTGTTTGATTGTTAATTTGTCGGTATCAACCATTTTTTTGTCTGTCACAGTACAGGTTTACAGAACAATACAGCGGATTCGCAGCAGAATATACATGGACGAGACAAAAAACTAATGAGGTTAATTTTTCATATTAATTTAGTTTACTTTTTTACGAATCAAGATTACCCCCTTCAAAGCTTCCAAGCTTCCTTGGATAGCTGCACTGGCAATATATATTCTGCGAAAAGCAAATATACTTTTAATGAAATGTATCCTTCTGCCTAGATGACACTCCTGTCGAAGAATATACGTATAATCCTCCTTTTAGTAAATTGTTAAACTCATCATTAAAAGTGAGTATGGGTAAATTAATTTTAAAACAACAATCTTTTTTTTATTAATTTAGCTCTTTTTGACACATCAACGTTATCCCCTTCAACGTAGTGCCTTTGGGGAGCTACAAAACGAGGGAGGTATTATTTTCCTTGTCCGTTGCAGTGCTGAAAGCCTTCTGCTAGAATGTTGTTCCGCTTGTCTTTACGCTATTCTGGAAAAAATAGATAAAAAATCAAGTAGAATTTGAGCCAGAGTAATTGAAAGAAAGCACTGAGGCTGTGCAGTGAATAGGGTTACAGGGAACTTAACAAATGTTTTTTTAGCAAAAATTCACTGATGGAGGCTAACGTGTGGGTTGCATAACTGCCATTGTCTTTTTGAGCTTTTCAGTAACTTTCAGTGCCTGGTTTCACTAATGCCATTCATTTTTTGGAGTTCTCAAGAACTGATCCAAAGTTTTGTCAGTTTGTCCTGTAACCACATGTTCTTTGGTAATGACTCTCTGGATATATAAAAAAAAACAAATAATCATCGAATTGATTTTCGATTTGCTCATTCTCTCTTTCTTGGTACGACAAGAGACCTCAGTGTATTAGAACTTCGGCATTTATTCCTGGAGTTGAAAAATTACAATGCATTACTTGTGATCACATGACTGAATATTTCTGGCTACCTCCCAAAATGATGTAGAAGATCAAGACACACATCCCTTTGATTGAACTTCTGATCAATCTTGAGGTGCAAATTTCGTAGAAATCGAGATGAAGTTTTTCAGTGTTATATTACTTAACGACAAAACTTAAAAAACAACGATTTACAAATTGATACAGGACACATCAGTTAATTCCTAAACAGAAAATTTTTTAAATTATTTAATTTCATGACTCAGTGGGGAGTCACAGAAGAACTTTTAGATCTAGGTATCAATGTACCACCCACTCAGTTTACTACTGCTACTACTAATTTCATGATTATGTCCATTCTTTATTCATTTCTGGCTGAATCTGTGCAACCGGAAAAGTTTCTAAGTAGTGTGCATATAATTATTGCACTATAAAATATTTTGTTTAAATATGTTAGTTCTTGCTTAAAATTGAGACTAAGTAAAGAATATGTTAAAAAGTAGTCATGTGGTCTGAGTAGCATTCAAATATATAATCAGATAAAAGGTAGTTCACTGTAAATTTAAGGGTTGTTGCTAATTAAAATATGCTCTGGTCACTATCTACTAACAAATTTCCAGAAAAAGACTCTCTGATGGAGGAATTCTATATAAACTATCCCCTAATAAATTTCATATACTTATCACTAATAGATGATATGGATAAATTGTAGGTAATTAATTTTATATTACAAAACCTAATCTTACCATTCAAGATTTTTTAGGTCTGTAAATTTAGAAAGGACCATCTAGTGACATCGAAATTTTTTCAAAATTAAAACCTTCTTCTTGTTCTCAGCAGTTTACAGTTCACCTTCGGACATAGATCTTCCTTACAGACTTCCAACGTTCTCGATTTTGTGCCTTCCTTATCCACTATAGTGTGGCAGCCATCTTAAAGTTATTAGACCATCTGTTAGGTGGCCTACCTTTGCCTCGCTTAAAAGATCACGGTCTCCACTGCAATAAATCCGTCGTCCACCTACGATCGTGCGTCCTCGCCATATGTCCTGCCCAGCTCCACTTGATCCTTGCTGGCTTCTCCAGGACATCCATGACCTTCATTCTTAGGCAAATTCATGAGTTTGTTCTCCTGTCTATTAGTGTGCAACCGACCATGGCTCTTTGGGTGAGTGTTAGCCACTGTAGTTGGGTTTTGGTAAAACTTTAGACCGGGGGAATGGGGGAATAGAACAACATATGGGCAAAGAAGGAGAAGTAACCCTTAATAATAGTGGGGAAAGAATAATAGAACTAAGTATAGAAAACGACCTAACCATAGCAAACACAAACTTCAAACACAAAGACTTACACAAGTACACAAGAGTTTCCGAGACGAGGAACGAGAGATCAATTATCGATTACTTCCTGCCGAGTAGAAACAAATGGAAAAGAATAAAAGATGTAAAAGTAAAAAGAAAAGCAGAGATCGAAAGTGATCACTATCTAATAATAATGAAAATGAAAAGAATGAAAGAGGAGAAAAATGATAAGAGAAGGAAGAAAGTAAACGAAAAAATTAAGAGCATCAAACTAAGGGAGAATAAATACCAAAAGAAGTACCAATTAATCCTCGAAAAGAAATTGAAAGACTGGACAAACAGCGCAAATACCGATGACAAGTGGAATATTTTAGGAACAGCATATGGTATGCACCGAAAAAGAGCTGTGGTAAAACGGAAATACCAAATAACAACACAAAAAGAACTAAATGGTGGACGGATGATATACGAAGACATGTAAAAAACAAGAAAAAAAGTGGACAAAATATTTGAGCGCAAGAAGAGCCGAAGATTATGAAGTATATAGAGAGAAAAGAAGAGAGGTTAAAGCCGCAATACAGAAGGCAAAAGAAAATCATGGGAGAAATTTGGGAGCAGAATGGTAGAAAACTACAGAGAGAACCAAAAAACTATTCTATGGTACATTAAAATAGCTCAGACAGAGAACATAATATAGCATGCTGAATATGAAAGATAAAGAGGGCAACATAATAACAAATAAAGATAAAATAATGGAACGATGGAGAGAATATTTGAAGAGCTGACAGCTATAGACATAGTGAGACATCAAGAAGAAGAGGCGGAGGTAGCGATAGACGAAGAGGAAATGGAGTCTATAAGCGAGGAGGAAATGGAGGAAGCAATAACCAGAATAAAACTAGGCAAAGCTCCCGGAAAAGATAATATCACACCGGAAATGATAAAATATATGGGAGGAGAAGGAATAAACAAGCTAGTGGATTTAATGAATGACATGAGCAAGAATACCCAAGGACCGGAAAACAGACATTATAATACCATATAAGAAGGGCGATAAAAGAGACTGTAGCAACTGTAGAGGAATAACACTTTCTAGGGTCCCAGGAAAGGTGTTCGCAAGAATAGTAGAAAAAAAATAAGGAACAAAATAGAGTCGACGCTAGAAGACACACAATGCGGATTTAGAAAGAACAGAAGTACACAGGATCTTATATTTTCGATTAGACAAATGAGTGAAAAGATATTAAACAAGAACAGACAAGCACACGTATGCTTCATAGACATGGAGAAACCCTTTGATAGAGTACAAAGGAAGGACGTGTGGCAGACGCTGAGAGTAAGAGGAGTAAACAGAAACATCATAGAAGTATTGAAAGACATGTACAAGGGAAATACGAACATAGTTAGAACAAACAATGAAGAATCAAAAGAATTCGAAACAAGACAGGGGGTCAAACAAGGATGTGTATTGAGCCAACTTCTGTATATAATGGTAGTGGATGATGCAATGGAGAAAGCCAAGAAAAAGATGAAAAAGTTGACATTAGGGTACCGGCGAATGAGAGCCACACAACTAGGAGAAAATAAACATGAAAATCAGTATACAAAAAACAAAAACCATGATAATATCAAATACCAGAGAAACACACGAAATATAGCTGGACGGAAAACTAATTAAGCAAGTAGATCATTTTAAGTACTTGGATGCGATTATAGAAGAGAACGGAAAAATAATATGACAGAGAAAAAAACGAAAGAGTGGGAAGAGCAGGAAGAATACTCAATGCAATGAAGACAGCATTTCTAGGAAAAACAGAAGTACCGAAAAATTTCAAAACGGAGGTTGTGAAAAAAGTGGTCAGACCAATACTTATGTACAGTAGTGAGTCATGGGCCCTAACTAAAAGACAAGAATCCCGCACAAACGCAGTGGCAATGAGATTCCCGAGAAAAGTCGAAAACAAGAGCAGAAGAGACAAAATAAGTAATGAAACATTCAGACGAAGCTTACAAACAGAACCCATCAAAGAGAAAATTATAGAGGGACAGCTTAGATGGTTTGGACATGTCTCTCGAATGCCGGACGATAGACCCACCAAAAGAGTGTTCGAAATGCGAGTGCCGGAAAGAAATAGGAGAGGAAGATCAAGAGCAAGATGGATAGACAAAATCAGAGAAGAAATAGAGGGGAGAGGAATGGCTTGGAGCGAAATACGAACTTTAACCCAAGACAGCCTTACACTTAACGGTAGAAAGGCTTTAGACTAAGTAAGTATGTTAAGACCGGCAAAATACACCCACTGAACACTTTCCTCTTTAGATGTTGGGCTATGGTTTACGATTTCAGTATAAAACTGAGCCTTTCAAATGCCGACCATCTCAGTTTAATTCTTCTCTTTATCTTAGCCTATTATCCATCCCTATCAAAGTGAAATGCTTGACCCAAATATATATATATATATTCGGTGACTTTGTCGATTTGTGTTATCGTCTATTTAAACTTCTTGTGGTTCTGCTGGCATCCTAGTTTTAGTACTTGTTCTATTCATTTTCAGGCCAATTTTTTCCTCTTTCTCTCTCAAGTCATTCAGCATATATTCCAAGTCATTTCTATTATCAGATATTTAAAATCAACCTTTTTAAAAACTGTGATCATCTGTATTACAATGTCTGTATTAACTAGTTGCAGAGTTAACACCAACTAGAAAATAATCACAATCAATTACATTGACCATGCTACTAATAGAATTTGCATCGCAGAGCTAACCTTCAACTCGATATAAATAAACTAACCAACATACTAAAAATAAGTAATTGACAGAAAATAATAAAAGATTTTTTCCAGTACTAACTAGAAATAACAATTACTAACCAATTACTAACCCGAGAATTTTTCCTTTACTTTTTGTTAAGAACTTCAAATAATAAAATTATTATTAAAATAGGTTAATAATGAAGCCACATTATAACTGTCTGTCAAAGCAAACAGTGACTGAACAAAATAAATAAAAGAGTAAATAGATGGACAATCAATTATTTAATGTTATATAAGGTAACAACCTCGGAAATAATAACATTAATTTTATTAACGTATGTTAATATAATATACTTGGATGCAAGAAACACGAAACTTAAAATCAATAATAGACTACATTATAATTAAAAACGATACCACTATCAAAATAAAAGACGTAAGAGTAAAGAGAGGGGCAGAATGTAGAACAGACCATAGACTATTAATAGCAAATATAAAAGTACCGTGGTACAAGACAATAAAGCACAAAGGAACAATAGATAAAGAAACCAGAAATACTAATGAGTTAACAGAAAAAGCAGACAAAGAAATAAAATACAAAATACACTTCCTGCAAGACGAAACGATGAGAGACCTATATAGACGACGATTAGATCAAAAATTAAATGAATTTAACTACGACAACTTCCAACAGATGTGTGACCACATAAAAGAATGCATCAAACAGGCGGCCCTAGAAGCATTAGGTAAAGAAGACAACGAGAATAAGAAACATAAAATTAGAATCTGTGAAAAAACCAAAGAATCTATAAAGGAGAAAAAAAGACTATACGAAAAATGGCTGAATACAAAATCAGAAAAAGATCTACAGAAATATAAAGAGAAAAATGCAGGAACGAGGAGGATGATAAACAAAGAAAAAAACGAAAGATGGGAAAAATCGTATTAAATTTCATAATAACAAATAATATATATAGTATGTTTAATAATTTAGATGAAGGTGCGAACATGTAGAACAGTATATAGGAGGAACTAGAAGCACAGAGTCATGGAGAAAAATTAAAGCATTAAGGACCAAAGAGAAGACGTATATAGAGTACATCCCAGAAAGCGAGTGGGAAGAATATTATAAGAAGCTGCTAACAGAAGACAGACAAGAATTCCAAGAAGAGAACCCTGAAGAAGAACAGAATAAGGAAATAAAAGAGATAGAACTAAACTATGTAGAAGTAAAGAAGAAAAAAAAACACTCAAAAATAATAAATCTGCAGGGCCTGGGGTTGTGGTAAATGAAATGATTAAGTACGGGTCTAATAAATTACATCGAATGCTGAGAAACATGTTCCACAAAGCGATAAATGGAGAAAAAATACCAGAGGAATGGTCAAAAAGCTTATATAGTATCTATATTTAAAAAGGGAGACAGCAGAAAATGCACAAACTATAGAGGCCTAAGCATAATATCGAGTATGGGACGTTTGCATGGAAAAATTATTAAAAATATCATGGAGGAAAATATAAAAGGAAAAATTGGAGAAGACCAAGCAGGCTTTACGGCCGGAAAATCATGTATAGACCACATATACACTATAAAACAAACAATGGAAAAAAAACTGGCAAAGAATAGAGAAGTTCATCTAGCCTTCATAGACATAAGAAAGGCCTATGATTCAGTACCAAGACAAAGATTATGGAACTCAATGAAAGAAATAGGCATTGACAAAGAACTAATATACGCAGTAAAAGCTCTCTACGAAAACAACACAGTGAACATAAAAATAGGACATAAAATAGGGAAGAGACTCAAACATCAAAAGGCCTATTACAAGGATGCTTTACATCCCCAACACTATTCAAAATATACCTCAAACAAACATTAAAAAAATGGAAGCAAAAATGTAGTGGAATGGGACTCCCAATACGAGAAGATTACTTATATCTAAGTTTCGCAGACAACCAAGTAATCATAGCGCAAGATGAGGAAGACCTCAGTTATATGGTAAGAAAACTGAAAGAAAAATACACTAAAGCAGGATTAGCAATAAACTTTGATAAAACGGAATATCTAACAACAAAGGAGGGAAACGTGGAGAATCTAGAAGTCGATAACGAAACAATAATCAAAGGAACCGATAGATTTAAATATTTAGGAACCATCATTTCAAAAAACGCAACATCAGAAGAAGAGATTAAAGCTAGATTAGGATAAACGCGGACATGCATAAGACAATTAAATTCGATTATGTGGGACAAGCACATTACAAAGAGAAACAAAACACGCATATACAAATCAATAATAAAAAGCATAATGACATACGGGTCAGAAACATGGACGATCAACAAAAGAAATAAATCTAAAATTAACGAGGTAGAGATGGAGTATTGGAGAAGATGTTATAGAGTAACACATATGAAGAAATAAGAAGCAGAATAAACATCAAAGAGAATGCAATAAACACCATTGAAGAAAAACGATTAAAATGGTATGGACACATAAGACGGAGGGAAGATAATAGGTGGATATAGAAAATAACGGAGTGGAGCCCTATAGGGAGAAGAAAAAGAGGAAGACCCAGACGTTCGTGGAGAGACGATGTGGACGAGGCTATGGAGGACAGGGGTCTAACAGATGGTGCGGAGGCTAGCAATCGGATTCACCTATAGTTCCCACTGCTATTTATTAAAAAACGAGCAAGCTCCCTCCTGCTCTATCTGTGGATCTCCCCTTACAGTGGCTCACCTAATCGAGGCCACACATTTTAAAACCTACAAGAGATAAACACAACGTTCCTTCCAGCTTGAAAATAACTATTGACAATTTTGAAACAATAAAGACAGGTCTCGCAAGCTACTTAAGAGAAACTAACTTCATAGTCTAATTTCCTCCTATACACAAGGGGCGCTAAATGACCCAGCTGTCGACGCGACCAGATCAATTAATATCTATCTATCTATCTAACAGATGGAATCAAAGACTGAGAGAAGGAAGACAGCGTCAGCTGTAGAAAATCGATATACACTAACGTGCATAGAAATCGGCCCACTGTAAACTTTTGACTTTAACTATATTTTTTTTTTAAAATTATTCATCAGATCAAAAAAAGAAATATGCTGTTTGAAAGACAATTTAATGTGAGTATAAATTTATCAAGAAGGCTTATCGTTTATATGCGTAGCAACCGGTAAACAAATGAAACGTGTTTATGTGGTGATTGTAACGAAAATAACAAATTTGTCAAATATTAAAATTATTGCGTTTGCAACTGAAATTTGCATATTAATTCGTTTTTCATAATCTCAGTAGTATTTAAGTGTGTTAGTTTAATGCATACTACACCACAAAAAGCCGCCGAAGTTTTTGCTTTAATCGAAAATGGACTTAGTCAGCGAGCTGTTGCTAGACAATTGAATATGACACGCGCAGCGGTTCGAAGAGTGTGCAAACGTTATGAGGAGACTGGATCCTTTCATAGGCGACCTGGAACAGGCAGAAGGCGATTTACAACCGCTCGTGATGACCGCTTTATTGTGTCAACAACATTAAGAAATCGTCACCTTAATGCCGTTCAAGTGCAACGACAGCTCCGTGAGGTGCGAGGAGTGGCTATTAGTCAGTGGACAGTAAGACGAAGACTGCAGGAAAATAACCTGACCCCTAAAACACCTGCGATTGGTCCAAAACTTACTCCAGCTCATCGGCAAGCCCGCCTGCGTTTTGCACGGGATCGTCTGAATTGGACGTTGGAACAATGGGGATCTGTTCTGTTCTCAGATGAGACCAGAATATGCCTCCATGGTAGCGAGAAGAAGGAAAGTGTACCGAAGACCAAGAGAGCGATTTGCAGATTGCTGCTTTGAAGAGCGGAGTGCTTATGGAGGTGGTTCCTGTATGATCTGGGGTGCAATTTCTATAGGAGCACGAACCGACCCCGAGTTCATTCGTAGGGGCGACCGTGTTCACGGAAGAAGAGGTTTAAACGGCTGCTAGATATATCGAGGAGATTTTAGCAATTTATGTGGTACCTCACGTCGACTACATTGGAGACGAATTTACCTTTATGCATGACAATGCAAGGCCGCACACAGCAAGAATCGTGCAAGATTACATTGCAGAAGTCGGTTTTCGGGTTATGGAGTGGCCAGCATACAGTCCTGATCTAAATCCGATCGAACATTTATGGGATGAGTTAAAACGAAGAATTCGAGCTAGACTTCATACCCCAAACTCGATCGCAGAGCTTATTGTTGCAGTAGAAGAAGAGTGGTTTAACATCCCTCAAGAAACAATAGCAAACTTGATTAGATCTTTGCCTAATCGTATGAGAGATGTTATTAGGGCAAGAGGAGGTCATACCCATTATTAAAAAATTAAGTTTTAAGTTTTAAATTGTCAATAACCCTATTTATGTTAATAATAAAAAAGATTAATTTGCTTAATGCATTAATTTCACTATGTTAAACATAGGAAGTCGAAATAGGTTTTCGTAAATTTATACTCATATTAAAGCATATTAAATTGTCTTTCAAACAGCATATTTCTTTTTTTGATCTGATGAATAATTTTTTTAAAACAATATAGTTAAAGTCAAAAGTTTACAATGGGCCGATTTCTATGCACGCAAGTTTATATATATATATATATATATATATATATATATATATATATATATATATATATATATATATATATATATGTTTGTAATTTCAAAAATATAGGCTCGTTTCTAAAATATATATAATTCAACAGTGTCGCTTTTATATTATTTGAAGCTAAAATAAATATTTTATAATGCTAATTCACTACTGTTAAAGCAGCAAATACTGCATAAGATTTGCCAAGTGCGTTTATTCTAAAATACTAGACACAATTATAACCGCTAACAGAAAACTCTTACCTTCTACCCATGTGCGCTCGAGGCATCATTTATCATTATCGTCCCTAAGTTCATGCATATTTTATTAGATTTCCTTTTTTTCTAATTTTTTTTTTAAGTTTACAACTAAAGACGAAGATGCAGAAATTCACTAAAAACATTAAATAAAACGAAAGATGTACATTTTAACAACAGATTTTCTAACACATACAAATGCATATTTGCACTGTTTAACGTAAACTATTTCAGCTTTCTCCTTTATTCTAACACAATGGTTTGAACCAGCTTTCAAATTATCTTTTATTCCCTAAAAGTTAAATTTTCTAAATTATTTCTGTTATAATATGAAAACACCATTAATCATACGTATAAACGTAACGAGATGAAATTATTCTAGTTTTCCGCTAAAGCCTTGTTAGGTTGTTTCTGTTAGACAGGTTAAAATGAAAATGACAAACTATCGCTGCTGCAAAGGTTTAAGTTTAATATTTTAAAATTAGAATTATTAAAAGGTATTTAAATGGTGTAAGGACAGAAGAAATGTTTGCAAAATAAAATTAGTTTAAAGTGATTAATTCATGAGATAAATTTATTATCGTCTTAAAAGAGAAGTCATTTAAGGATTAACTAAACGAAGCACATTTTACTGTAACAAAAACATTTGCCAACTAGAACTAGTATAAATTTATACTATTAAAAGATTAATTGGTGTAATTTATAATACTTACTTGTACTCTTAATCAAGAACAAAAAGCTGTTACAGCGTATAACCATTAAAACAGTTTAACAAGAAATATGTATAAACTGTAATAATTAAAAATAACAATGTTATGTTGTTTTACGAAAAATAAATAAGTAAAAATTCTCTTCTTCTTATAGTGCAATCTCCATTACTGAAGTTGGGCTGTAATCACGGCGAATTCTTCCCTATCCTGGGCAATTCTTAATAAAATACCGGTATCCAGACCTGTCCAATCTCGTATATTTTTCAGCCAGGAACATTTTCGACGCCCCACACCTCTTTCCCCTTCAACTTTCCCTTCCATCAACAACCGGAGCAGTGACTAACTTGGGCCCCTACAAATATGTCCCAAGTAACGAGTTTTTTGTCTTTTAATAAATGACAATAGTTCTCTTTCTTTACCCATTCGACGAAGTATATCTTCACTAGTAACACGCTCTGTCCAAAAGATCTTCAATATTCTGCGCATGACCCATAATTCGAAAGACTCCAAACGATTCATTGATCATTCTCCCAAGGTCCAGGCCTTAACTCCATATAAAAGCACTGGATATATATAGACCTTTACAAAACGATAACGAGTATCCAAAGAAAGGGTTGAGTCTGTGAGGAGGTGTCTCATTTTGAGAAAAGCCGCTCTAGCCATTTCAATGCGAACTCGTACCTCAACTTCAGGGTTCAAATCATTAGTTACCCAACAACCCTAGGTATTTAAATTTGTTTACTTGTTCCATCCATTGATCGTAAACACAAATATCGGGTTGCAACCCGGGTGGTCTTGAAATGACCATTACTTTCGTTTTATGAACGTTTACTTTCATGCCTAAAACATCGCCTTCCCTAGATATATTGTTCATAAGACACTGAAGTCCAACCGCTGTATCTGCTATAATAACGGTATCATCAGCGTACCTTAGCTTGTTAATGATTTTGCCATTAACTTTGATACCATCTGTGGCATTCTCTAAGGCCTTCTGGAATATGTGCTCAGAGTATAGATTAAACAGGAGCGAGGAAAGAACACCTCTTTTTATTTCTATTTCCTCAGTCTCTCTGCTATTTACTCGTATTGTCGCCACCTGATCCCAATATAGGTGAGTAATGAATCTGATGTCATTTTCATCAAGGCCCATATTTTGAAGCATTTGTATGAATTGTGGATGCTTGACTCGATCAAATGCTTTTTTGTAGTCAATAGAACACAAGTAAATGTCCTTCCTTTGATCTCTACATTTCTGTAAAAATACACTCAGCCCAAAAAGTGCTCTCAAGTGCCAAATCCTTGTCTAAATCCGAATTGCTCTTCGTTAACATCTTGTTCGCATTTATTGCGTATTCTATGGTGAATGATCTTAAGCATTACTTTCAAAGCGTTGCTCATTAGGCTTATAAGACGGTACTGTTCACATCTGTTCGCATTTGGCTTTTTAGGTAATGGTATGAACACAGACTTAAGCTAATCCCTTGGTATAGTTCCTGTACTGTAGATGGAATTTATGCAACTGCACAACATAGAAATATTTTCTTCATTTAAAAGTTGAAATATCTCCGTATAAAGATTATCAGGTCCAGGAGCCTTTCCAGTTTTTGCATGTTTTACTGCATCCCTAACTTCTGCTGGGAGTAAGAAATTCCGTCCGTAATGAGTTCTGGTAATTCTTTGTCGTCATCAAAGGTATTTTTAATGCATCGAGCCCATTCTTCTTCTAGCTCTTTTTGTTCGGTTAATATCTGATTATTACCGTTTATTAAATACGTTGGTGTTCGTGTACTGTTTTGACCGGTAACTTCTTTAACTTTTTTATACATACTGAAATAGTCATGCTTTAGTTGTAATTCTTCCATTTCCTGACATTGTTCTTCCATCCACTCTTCTTTAACCTTTCTTATAGGCTTTCGAATCTCTTTCCTGATCTCTTTATATTTAGTTTTGTTATTGTTTTTATACCGTCTTCTTCATCCATAAGTCCCAATACTTTCTGGGTCATCCATTCTCTTTTCGCTGTCTTTGTTGGCATATTAAGTTTTTCGTTTTGAACTTTGACACAGATATTTTTAAATGACTCCAATGTGGTTTCGACTAATAGCAAGTGGCCTACTGAAATTGTTTGACTTATTTCTTGGTTGAGTGTTTCAGTTACTTGCGATCGAATTTCTGGGTTCCTCAGCAGTCAGTTGGGCCTTACATTTTTTACAGTTTGAATATGCTTCCGTTCGACGTTAATTATGTCGGTCGGTCGGAAGGACATGGTCAGACTCGATGTCGGGTCCAGGATATGTTTTCACTCCCCGAACCCCATTCCTATAGCGCCTATTTACCAATATGTAATCGATTTGGTTCCGAACTACATTACCGTTATGGTCTCTAGGGGATATCCATATATACAGTCTCTCTTCTTGACAAAACTCGATAAGGCTTTCATCACGCGCATTTCTTTCGCCTAGCCCATATTCCCCCATAACATCCTCCACAGCTCCTGTTCCTACTTTTGCATTGAAGTCGCCCACGATAATATTTACTTCGTGTTTTTTAGTAACATTTAAGAGTTGTTTTAACTGGGCATAAAATTGTTGAACTTCCACTTCACTTTTATCTGATGTAGGAGCATAGACCTGTATTATATTTATATTTTGTGGATGGGCTCTCATTTGGAGGAGCATGACCCGGTCAGACAGGGGCACAAAGTTGAGTACTGTCCTACTTTATTCAATATAACTGCCACAGCCTTGTAGTGGTTTGGATCATCGTTACCAGAATAGTACATAGTATAGTTACCAATATTGGTCTTTCCGTTTTGGGCCATCGTACTTCAGTAACATCCAACACACTGATATTTAGCTGTTCCATTTCTCTGATGATATTGTGTGTTTTTCCAGTCGTATAGAGACTTCTTGCATTCCATGTGCTAATTTTGATGTTCGAAATCTTATAATTATTTTGTTTATCCACTTGCGAGTGGGTCCTAGCATTCATCGTGGAGATTCTTAGCACCCCTTGACTATTTAAAGTCTGCCACGGACTAGGGCCTTTGTAGTATTTGTACTTGCCATGATACATTTCTTGAGAAAAATAGTGCAATAGTTTCTCCTTGCTTTTTGCACCGCAGTACCACAACCATTAAAAATGTAAGTAAGTAAAAATTATTTAACTGTTATTTGTTTATAAGACACTATGGTGAGACGCCTTATTAAGTGGCACGATTCTTGCTAAGCGTGATTCTTATAAGAGGTGTGTTTGTAGAAATGGATAAAGCCGATTATCGTGTAGCGAATAAATATTTTTAATTAAAAAAGTGTACTGTGGCTTAGATAGAGACTGAACTGAAGGGAGCTCATGGAGAATCTGCACCAGCACTCAAGACCATTTATTACTGACTAAATGAATTTGAACGTACGAGCAATACAGATGCTACATTTTAGGATGCTCGATAAAATACATGGTATCGTAATGAAAGATCGCCGCATTAAGCTTCGTGAGATCGCTGAGATGGTAGGCATCTCATATAAATGGACACATAATATCATACATGAAGCTGTAAAAATAAAAAAGCTGAATGTGAGATGGGTGCTGCATTTGTTGACTCCAGAATAAAAATGTACTAGAAAGGAGAATAATATTTGAAAAAGTTGCAGAGTAATCCGAAGGATTTCTGGTGTCGTTTTATGGATGTAGAGAAGACTTGGAGACACCGTTTATTTCACCCGGGAAAAAAAACAGTAGTCAAAACAGTGGATTGGTGAAAGTGAAATTGCTCCGAAAAAAGCTGGAAATATGATGACTACTGTTTTCTTTAACTCACAGGTTATGACCATGATTGACTATTTGGAAAAGGATAATAGAGTAACTGGCTCTTATTACACAACACTATTGGACCGTTTACTTAGTGAGTTGCAGCAGAAGCGACCAAGATTAGCACGCAAAAAATACTCCTTCACCAGGACAATACACCTGTTCACACATGAGCTGTTACAATTCTACTGATTTGGCCTCAAGTGATCTTTTTTTTGTTTCCTGACCTCAAAAATTGGCTTGGAAGGGAGAGATTTTCGTCGAACGAAGAGGCTGTACTGTAAACGAGTATTATGCACAAATCAAAACATTTTTTTTCGCAAGAAATAAAAAAATGTATTGAGCTCAATGGAATTTATGTTGAGAATGTTTGTTTCTTGCAAAAAATTATTCTCCTTGTTGCTTACAAGACTTTTCAATCCGCCCTCATACTGGAATCCCTGCATGATTATTCAGCTAGTGAAGCTTAAAGAGACTACTTTAGAGTTAGTAGAGAGATTATTTCTATCGTTGAATTAATTTAAGATCTTAATTAGTTAGGGTGCCATCTGTTAGTTCTATATTATAAGATAAGATTAGTGACCATTTCTTTTTAGTATAACAAAATTGATAGGTTATCTCTTTGTCGATAGATTAGAATAGCTAAGATTTGTTATGTCACTGGCTAATTTCATTGCTCATTTTTGGTAATTATATAGTCACATACTGTTTGGTCGGCGTGACCCAAAATCTATAACAGGGTAAGATAACAAAGAAAAATGGGTCATTTCGTTGAAAAAATTACAATTGTATTTATTATGAAATCTTAAAAATCAACATAAATATCTAAAAACAGCTTAACTACTTCATTCGATCTAATCGACTATGTGATGGTTAAAAATATAAAATTTCGTGAAACTTTTTTGTCCGGTACTTTCATTGCAAAAGAATGTTCTAAAATAAATAGTAAATGTGACTTTCTCACACTAGAAAGTAATCTATTCATTACTACTCGACTGCTTAAAGAAGTCCAATGTTGAAAATTACATTTTTTTTTTAACCAAAGTAGGCTAACGGTTTAATTTCTTTAAGTCATTCATATTAATATTTTAGTCTTCAGTTCAAATGTCAACAGTGTTAAAATCAACGCGGCTAATCGGCAGTTAAGAGTAATTATCTTTGATTTAGTGTTAACTCTTCAATTAGTTACTTGACCTAATTAATGTTACCAACATCAAAGGACATTGATCCATGCCACATTCTCATTGGGTCAATTTAAATGAGTCCTGGTACAATCAAAGTGCATAATTTAGGTCAGTCTTAAGAGAGTCAATCTCTATTTAGGCACGTTTTACGCGGAAAGATCCAATAAACTAACCAAGAGTTCATCGGTCATGTGCTACTTATCAAACTAAATTTTAAGTCATACTGTAAATAAAATTATGTTCTAAATAACTTACCAAATATTTCTACTTCTAAGAAAAATTTGTAGATTAGGGCCCTTAAAAGTGTTCAAGTTTCTCATACTAGATGGCGTCGCATGAAAAAAAGGTGCCATTTCGAAGCAGTTGAGGAATCAAGGTACATCTAAATTTGTACCAACATCTACTCACACCAACACTTATTGATAAGCTTCAGGCCATTCTAATATAACTAACAAAGGAATTTTGTATATTTGACTTTCAATTTAAATTTCATATCTTAGTACTAGAGAAGTTAAAATTCACCACTTTATGGTAATTAGCAAAAGTTGTTCACGTTCACCTCCCCGCCTGAGTAGGGATTTTACCCTTTTTCATATCCTGAGGATATCGGCGGGGATGTCATAATACCCGTCAACGTTGTCCAAGTGCCGAAACATACATTTTTAATTTCACAGCACCTTTTAGACTACTACCTACGCAAGTAACCAGACCATATATACTTAAATAAAAGTATAACGACCTTCCGGGATTGGAATGGAATACTAAGACAAATAATGTTGTTAGTTTACCGTAAAACAAGAATTATTAATAGACAAATAAACTGAGCCCTTTCTCTTGCAACATGATAATTTGTAAACTAAAACTAGCATAAACTTATATAATTATTACACCAACATGTCATTATTTTTATTATCTAATTTTATAGCTATATAACCAGAACAAAATACAAGCATAGTGGTTTTCGGTGTACAAGCACTACTTGCAAACTAATACAAATGTTAGTTTATTACCTTGGAATTGAAATTTGATGTTGGGCAGTAGTTCAAAAGTATGAAAATGGTCCAAAAAAAGTGTTTAAAATTAAATGCTCTGAAAAAGGGTAGAAACATTTGTGAAAATAGGTGAGTTTTGGCTCTAACATCTAGGAGTATTGTGATTTATAAAATACAAATCATTGCAATAGCAATTGAGTCAAACTAAGTAAAACCAGCCACCTGAAAATTTTTTCCCAGATTTCAAAGATATTTTTCAATAAATATACCTTTTTACTCCATAATTTTTTTTTTGCAATACATCAATTATTTTGCGAACAATCGCAAGTTAAATATTTATGTATAGAACTTTTCATTTATTCATATTTCAGAAATGAATAAAGATTTTTTTTTAAATGAAGCTAAATGTTTATACTTTTCAGTTGAATTCATACGGTTGTTGCAAAAATTTATTTTGTTAAAGTGATAAACAATTTTTTTAAACGATTACGAATTAAACGATTTTCTGGGTTTCACTCGAAAATAAGACTGCACTCTTTTAATGCATAAAACGCCACTGAGTAAATTTTTAAAAAAGTTAGTTAGTAAAGTTATGGTATTAATATTTTTCTCATGACTCGCGGCCTCCAACGCGCTCGTGTACTTTAACACGCGAGCCGCTAACGTTGATGCTCTGGAAAAAACTCATTAATTTTTAACGAAGGACTCATAATAGTAATATAAAGACCTTTTGCATTTATTATTTAATGAACAATTAAGTAAAAATCATACAATACATATTAAATTATTTCAAACATTAACTGCTCCTTCAGAACTAGAAAATATTTTGCACATCAATTGGTTAATTTCTTTCGGTATAAATGCATGAAATTGGTGAGTCTTAGATATAGCTTTACAAGTTCGATGTCTCGATTGACAAACGTTTTCGTAAGTCTGACATTCTTCATTTGTACAAAAATCGGAGCTTGCATTTTTAAAATAATTAGTTGCCCAATCAAACAAGCGTTTGAGAGATGTTATTTGATTTTCATTATTTCTTTGAAGACTCGCAGTTCTCGCCGCACTTTTAACGCATCCACCAATTCCATTGCAAGCTCCTTTTTCATGGGAAGTGGCGATAAAATGCCACTCTGCACTAATACCACATACAAAATTATACTTGTTTTTATATTTACACCTAGCTCCGTCAGAAAGATAATAAATTTTTCGGATGGCAGAATCGCCGAATGTAGCCTTCAAATTTTGAATCAATTTCTTATTATAATGAGAAATAAAATAATTTTTTTTAATTTACTCAGCGGCGTTTTATGCAATAGAAGAAGTTTTAAACTTAAGTAATATTTGACGAGGATTAGAAAACTGATACATTTTGAAATACTAG